>OX596073.1:27018505-27568505 GCA_951394005.1 Protophormia terraenovae
AAATTTCTAATGAAAAAAACAAGAAAAGCATAAACGGTCAAGCCTGAACATATGATACCCTACACCATTGTGTATGTACATCAAAATTTGGGGAAAGGTTTTAATGAGACCTGTGGCCAATTGTGGACCGATACATGCATTAAATGTAATGCAAATTTTTATAAAAAATACAAATGCATTATATTATGTTGATAGTAACATTTATATGGAATTCTGTACTTTAAGGTGATTCCCGGAGGTGGGCCTTATATGAGAGCTATGATAAATTATGGACCAATTTTCATAAAAATTGGCACTGTAATTTCTACTAATATAAAACTTTTTTGTGTCAAATATTTTATACTTTATATCAACATATGTATGGAATATATGCACGTTAAAGGGATTTTCGGAATAGGGGTTTATATGAGAGCTATAGTCAATTATGGGCCGATCTTCATAACATTTGGCACAAAGAATTATATTTATATAGACCTTACTTGTACAGTATTTTATTAAAATATCGCAATATTTAAGACATTTGTAGTCGTTAAACCTCTATTCCGGGAGGATATTTGTATGGGGGCAAGGTGAAATAATGGACCGTTCTTAACCAGTTTCAATGGGGTTTGTTCTTGACGTAATATAATATCGTGTGCTAAATTTCATTAACTTATCTTTAAAATTGCCGCCTGTAGTATTATTAAAAGGTTTACATGGACAGACAGACGGTCAGACGGACGGACGGACATCGTTTTTCTATGCGTTACAAACATCATCACAAACGCATAATACCCCAACCACCTATGGTGGTGTAGGGTATAATTAATATGTATTTTATGAAGGGAATTCTTATTAAAGGAGTGTTTCATTAGAAAAAATATTAAAAAAAAAAGACACAGAATGTTTTTACAAAAGAAAAAAATTATATATATTTTTGTATCAAAACAACAATTTATAAACAAATAAGTGTGAATATTTAGACTTTAAAGGCGTTATTTATAATAAAAAAATACAAATTTATAAAAGTTTAATAAACAAATTTTTATGGAATTTTTATTACCATTTATAGCCCATTTTGTCTTGTTTTATAAAAATTATTATACGTTTTCTTCTTAAAAAAATGTATAATGTAGGACATAAATAATATTAAGAAATATATGTAATAAAATATCTATTTTGATTATAAACCAAACAAATCAAATTTCTTGTTGAAATTAAATCTATATATAATTATAAAAATATTATGTATTTTTATGGGTTTATTTATTTAATTTTTAATTTAAAACGACCTTCAAACTTAATCATTAATTTAATAAACAATAAAAAAGGATTTCCAAAATACGCCTTACTTAAATAGTGACTGACATATTAATAGACAACGACAGTAGGCATTAAAATAAAAAAATTAACTTTTCTTTTTTTGGATTTCATGTGATTTATTAAACAAATTTAAACAATTGAACGATTTACGAGGATTTTTATTTTATTTTTTATTTTTTTTGTATTTGAGGTCAACTAACGTTTTATTTGTTTGTTTATGTGTACATTTGTATGTCAATATTAATTACACAGACAATTACACAGACACTAATAGACACGCACAAATAAACACATAAAAATAAAACACCTTACCCACATTCTCTTTTAAAATACACCATCAATGACAGTTGTGGTATTTTTTTTTTTTACTAGTCACCATTTCGTAAATTTGTTAAACAATAAGTAAATAGGAAACCGGGTAAAGACAGACATTAGAAAAAATTAAAATTGCAAAGGCCATTACATACAAAAGAAACTCCCTGTAACAAAATCATTACTCACGTAGTCTAAAGGAATTTACGTGTGTGTACGTACGTACGTACGTAAATAAGGGTCTAATGAAGAAATAAAAGCCAAAAGATTATTTCTGACAAATATTTTGTAAATTTAAAACTTTTTTCAAATACTAAATGAAATAGGAAAATTTCATTTTAGTAAATTAAAAAGACTATTTTTAGAACTAAATAGACAAATTATGCTTCTTAAAAAACAAGAAAGAATTGTTGTTTATATTTAATTAAAAGTTTGTTTGTAAAAAATGTTGAAATTAAAAAGGATTTTTATTTTTTTTTACAGTTTCATCATTCTGCTGTTTAGTTTTGTTGTGGCTAAAATTAGACCAAAAAAAAATTTAAGAAATTGAGGCTAAAAAAAATGATTAATTTTAATGAAGCCACATGTAGATTTATATGTTAAATTGTTTTTTAAGGGCTAAGGAATATGTAGTTTTACAAATTATATTTGTAAGTAAATTAAATAACCAACCACACAGCAGACGTGTTTTGTGTTTAAAACTAAGAGACTAATTAAAAGATTTAATAAAATCCAAATGTTTCTTGATAATTAATATTGCTTTTATCACTTTTTAAGAAAAACTATAATAACCAGTTTTTTTTAGTGAAAGATAAACTATAGATTAGACTATATACTAAACTACAGATTAGACTATAGACCAAACTACAGACTAGACTATAGACTATACTATAGACTAGATAATATACTGGACTATAGAGTGACTAGACCATAGAATAGGCGACAAAATAGATCATAGACCGGATCTCAGGCTAAACTACAGGCTAAATTATAGACTATAAATTGCTTTATACTATAGTCTATATATAAACTATACTATAGACTATATTCTAAACTATAAACTATATTATAGACTATAAACTATACTATAGACTATAGTCTAGACTATAAACTATACTATAGACTATAGTCTAGACTATAAACTATACTATAGTCTAAATTATAAACTATATTATAGACTATAGTCTAGACTATAAACTATATTATAGACTATAGTCTAGACTATAAACTATACTATAGTCTAGACTATAAACTATACTATAGTCTAGACTATAAACTATACTATAGTCTAGACTATAAACTATACTATAGTCTAGACTATAAACTATACTATAGTCTAGACTATAAACTATACTATAGTCTAGACTATAAACTATACTATAGTCTAGACTATAAACTATACTATAGACTATAGTCTAGACTATAAACTATACTATAGACTATGAAATATACTATAGTCTATAGTCTAGCCTATAAACTATATTATAGACTATAGTCTAGACTATAAACTATAGTATAGACTATAAACTAAACTATATTATAGACTATAGTCTAGACTATAAACTATATTATAGACTATAGTCTAGACTATAAACTATATTATAGACTATAGTCTAGATTATAAACTATATTACAGACTATAGTCTAGACTATAAACTATACTATAGACTATAGTCTAGATTATAAACTATACTATAATCTAGACTATAGACTATAGTCTAGACTATAAACTATATCATAAACTATAGTCTAGACTATAAACTATATTATAGACTATAGTTTAGACTATAAACTATATTATATACTATAGTCTAGACTATAAACTATATTATAGACTATAGTCTAGACTATAAACTATACTATAGACTATAGTCTAGACTATAAACTATAGTATAGACTATAAACTAAACTATATTATAGACTATAGTCTAGACTATAAACTATATTATAGACTATAGTCTAGACTATAAACTATATTATAGACTATAGTCTAGATTATAAACTATATTATAGACTATAGTCTAGATTATAAACTATATTACAGACTATAGTCTAGACTAAAAACTATACTATAGACTATAGTCTAGATTATAAACTATACTATAATCTAGACTATAGACTATAGTCTAGACTATAAACTATATCATAAACTATAGTCTAGACTATAAACTATATTATAGACTATAAACTAGACTATAATCTAGACTATAAACTAAACTATAGTCCAGACCATAAACTAGACTATAGTCTAAACTATATTATACACTGAACTATAGACAAGATTATGTACTATAGAATAAGTTATAGATTGAAAAATGGACTAGATTATAGTCTGGACTACAGACTAAACAATAGTTTGAGCTATAATCTATGACTATAGACTATAGCTTAAACTATAGATTAGCCTGTAGTCAAGGACTACAGACTATAGTCTGGACTATAGATTAAACTTTAGTTGAAGATTATAACTAGACTATAGTAAGGATATAGATTAGACTATAGTCTGGACTATAGATTAGACTTTAGTTGAGGACTATAGGTTAAACTATAGTCTGGACTATAGACTAAACTATAGTCTGGACTATACTCTAAACTATAGACTAAACTATAGTCTGGACTATACTCTAAACTATAGACTAAACTATAGTCTGGACTACAGACTAAACTAAGTCCGGACTATAGACTAGATTATAGTCTGGATTATTGATTAGACTATAGTCTGGACTAAAGGCTAGACTATAGTCTGAACTATAGACTAGACTTTAGTCTGGACTAAAGACTGATTATAGTCTGGACTATATAATAGACTGTGGACTAAACTATAGAATAGATTATTGATAAAACTAGACTAGATAAGACTTAAATTTAGATATATAAAAATTTTTATCCTTAGCAAATGAAGTTTTTATTCAAAAATTCCTTTGCAACTAGATAAATGCTAAAAAATTAATATTAAATCCAAAATAATTCAACATAAAAAATTTACCTTAACATTTTATTTTACATAAAAAATCTTAAAAAAAATGAAAAGAAAGAAACTCATTATGGGCTCTCATTTCTTGCCTGCACTAAAACGCCATCATTAAAATTAATTTTTCTCGTTTACCAAAGAATTTTTTACATTTTTTTTTTTTTTTTTTTTTTTTTCATTTCCACTTCAAATTAAAGCAAAATATTTATTTATGCTACCATCAATTCAAATCAAATAAAAAAAATATATAATTTAAGATCATTTGTTTATGTTTTTATGTGTGTGACTGTGTAATAGCCACAACCATCATTATCATTACCATTAAAAATAATGTATATTTTGTATTTCAATTGAATTGTATTGATACGAGAACACTAACCAACCATTCTATGGAATAAGAGCAGCTTTTAGTACAACCAACATATGTATGTTGATTGTACTTTTGCATGTACTTATTTACGAGCACTTAAAATACGCCTCATAAACATAAATGTGAATTTATTTTTGCGAAGAGCAAAAAAAAATAAATATTTTTTTTTATTTTTTTTTTTTTTTTTTTGAATTAAAATAATGTGGTTTGGAAAAAGGGGGGATGGAGGAATATAAATGTTAAAAAAATAAATATTTATTAAAAAATAGTGCCAAGGACAAGGTATGGTATTAAGTGCAGTTTCAATATTTTGTCATTAGAATATTATTTATTTAGGATTTGAAAAAAGGTTTAAAAGGCGAACTATAACAAGTTATTGAAGAAGATCATCTAAAAGCCAACCCAAGTGCATTTTTGGCCTTTTGATATGCTTTGAAATTTTTCTAACATCATTCTCTTTTCAAATTTAAAATTTTAATATAAAATTTTTAAATTTGATGACTTAATTCCTTTAACCTCTCACTTTACTTAATTCTCTGGAGTATGAAAAAAATACTATTTTCACATTATATTTTTATTATATTCTTATTAGTTTGTTTTTCATTTTTCAACAAAAAGATATTTTTCATATGTGAGAATAATGTTGATATCTTTGTTGCCCTCTAGTGAACAATTTCTTATAAAAAAAAAAATAAAAATATTCAATATTTTATATTAAATATTTTCTTCCTTTTTTTCCAGCGTACACCAAAATTTACATAGAAAAACTATTTTGTTATAACAAGCAGACAAAATAACATTATAATAATTTTGTTAGATATGTATTTAGACAAACAAACAAATTTTGTATAGAATAGATACAATAGAAAAAAAATATCTGTTAACAAATTCATGTAAATTACTTAGTTGATTTAATATTTCATAAGAGACCTTTTTTTCTTCTATTGTATTGAAAGTAAATAATAGAGAAAAAAACGATGATAACTAAAAAAAAAGGGAAAAAAACGTCAAGTCAATGACCTTAAATTTAATAATAAAATGAAGTGGGAAAAAGGAATTACAATAAAAAACTAAGTTTTCTATTATAATACAAGTAAAAACGTTTTATCCTTTAGATACTTTTTTTTTTTTTTTTTTTGCGTGAGTGTTTTTAACAAAAGCAATTGAATAATAAATGAAGGAAAGGCTTAAAATTCCTTAAGACTAGATTTTTTTTTAATTTATAACTATTGATGTTGTAAAAGATTTATATTCCTTTTATGTCATGATAGTCACATGTGTATGACAAATGTATGGCCCTTACTAAATATTTTGTTAATACAGTGTTAAGAGAAAATATAATTTTATAACTCCCAATACCACCAATTTTTATTTATATACTTTAAAATACACACTTTCCTATCCGCTGATATATAATATGTCTTTATATATATATAACTTTGTCATTCCGTTTGCATAGTGGTCCCAAAACGAATTTTTTTAGAAATAATTCTGTAACTTTAGAACTGCTGGATGTATTTGAATGAAATTTCACATGGACAATCCTGAGGTATATTTCAATTGATTTGGAGGAGCACAGGCTCTTAGCGGGTCTGGGGAATGGAGAGTATACCTCCAAAGTTGGTCGCCTCGGGTATAAAAATTTAAAAAAAAAAAAAAAATAACCAAAATTTCATTTATGATTTGATTGAAAAAAAAAGTTTGCACATAGATAGTCCTTATAATTCTCTACAAAAAGTATGCTTAAATGTGTGGAATATCTATTTTACTTTAAGAGATATTTGGACCGAAGTAAAATTTTGACCCATTTTTGGACATGTTTTTTTTAGTTTTTTTTTTTAACTCAATTTCAGTCCAAAATTTTTTTTTAAATATTCTCTGGATTCTGTACAAAATTCTAAAAAATTTTCGTGCAAAAATCATATACCTATGTGTTTTAGATAAAAAGTTATATTATTTTGAAATAGAAAATTTAAAATTGAATTTAGTTTTTGTGAATTTTTTCCAAAAGGTGGTAACATTTTTTCAATTTTAAATCCATTATTTTCCTCTAGACCATATATTTTTTTCATGTTCCTAAAAGAATGCTTAACGTGAATTCATATAAAATAAATTCAAGGGCAGTTGGGGTAATAGTCTCCCCACTAGCCCTATCCGAATTTCGTTAATTTTAAATTTTAGTTTTTTTAGTTTTTTGTGGAGCTCAAAAATTTCAAAGCCGAAAAAAAAAATATATCTTGATTACATACCTACATATGTTCGCTAAACACACAAAAAATATTTAATAAGCCACGCCTCTTATAATCACAGGGTGTCCATTTTATTGAAAAATGTCAATTTTTGAAGCAAGCTTTGCCCGAACTGGAATTTTGGTTACTTCGGAATAAAAAAAATGGAAATCTGTTTATACTCTTCTTTTAAGGACAACCATTTTTATATTATACTAAAATTTCATAATGATAGCTTAATTAATATAGATTTTATTTAACTTCAAATAAAAATTTTTTTTTACACAATAACACTAAACACAAAAATTTTTAGATTTTTCATCAATTTAATAAAAAAAAATTTGGTTGTAATACTTTACTATTTATATATTATTATTTTTCAAGTAATAACCTTTCTAATGATACCAAATACTTGCATAAATACTTTACACAATCGTTTAAAAATTAACTGAAACTTGACCCCCTTCAGCAGAATTTGCACAATTTCCTTCATTTCTATAGTAAATGTGTGCTGCAGCATTCTATATACATAAGTGTTCAGCAGTTTCAACGTATTTTTTTTTTTTTTTTAATAATTTTGTGTAACTTTTGAACCGTTAAATATATTTCAATAAAATTTCACATAATTATAGCTGAGGTATTTTCCAACTGTTTTGGAGCAGCAAAAGTTTCTAGGTAAAATTTCATTCAATTACATCCAGCAGTTCTAAAGTTACAGAATTATTTCCAAAAAAAAAAAAAAAATAAAAAATCGTGGTTTGTAAATTCCAAAAAAAAGTTTATAATTTCTGGATTAAGAAATGTAAGAAATGATGTCGATAGGATTACTTCTGTTTGTCGGTTTAAATGGCGTTTATGAATCCTGCCGATAACTGTCATCGGAAATTCTTTCGAGCGTTTTGTTTTTGAAATTCAGCTAAATCGGTTCATAAATGACGGAGATATGCCTAAAAAAGTTTTTTTGATTCGGTTTTCGATTTTCTGAAGCCTCAGAAATTTTTTTTCTAAATTTTTATGCTCAAGAAATGAACTAAATTGGTCCATTTAAAACCGAGATAGCGGCCAAAACCTTTTTTACTTTTTGAAGCTTTTAATTAAGCTACAGACTTCGTTTTTATATAGATCGGTCATAAATATTTTTATAAAGTTTGGTTTGGCTATTAATGTTGTTGTCGTTTGTTTGTATAAGCCAACAGTTTAGTTGTCAGCAGCAGTTTGGAATGACTAGCAGTGTTGCTGTTCTAGCTATGTGTGTCTGTCTGTTGAAAGCAGAATAGTGTTCGGAGGAGACCATCTAGGAGGACAAAATTTGAGTCAAATATTTATCTTACATAAGGTTTGTTTGGTATTAAAAATGGGCAAAATCGAATAATAAAGAAATAAGTTATGGACCAAATATTATAAACACAAAGTGTCCGTTGTCACTTCAATTCATACTTTTCTGTTGATATCTCTTAAACAAAAGAACGCACATTGGAGTAAAAGGGGTCGAAAATGACGATTAATTCAGGGAAAGGTGATATCAATATTTTAATGATCACGTTTTATTTTTTTTATTGATTATTAGGTAAAAAAAATCAATTTTAGAATTTTAATATTTTTTTTTTTTTTTTTGACAGTATGGTAATGTGTGTGTGTCCGTCTATACATTAGAGTTAAATGGGTCGAAAATTAAGCATAATTCAGGAAAAGGTGATATCAATACTTTAATGATCACGTTTTATTTTCTTATTTATTATAAGATAAAAATTCAATTTTAGAATTTTATTATATTTGAGTATGGTAATGTCTGTCTGTCCGTCCGTCTATACATTAGAGTTAAATGGGTCGAAAAATTAAGCATAATTCAGGAAAAGGTGATATCAACACTTTAATGATCGCGTTTAATTTTCCTATTTATTAGTAAGTAAAAAAATGTATTTTTAGAATTATAAGATGTTTTTTTGGCAGAATGGCAATGTCCGTCCATCCGTCTATACATTTGGGTTAAATGGGTCTAAAATGGCGCCTAATTCAGGAAAATGTGATATCCGAATTTTGATGATCCCGTTCCATTTTTTCTATTTATTAATTAGTAAAGAAATCATTTTTAGAATTCTAAAATATTTTTTGGCAAAATGGCTATGTCCGTCCGTCTGTCTATACATTTGGATTAAATGGGTTGAAAATAAAACTTAATTCAGGGAAAGATGATATCAATATTTTAATATTTAGATTTAGTTTTTATATTAGTCAAGAAGTAAAAAAAAAATAATATACTTTTGGAATTTTAAAACCTTTTTTAAATAATTCTAATGTCTGAAGTTTTGTACAAGTATCAATCTTTGTACCAAATTTTATGAAGATCGGTCCACGATTAACCATAGCTTCCATATAAACCCCTGTTTCGAAAATCACTTTAACGTGCATAAATCCTATACGAATGTTACTATCATGTTAATATTTGACAGAAATAAATTTTATATAAGTAGAAACAACATTGCCAAATTTTATTCGAATCGGTCCATAATTTACCATAACTCCCATATAAAACCACATGCAAGCATGTTTTCTAAAGGATTTATCAAGGACTTTAAGGTGATACAAAAATCTTGGAAATCGGGTAAGGAACAAAAATTCCCTAGTGGTTAAACATTTTCCATGACATTAGTACCCTATTTTGAACCCCCATAGCTCCGCTCCTGAAGCATATATTAGATCCTGCTTCTAAACTCAAAATTTTACTGTCCTTTGCTATGCCTATGTGAAATTTCATGCAAATCCAATCAGCCGATTAGAAGTTACAGATTTATTTCCATTCTGCCCCACTGTTTAATTTTTGATAAAGCATGTATTTGTATGAATTCTACCTGAGTTTTTTTCAAAAAAAAAAAAAAAATTATTTCTCAAATCGGGCTATATATACGTACGATTTTTTTTCATAATATTAAAGTGGACCATATGTACTATTTTTCAGAAAATTTTCAGAGCAAACATCCTGTAACATTTTAAGTTGCTTTCCATGAAAATTGAAAATTAGTGTATTTTAGGACAATTTTCAAAAAAATAACAAAAATATTAGGACAAAATATAATTTACAAATACTTAAATAAAAGTATACTTAAATACCTGAAATTGATGGCTCCATTTAAAATTTTTACTTTATAAGACTTTTTATTTAAAATAAATACACTGAAACTTGATGAAAATTGAATTTTTTACTCTTTTTCAAAAATTTAAAAAAAAATTTAACTTTGACAGCTCCTTATAAGAAAACAACACAACCTAGCTTGAAGATTTTAATTGATATTGATATATAATTTTGTCTATTTTTATTCTGTACTCAACTTTAACACAAAAAATTTAATTTCAAAATTCAATTAAGCGCCACTTTTGATATATTTTACCTCAACGTGGAACGTATGAAAACGAAATTTTGTGCAGATAATTCGGAAACCGATATAAACATGAAAACTAATATTGGGCATGATCCGCCCAACTCCTATATAAGGTAAAACATCAACGACATTTTGTACAAATAGTTCAAGGACCAATGTAAACATGGAAACAAAATTGGGCGAGGTGCACCCACTTTACCGCACACCTCACACACAAGGTGAAATTTTAAATAAAAAGCTGCAGATGGTGGGTATATAGATTCGGCCAAGCCTTGTTTAAATAACTTAATTAAAAAAATATATATTAGGTATGTATTGTTGTAAAGAAAAAAATATATATATGTATATATATTTTCATTTTTTAAATTTAAATTCTTTAACCTAGTTCTCAATATTTTAATGAAAATAAATAAGAGCATATAAAGTATTTTATATTTATTTGTTTATTGCCTGGTTAAATATTTAATCTGCAATTATGCCAATCATGTTATTTTCCTCCCTTTTTTACTCCTTCTTTTATTATTTATTGATATTTTTCTTGCTCTCATTTTCATTATTCATAAGAATAATTGTTTAAATGTCAATTATTTTCTATATCATTGCGTTTTTATTAATTTTGTTTATTGTTTTTTTTTTTTTTTTTTTTTTTTTTTGTTATTTTCAATTTAATTTAAATGTTTATATGTACTTAAGTATATTTTTTTTTGTATTTGTTTAATGCAGTCATGTGTATATGACGTATAATTTGTTTAACAATTATTAAATCACTTAGACATGAAAATATTTATTTTTGGTTTTTGATTTTTTTTTTTTTCAAAAATTTATTTTAAGTAAATTATTAAGTTAATTTTTGTATATTATTGCTATGACTGATTATTGAAAAATTAATTTATTCATTTTATAATGAGTGTAATTGAAAAAATTATTTATTGGTTATTTTTGTATAATTTCCAAGGGGATAAAATCAGGTATTTAATTTAGATATATGTAAAGAAAATTTATTTAAAGACACTAAACAAATATGACAATAATTTTAGAAAGTTTGCTATTAAAATTTTTCAAAATTTAATTAATTTAAAAATGAATCAGTTGGCATTTTTTAAAACATAGGTAATAGGTTTTTATTTATTTTACTAGATTTAATGTTTAAAAATTAAACAAAGCTGTAGAACTTATTCGATGTTAAGTTATTTAAACTTTCCAAGTGTTTTTTTTTTTTCAGTTTTGTCCCAAAAAGTAGGCACCAAATAAAATGTAAAAATATATATAGTTTATATGCAAATTTATAAACAATTTATTAATAAACTAGAAAATATTTAATAACTTTTTTTAAATATTGAAGAGATTTTATAAAAAGATCTCGTGTTATTCTCAACTACTTAAATAGTATTTAAAACTTCTCAAATATTTTTTTTCTTAAAGAAAAAAATTCAAAAAAATGTGCATCAAAATTTACAAATATTCTTGAAGTTCTACGTTATATCTTATTTATTTTTTTTTAGTTAAAATAAAATGTGTCATTTTATAGCAAATTGTTATTAAATTACTTTGGGAGTATAAGATATAAAATTTATGTTTAGTAAATATTTTTTAACATTACACTGAAAAAATATGGTCTATTAAACGATTTATCAAAGATAGAAACTATTACAATTACTTTTTTAATTATATCAATTATTTAATTATTCAAAATTTAGATTTTTTAATATTTTTTACTAAAAATAATAACTTTTAATAAATTCAAAAAGTACCATTGGAAGAACGAAAAAATAACACAAACTTCCCCTTTTGAATTCTTACCCATATGTCTTTAATTCATGTTTCTAATTTCAATATTGTATAAAATTCTAGAAGTACCATTAGAAGAATGAAAAAGTACCACAAAGTCTCCTGTTATGGCTTCTCATTCACTTAATTTCATATGCCTTTAATTTCAATATTATAGAAAATTCAAAAAGTACCATTAGAAGAAAAAAAGTACCTACCACAAATCCTCTTTTCTAATTCCCCTGTTATGGATTTTCATTCACTTAGGATCATATATCTCTAATTTCATGTTTCCACGTTCAATATTATAGAAAATTCAAAAAGTACCATTAAAAGAACAAAAAAGTACCACAAAATCCCCTTATCTAAATTCTCACTAACTAAGGACTACATGTACTTAAGATAATATTTCTAATTTTAATATAATAAAAAAAATGCATCATTTTATTTGAATAAAATATAATTTCCTGATTTTATCCCCTTTTTGGTACTTTTTTATTACTCCCAGATATAAAAAAGATTGTATTCCTATGAATTTCTGAATTGTACTGGGATCTAATGTAAAAATATTCATATGTATGTGTCAGTAAAAAGAAAAAAATATTTCGTGAAATAAGTACCAAAATCAGTTACAATTTTTACCCCTTAAACGTTAGAATTTCCAAAAAGTATCAAATTGGTATTTGCCAATTTTCTATAAGGTACTAATTTGATGCAAATTTTATTTCTATACTTACTGGATTAAAAGATAAATAGAATTCCAAAAAAAGTACCAAATTACAGTTTTTACCCTTTATCTCCCTAAAAGAGCCGAATTTCAAAAAAGTGCCAAATACCTATCCGATTATTTTTCAAATGAATAACGATAACTATTTAAATTTTTGTATCTCTATTAGTTTAGGAAATATAAGGTTACCGATTTTACCCTTTTTTACCCCCTAAACATTCGAATTTCCATAAATCTCGTCTCAGTGGATCTATTCGGTAGGAGACCAATCTACAGTCCATATTTCATCTTTCTAGCTTTAACCGTTTGGGTTGTGCTATGATGAATCACCAAGTAAGTCAGTCAGTTAATCACTCCGTCATTACTCTTTTATAGTTTTTATTTTTTATTTTTTTCCTTTTCTCTACAAGATGTCAAAAAAAAAAAAAAACTGTAATTAAATTTAACAATGTCTGCAATAATTACCGTTGTACTATTTTCATCATCTTCTTCCTCTTCCTCATCATCATCCTCGCCATTATTGAGATCTTTGGCCGATGTTGTACGACTCAAAGTCTCGCCGCTACAATTGCTTAACGAGCCAGCACCAGCATTGGGGGCTGAGCCAACAATGCTGCCGCTACCACTACCATTGTCCATCAGCATAATAAAAACTTATGAGATGTACAAAAATTTATAATTATTATACAATTATAAACTAATTATTTTCTTTTGTATTATTATTCTTTATAATTACACTCACTCACATATACATACGCGCACACTTTGTATTAACAGACAAATATTAACAATAACAATTAAATATTATTACACAAAATATGGTCTTATATTTTTTCTTTTATTATGATTATTTGAATTATTTTTTTTTTATCACTTTCCTTTTAATTTTCACTCTCTTTTTTTATACTTTGGTAATAATTCTGCTCTTTTGCAAAATAAATTATGGTTTCAAGCAAGTTTGAGCAAACACCATTTAAATTATTATTATTTTTTTACTCCTTTTTTTTTTTTTTTGCTTGTTATTTTTATTGTTGTTAATTTATTACCCACAGTTATTTAATTTTTTTGTATTTTTTTACTTCTTGTCTCTTTCTTTAATTTTTATATCATTCAATAAAAACAACACCAAAATGTCGTTATAAAATTTATATTTTTCAATCATGACAAATTTCCTTTTCAAACGAGCGTTAAGAACTGATAATAAGGAGGGTTAGTAAAACTTTATAGGCTTACAGGATCTGTTGAGAATTTAACACTTTTTGTTGTCGTTAAGGCAAAACAAACAAAAGGAAACAGCACATTTTTTATCTTAATTATGGTCATGGTGTGAACACATTTATCATAAAACAAACAAAAAAGCAAAAACTAAAAACGGAAAACAAAATATCCTGGTCACGAAAATATGAATTTAATTAAAGTAAAAGGATTTTTATGGTGTATATTTTTATATATTTTTTAAATAATCTTTTAAATTGATAAAACAAAATTTATTTGTTTTCTTTTTAATAAATTTTTTATTTAATAATTCTTTTTAATTTTTATTAATTTCTTTAAATTGTTATTTTTTTATTATTATTATTATTATTTTTAAATTTCCCTTTTATTTTTATTATTTTTTTTTTTTTTTTTATGAAATTTAATTAAAATTTCTTTTTATTTAAAAAATATATTGTATAAATTTCTATAATGTTATATTAAGCGAATTGACAACATTTATGTTTAAAAGCCTTAAGGCAACTAAACTATTGTTGAGAGCTTACAAAAAAAAGGTCCTGTAAAGCTTTTCATTGTCTTTTACTCAATTGAAAACTTTTTCTTTAGCGCCAAAATTCTTAAAAGAAGTGAAAGTTTTGTGTGGTAAACAAAAGTCACACAAAAACAAATGCACAGACTCCCTTTTAATATTAACACTATAAAAACCGTTTATACAATTTAAACCGTTTATTTAATTTAAGCGAAGCTTATAAAAAAAGCTGTTGTTAAAACTTTGTCTATTTAAAAATAGTTGTGAATTTAAGTGATATTTTTAAAAATATAAGTATTTTTTATTTATTTTTTAAATACGTAAAAATATTGCTGAAGGACATCCGGACGGATTTAATAATATCGTCATCTTATTTTCTAATGACCCATAACAAATAAAATATCATTTGGTATTGTGTTATTGAATTCCCGGTGAAATTTCTTTATGATCACTTAATTGGTTTCTGAGTTATTATTAAAAATATTCTGTTATATAACAATTTTTTATTATTTTTTTAATATTTTAAATTATTATTTAAAATATATATACATATTATAAGGTTTTTACTGATATCTCAAAAACTAATTGAGCTATCATAAAGAAACTTTGTGGGGACATGAATGATATAATATTAATTAACACTTTTTTTATTATGGGTTCTTATAAAATAATATGATGAAGTAATTATGTCCGTCCGGTTGTCCTTCAGGTAAAATATTAATAAAAAAAAATGACTATAATATATTAGAACTTTTTTACTTATATCTCAGAAACTAATTGTGTCATCATACAGAAAATTTTGTGGGAGACTGGATAATTCAATACATAAGTATTTTTCTGTTATTTTCAGCCCTAAATAAAATTATATGATGATTTTATGTCTTTTTGCAATATTTAACTTTGTTCCGTTGAATGTTCTAAATTCCAGCATTTTTTTAAAATTATCTTTGCTAAGGAATGAGATCGAAAAATTCTTAACACACATTTTTTCGTAATCAATATTCAAAATTTTTTTTTATCATGGAAAAATACTTCAGTTATTATTTTTAATAACAACCATGTTAATTTGTCCTTATTTTCATCAAAATAAGTGACGAAAAAGATTTTACGTCCTACAAGTTAATAAAAAATTTCAAAAAATCCAAATAGGTCTTACAAATAATTGGCCACAGAATTAAATGTCGTCCGTAAAACCGTTTCTAATGCTATTAAACAGTATCAGGAAAATTTGACTATTGATGTGAAACCTAGTTCGGTAAGAAAAAAGGACCACATGATATTGGGAAGGCCAGAAAATTGAAGGCATATTGAAAGAAACTCCAAACACATCTGGCAGAAAATCAGCTCAGTTTTCTCAGTGCATCGACTATTTGGTGCGAAAATTTAAAGCTAATGGAAAAGTTGATAACATATAAAGTTCAAAAAATTCCAAATTGGAATTGTGCAAAAAAAATTACAAGCCAAAAATAGGACTCGGAATTTAAAACGAAATTTCATACAAAAATACTCAAGCTGTATAATTGACGAAGAAACGTAGGTGCTGGCAGAATCTTCGCAGCTTGTGTCTCAAAAATTTTTATTGCTAATGCTCGAAGCAATGTTGAAGATAAGTTTAAGACCCAAAAGCAGCAAAAATTTCTTACAAAATTCATGGTATGACAAGTTTTTTGCAGTTGCGGCAAAACAGGAAAGTCATTTGATACACTCGGATCTATAAATACCAAAATATGCATAAAGGAATATTTGAAAAACAAGACTTCTTCTTTTCTTAAGAGAGCACAACGTGTCCACATATTTTTGGACCCATTTGGTATCATCTCACTACGGTAAGAAAGCTCTGGAGTGGTACCAAATCAATAACATAGTTTTAGTACCAAGAGAGGTCAATTTTCAAAATTGTCCATAGCTTAGACCAGTGGAGAGATATTGAGCTATTGTGAAAAGTGAATTCAAGAGCACAAAAAAGGTGTCCCACTGTGTGCACACTGTTCCAAAAAAGTGACTGAAGCAACTATCAAATCTCCAAAGAAAGGGTTTTCAAAAATGGTCCACAATTCTATAATTAGTGGTTAGAACCATAAAAATTATATATTTCTGTGATCTGTGCTAAATTATCAAATGATTAAAAAGTAATGAAAACTCTAAGATAAACCGTTTCCAAGTTATTGAATATTATGTATGTTAAGAATTTTTCGATCTCACTCCTTAATAAGTATTTTTATACTTTTTAATAAAATAACAACAATACTAAGAGATTTAGCTCATATTGAACAATATTAAAGAAAATTATCTCAAAATTTGTTAGCAAAGTGGCAAAATCAAGTGGCAAATCAGAGTATGAAAAAAATTTTTCACCGTGCATAGTATTAAAGTTAGCAAAAATATTTTAAACTTTGATCGATTTGCTACTATTTTTGTAAATTTTTAATAGCAAGAAATATTTAAACATTAAGGCTTTTTACGATTACTTACTTGGGTTATAAAATTAAAACTAACCTCTGTATATCGTGAATACCCTTTTTGGATGTTTTTACACAATCAACTTTTCGAAGTTTTTTATGAAAATTATTCTCTCGAATAACACTTTTAAAAATCTCCCCAAAAACATGAGTAACATAAAAATATTTTGCTAAATAAAAAAGTAAGTGAATATTAGAACTTGTTTAAAGAATATAGTCGTGTAAACTTTCACTTAAATTTATTTAAGGTCTTAATTATTACACAGAAAAAATTATTACCATATATTTTTTAATTAAAAAAGTAGTTTAATTTTGTTTCAACACTTAATAAATATATTCAAATAAGAATCAAATTTCAATATTATTTTTTTACTCATTTAAATTTTTAATTCATTCAATCATCCACTTAATTGATTTAATTAATTTTTTAATTGGGAATTTTTTTCTATTTTTCATTTTTTACATTTTTTGGTAATTGATATAATCATTTTGGTGAGAGGTGCAAATTTAAAAAACTTGTTAATTGAATGAATTATTTACTAACATATTTGTTGATTGATTTTATTTTTTGATTTTTCTGTGTTAGTTTTATTTTGAATTTGTTAAAAAGTTATTAAGGAGTGAGATCGATAAATTCTTAACATACATAATATTCAATAACTTGGAAACGGTTGATCTTAGAGTTTTTATATTTTTTTAATCATTTGATAATTTAGCACAGATCACAGAAATATATAATTTTTATGGTTCTAACCACTAATTATAAAATTGTGGACCATTTTTGAAAACCCTTTCTTTGGAGATTTGATAGTTGCTTCAGTCACTTTTTTGGATTTGAACTCTCTTGGTACTATGTTATTGATATGGTACCACTCCAGAGCTTTCTTACCGTAGTGACATGATACCAAATGGGTCCAAAAATATGTGGACACGTTGTGCTTTCTTAAGAAAAGAAGAAGTCTTGTTTTGCAAATATTCCTTTATGCATATTTTGGTATTTATAGATCCGAGTGTATCAAATGACTTTCCTGTTTTGCCGCAACTGCAAAAAACTTGTCATACCATGAATTTTGTAAGAAATTTTTGCTGCTTTTGGGTCTTAAACTTATCTTCAACATTGCTTCGAGCATTAGCAATAAAAGTTTTTGAGACATAAGCTGCGAAGATTCTGCCAGCACCTACGTTTCTTCGTCAATTATACAGCTTGAGTATTTTTGTATGAAATTTAGTTTTAAATTCCGAGTCCTATTTTTGGCTTGTAATTTTTTTTTGCAGAATTCCAGTTTGGAACTTTTTGAACTTTATATGTTATCAACTTTCCCATTAGCTTTAAATTTTCGCACCAAATAGTCGAAGCACTGAGAAAACTGAGCTGATTTTCTACCAGATGTGTTTGGAGTTCCTTTCAATATGCCTTCAATTTTCTGGCCTTCCCAATATCATGTGGTCCTTTTTTCTTACCGAACTAGGTTTCACATCAATAGTCAAATTCTCCTGATACTGTTTAATAACATTAGAAACGGTTTTACGGACGACATTTAATTCTGTGGCCAATTATTTGTAAGACCTATTTGGATTTTTTGAAATTTTTTAATAACTTGTAGGACGTAAATCTTTTTTATTTTGATGAAAATAAGGACAAATTAACATGGTTGTTATTAAAAATAATAACTGAAGTATTTTTCCATGATAACTAGATCAAAAAAAATTTTGAATATTGATTCCGAAAAAAGATATGAGGCAAAATGTGTGTTAAGATTTTTTCAATCTCACTCCTTATTATTTCATTTTGTTTTCTTATTAACAACACAGGGAAAACTGATTCTGCGGCACGGCATTTCTCAGTCAATTTGTATGTACGTGATTATGAGGTACTAAGCCTAGAAATCATTTTTTTTTTTTTTTTAATTTACTCTGGTTCTCACGATATACCGCTATTTGTATAATTAAAGAGGTTGCCTTGTCTAATTTAGTTCAATAAAATACCAAAAAATTTAAATTAAAATTGCTTTCAATTTATACCCGCATCATTTTTTAAAATATTATTTTCGCCATTATTTCATATGTAGTGTATAAAATATATATCGATCTTTCACTCCTGTAAAAATCATTAAAAAAACTACATATAAATTTTTGTCAATTTTTCAAAAATAACCAATATTTAATATATATATAAGCGATTATTGCGAGTATTATCTCGTTCAACAACCAAAACGTGCCAATGCAATTGTGTGTTACGTATACGCACATATGGAAATATTGTAAAACAATGAATTATGTGAGAGTTGACCTAAGTTGTCAGATTTGAGACCATGATATAATGCTTTTAAACTATCTATATATACATATTATACATCAATAAATTGGTAAATAAGTATATTTTTATATTCTTGTAATATTTTATTAGTTTTTAGAAAATAGGCGGAGTTTTGCTTTACAAAATATTTTTTTTTAGTTTATATATTTTTATTTTTTATATATTTTTTAATTTTGAAAAATTGCCAAAAATTTATTTGTAAAGGTTTTTAAATGATTTTTGCAGGAGAAAAAGATCAATATGTATTTTATACACTACATAATAAATAATGGCAAAAATATTATGCTAATATGCTCTATTATGCAATTAAAAAAAGTCTTTTAACAAATTTACTTTTTTCATGAAATCTGCTCTCCCGCATTAGTTTTTGGCCGGGCGAGAAGCAGTTTAGTGTCAAATCGATCTAAATCTATTTTTTGATGAAATATTGTCAATAAATTTAAAAAAGCTCGCGTGAAATTTTTTTTATTAATCGATAAAAATTTAACTTTTTCCAAAATTCACCATTTTCGACCAATGCTTGATGTAGGGTGCAAGCCCAAATCAGTTCAAAATTTCTACATTAGCCATTTATGAAACCTTTTCTTTTGAAATATATAAAAAAAAAATCATTAACGGAACTTTGAGAAAAAAGTGAAAGAATTGTACTATATTTTTGTAAAAAATAGTAATTTTTCATAGTAGTTTCAGAGTGCTAAATTTGAATATTTTTCACGTCTAGATGCATTGAGATAATCCAAAAATTCTTTCAGCATGTTATTTTGAAATATATAGCAAATTACAAAATATTTTTAAAAAATTTTAACCTCATATACCTAAGGACTTATTACCGAAAAACGAAAGAAAGTCGAGGCAAAAAATCAAAAATTCAAGTAAATTTCTTTTTAACTGTAAGAGATAACTTGGGTGAGTAAGCTTATTTTTTCTTTATCTTGCCAAGCACTTTACAGAAATATAAAAATCTTTAAAATCGCACTTCATTTGTATAAGTTACGGTTTTTTAAACTTTTACATACTCGAGGTAATCAATTTTGACACCCTGTAGATTTCCTTGTGCTATCACAGGGTGACTGCAAGATGATTTTTCTCAAAGCCTAGGTCCTCCTCTGCAACTCTTCCATACATTTCAATTTAATCCAACCAGTAGTTTAGGAGATACATATTTATTACCAAAAAATTTGCGTTTTACCCCACTGTGTGTCGTTATAAGGGGCTCCGTCAGAAAATACTTTTTGGGTGTATACCTTACATATAGAGTTATAAAATTAAAATTATTTTAGGTCGATCCCAGCTTTGCAATTTGAGAACATAACAAAAAAAAAAAAAAAATTCCAAAATTTACAAAATTTACAAAATTTGGATAGGGCTTGTGGGCAGATCGTTGCCCCAAACTCCTCCATATTTACTTCACACGCATTTGCATTAAGATTTCTTTTGAAAAAATTAAAAAAATTAAAACGCCCAGAATAAAAAACAAATGTTATCAGTGAATAAATATTGCCACCTTTTTGGAAAAAAAACCCAAAAAATGTAAAACTTTTTAAAAGTTTTAACTTCAGATTAATATAACTTTTTAACGGATTTATATATTTATATGATTCTTACAGCAATGTAATTTAGAATTTTATAAGGAATCTGGCGAATATTTTAAAAATATTTTAAGGGCAAAATTAAGTCCACCAAGTTAAAAAAAAAAACTAAAAAAACGAGGCTAAAAATGAGGTAAAAAAAAAATTTATTTCGACCCGAATATTTCTTAAACTAAAAGAGATAACTTACACATGTAAGCGTATTTTTTGTAGAGATTTACAAGAACTATCTATATATAAAATTTCTTTTCTGTCATATCATAAATGAATTTTTGGTGATTTTTCAAAAAAATTACATACCCGAGATGGCCAACTTTTGAGGACCACCCACTTCCCTCCTGACCCGCTAGGAACTTGTACTCTTTCAAATCAACTCGAAAACACCTCTGCTCTGACCATGAGAAATTTTATTCAGATATCTTTAACGGTTCAATAGTTACTGAATTATTTCCAAAAAAAAAAAAAGCATTTTGGAACCACTGTGCTATATTAATATTAAAAAATTCTATTTTCTTTAAAAAAAAATCTCTTTAACATAAAGTTACTTAGATTTTATTATTACAAGAACTTTTTTTTTATAAATATTAAGTGCAAAATAGTTGCTTAACAAAATTTCTGCTGTTCCCCAGCAAAAAAAGAACATCCAAAGAAGTCAATAAGATCCTGAACTTGTGATCCAGAAGTAATGCAAATTCGTCATTTCCAATGAATTTCCAATGAATTTAACATAGGCTTGTCATAGGAAGATGTTCTCTTTTTTGATACCTATTCACTGAATAGGAAGTCATATCCACAATGTTATGCAAAATTAATTCTTTGGATTTTTCTTTTTTTATGTATGTAAATCAATATATTTTTTAAATTAATTTAATTGTTGTTGTTTATATTACTTCTTAAGATCATGATACTTTGGAAGCAGTGAAAATGTACTTCCTTAAAAATAACTTCTATTTATTTTTGCTGGGTCGGGTTTTTAAAATTTATAAATTTCATAAATTTTGTTTCATAAAATGTGACCTTAAAAAAAATAAAATTTAGATAAGCAAAATGACTAAACAACTTAATTAAAACCTTTCTAAAAATAAAAATTTTTTTATTTTTAATAATTTTTTTTAGACAATATTTTTATTTTTTTATTATTATTTTTTAATCATAAAACAAATAAACACTCTTCAAATAATCTTAATATCACCCAGCAAAAAATTGGTAATGACATGTAGTTACGGATGTAGTTACTTTGTAATGACATCAACATACTGTCTGCATTACATGGAAGTTGTTTAGTAACTAATTATTTATAACCCGAATTTTTAATTTATTTTTCTATATTATTTTTTCTATTATATTTACCCAGCAAAAACTTAGCTTCTATTTTTAAAATCAACAGCTTCCTGTATGCATTACATTGTAGCCTTATTCGCCACTCGCAGCATTACTTAATACTACTTCAACAATTGGTATTTAGTAAATATGAAAGTAATTTGATTTTTAAGTGGATCAGTTGTCTAGAGCGCCTAACTAAAAAAACGTGTTTTTAAAATTAAAGAGAGTTCAACTCCCACTTCCCTATATGAAAACTACTTTTTAGCGCACAAAAATATAAGGCGGTTGTGGTGTAGCGAATAAGACTAACAAACACAACCAGTATGTTGATGCGTGGGTTCAAATCTCAACCGAGCCAAATGTTTTTTTTTTTTTTTTTTTTTTTTTGTTCGTAAAAAAAGAGCATCCAAAACAGCTCTTTTGGAACCCAAAAAAAAAACTTATTTAAGTTTGGACATTTCCAAAATTCATCAGTTATAGCACCAAAAATGGAAGCAGTATTTCATACCGACTTCGCTTACAAATCACGTTAATTGGTAAGCGAAGTTTTTGCTGGGTATGATCAGATTTTTGAAAATACGATGTAAATTTTTATTGATTTTTATAATGCAGCTAACAACTCATATATTTGAATTAATTTGTAATCTAAAATAGTTAATTTTTATTACATTATTTTTATTACATTTTTGGTTGTTGTTAAGTTTTTTAAATTAAAATTTCAAAAATCCTTTTACAACAAAAAAAAAAAAAAAATATTTTCTATCCCAACATTTTATTACTTATTTATAACCCAAAATTTAATTAGTTCCTATTGTTATTACTAATCACGACTTCAGTAATGCTTTAAAATCAATGAGCTGTTTAACAGCTTGGAAGTAATTAGTTATCGTAATGACATCTAAGTAATATAAAGGGTAAGTAGTTGCCTCTAATGTCATCACTGTATTAAAATAATGAGTTATACAGCTAATATGTAAGTAGTGGAGAGCCATTATATTAGCTTCTTAACTCATTACATGCAACCAAAGTTTTTGCTGGGCAGATTGCAACTAAGAAATTGTTTAACATCTAACCTAGGCCAATAATATTTTAATTCATGTAAAATTTTATAATAATAACAGTATCTCTAGTGGTAATAAAACATACTCCTTGCTATATGCTCTCCCTGTTTTTCTCACAAAACTCTCTCATATAAAAAGCTTTTACCCAGAAACAGCTGTTGACGTTATTGTTTCATTTTAGCCCAAAAAAAAAAAAAAAAAGCTTTTTTCATAAATTTTTTTCCAAAAGGTTAATGTCACTGCATAAGCCATTCATAAGTTCATATTATATGTTTGTATTTGTGCAAGTATGTAAGTGTGAGCATTTATGTATGTATATGTGTTGACATACAATCTTTCACCACAATTTTAGCTTTAATTTTTGTTTTTTTTTTTTTTTATCTCTAACATTGCAATAGCTTTTGTAATTGTGAGAGTGTGGTAATTTGTGTGTTTGTGACGTAAGTTTTATTCAAGCAGGTGGTTTTAAAAAAAGGATTTCCGGGATTATATATCAACCAACAAACTACAAAAATGCATTTCTTGTATTTTATTTTCTTTTCTCTTGTACCAATGTACTCGTATTAAAAATATACTTTAAGCTTTTTGGTTTTAGTTTTTATACATTCAAATCTGGCTACAGGTGCTTTTGATTTATTTATTTATTTACAAACACATAAATTTCCGGTTAATTGCCACAGCAATGCAAGTAGAGGAAAGGATTAAAATGCTGATTTAAAATGAATTTCAAAATATCAGTAGTTAAAAAAAAGGAGGGGTTATAATATAAATCTCGAAAAAAGGCGGAAGCATGTTTTAATGTGCATAATAGAAAAATTTGATATTGAACTTGATATTGTGTGTGAAGGTTTTTAATGGTTTTTAAAGCCATTGAAATAAGATTTATTTTTATAGGAATATTTATTTTATTACAGGCTTTTAAAGTAAAGAAAATTAATTGGCTAAAATTTTAAACGTTTAAACTTAGATTTAATGCATTTTAAATAAAATATTTCCCTATTACTTTAGCTAAAGTATATATATGTATATATATATATATATATTGATTTAATATTTTTAATTTATTTTTCTATATTATTTTCATAAATTGCATATTATAGGTAACTTATTCTTATTAATTTGTATAACAGATCTTTTTCAAATGAATAAATCAACATTTTACCATTCGTTTTAGTAAATTTCTCATTTAGCAGCCATAAGCGGATTATGTACAAAAACTTTGGCAGGTGTGGGAAGTTCTAAGATGAGTATAAACTTCATTATTATTTCTTATTTATTTGTTTCTTTTTTTTTCTGGGGCGAATAAAGTACCATCGAAATAATTATATACATTCATATGTTTCCTTATATTATTAAAAATAATAAGTTTTGTGTTTGTTTTCCTTTTTTATTGTTGCACAGTGATTCCAAAACGCTTTCCCTCCTGACCCGCTAGAAATCTGTACTCCTCCATATCAACTCAACACCTCAGCTCTGACCATGTGAAATTTTATTGAGATATCTTTAACGGTTCAATAGTTACTGAATTATTTAAAAAAAAAAAAAAAAAAAAGCGTTTTGGAACCCTTGTGTGTTGAGAATTAGACTGATTGATAAATCTTAAAATGATTTAAGTAAAAGTCAATGAAATTAATAATAATTGCCAACAAATAAGATTAAAGATGTATTATTATTATTTTTTTTTTTTTCTTTGTTTATTAACTTAATATTCTACAAGTGGCTTAAGGAAATATGAGCGGAAAGATATTGCTAATGAGACTGAGTTATTAAAAAAGAAATTTGAAAAAAATATTAAAAATTTTATTTATTTCCAAATGTACTCAAGTGAAGGTTATAAGTTCTATTATGTTAATAACGATGTGAAATAAAAATCTTTACTTTTTCATTGAAAAATGTTACTTAAATCGACATTAAAATATTTTGGTAGATTTTTAAATAATTTAAAAATATTCTGCATATTTATCTGCGACTATATTAGAGTTATGAATTTATATTATAATTACAATATACAATAGCTTGAGTTCACCATAAATCAGTTTTAAACCATTCCAACACAAATTCAAAATTTTGAATTATGTACAAACAACAGTTTTTATGTATGTTCCTGAATAAATGTGTCCCTAGTTCTATTATTCTTTTGTTAATTTCTTTCTTTTTAGATTTTTTCGGGAAATGAACAAATCAGGCATTACAACTGGGTGCATTTGTTTATGCTCATCAAATATTTAAAACAAATTTTTAAACAATATTTAAAAATTAAATTTTTTGAATTTAACTGCATTATATTATATATTTTTTTTTAATATTTTTTATATATTTATTATAATTTTGAAAGAAATTTTTGTTTTAAATATAATTGATTTTTTTTTAATTGGTAAAAAACTGTATAGCTTATTAGATTTTATTTAGAATAAATTACGAAAACTTTTCATACATTTCTAATTTATTATTTTTATTTTTTTGCGCCAAAAAGTATGCACCAAATAAAACGCAGTCTCTTAAAATAAAAATCATTAATAAAATTTAGAAAATGTTTAATAACTTTTAGAGTTTTTAAGAGATTTTAAATATTAATATCTCGTTTTATTCTGAATAAAACGGCTTGTAATGTGCACAAATGTGTTTATTTTTAAAGAAAAAAATCCAAAAAAAAAAAAACTAAATCAATTACGAAATTTTGAAAAAGAATAGAAAATAAATTTAGAAATGATGAATAAATCATTATTTATTTGTATTTGTATACCATTAGAGTTTTTAAGAGATTTTAAATATTAATATCTCGTTTTATTCTGAATAAAACGGCTTGTAATGTGCACAAATGTGTTTATTTTTAAAGAAAAAAATCCAAAAAAAAAAACTAAATCAATTACGAAATTTTGAAAAAGAATAGAAAATAAATTTAGAAATGATGAATAAATCATTATTTATTTGTATTAGTGTCGAAAAAACGCTTTGAGATTACGGTATGGGAAGACCTTTCAAACAATGTGTTTCGATGAGCTGAATATGGGAAAAATATTGAAAAAATTTTTAATATTCATTCAATCTCAAGTAAGGTACATTTTGGTAAAAAAAAAGTTTCGAATTTTTTTGCGAGATAAGTCTCAAAAAATTCATAATTTTCAGTTTGTTAAAGAAAAACTATTTTTTAATTTTTCCCTAATCGGATTTCTTAGTGGATATTGGTGAACAAATTTTAAAAAGTAATTTATTATGAGCCACTTACTACAATATAACTTTTCAATATTTTATACATAAAAGGAACAAAAATATAAAATTTGTATCTATTTTGTTACCCAAGAAATATTAGTTCGATTTTCGGTTGAAAGTAAAAAGTAAAATTTTTCAAAATAGTACCATTTTTCTTAGTATCTGCTAATTTTTTAACAAAAATGATTAAAAAAAAGTCTGTGGTTTACAGAAAGTACTGTTATTTAAAAAATTTTAAAAAGGTTTAATTTAAAAAAAAAAAAATAAACAAGTAATTTTTATTTTTTTTAATTACCCAGCAAAAAACAATTAAGTTCTTCCAAGAAAGGAACATTTTCACAACTTCAAAAGTGGAACAAAGAGCATATTTTAAACTTTTTTGGAAGTTCTTAATAATTACTTCCAAAAAAGTGAAAATAAATAAATTTTTAGCGGGAAAAAATGGTAATAAATTCTAACAATCCCAGCAAAAAAGCAATGAAGTTCTTCCAAAAAAATAACATTTTCACAACTTCAAAAGTGGAACAAAGTGCATATTTTAAACTTTTTTGGAAGTTCTTTAATTACTTCCAAAAAAATGAATAGAAATGAAATTTTAGCTGGAAAAAACGTTAATAATTTCTAAGAAAATTCAAATTTTATAAATTTTAACTAATTTTTATTATCTTTTAATAAGGCTAAAAGTGAATTTTTGTAAAAAAATTTCATAAACATAGTTTTAAAGGAAGTACTTCAACAGAAATGAATAAGAAGCATAAAAGAACAACATCCTACCAATGACAACCATGGGTTAAAAAAAGAACTTCTGCAGCTCTTTTGCACCAGTAAGTACTTCCTTTCAATACCAACACAATGTTAAATTCATGACTTTTTCAGTTCCTTTTTTGCTGGGTATTTAAATTTTACAAATTTTAAAGCTTTTTTTATTATTTAATAGGGCAAACACAGAATTTTTATTTAAAAATAGTATAAACAAAATTTAAGAGAAGTACTTCAAAAGCAATGAACAATGACAACCATGGGTTAAAAAAATAACTTCTGCAGCTCTTTTTCACCACTAAGTACTTTCTTCCAATGACAACACAATGTTAAAATCATGACTTTTTCTGATCTTTTTTTTGCTGGGTAGCTTCTTTAAAAGGAATCCAATTTTGTTAAGATAATTTGTTCTAAAAAAATATTATTTTGGAAATAAGTACAATAAGAACATTTTTTTTAAAAAAGGTAACATTTTTTCCCAATAATTTTAAAGTGTTTTTAAAATTTATTTGATATAATTAAAAGTAATTTTCCAAAAAGAACTACAATTTGTCAAATAAAGTTTACTTTGGAAACAATTTATTACATATTTTTAAAATAATTAAAAGTACCAATAAAAAAAACTTTATGTCTGGCAAAAGATACTTATAGGTTTTAAAAGTACTTTTACGCATTTTTAAAATAATTAAAAGTACCTTTTTTGAAAAAAAAAAAAAAAATCAATAAAATGTATTTAAAATGTATTTAAGGACAAAAGGTTTTAAAAGTACTTTTATAATTTGATTTATTTTATAAGCTTTATTTTTAAAAAGAGTAATTCTGTAAAAAAAAGTACTATTATGAATAAAGTTACCATTTTACAAAATAAGCTACTACTTTTTCGAAATATTTACAATTTTTAAAATATATATTGTTCATTCCACAAGAAAACGCCCATAAATATTGTTTATGTCTACCAATTTTGCTAATATTTGTCATACAGCCAGACGTACAGACTGACATCGTACAATTAAAGTACACATTAAGGTGGTAATGGCTCCTGATTTTTCGTTTTTAAAAACATCAATTCAGTTGCATATTAAATTAAATAGATACATAATTATTTACCTCAACTTTCTTTAATGTAATTTTTATATCCATACGATGAGGCCTTTTTTCTCCTGATTCCAATACGGAAGAAGACAAGGGTGGTGTTGTTGTAATGATAGGGAAAGGTATTTCAAAATCATCATAAAACTCATCATCTTCCTCGTCCGTGATTTCATCCTCATCGGGATAATCCGGACCATACATATACATTTCACTCATTTTGTAGAATTTGTTTTAAACTTTATTTTTTTGTAAAATTTCAAAATAAAACTTTTTGGTAATCACTTAATTAATTTTTACTTAATAAAGTTATTTTTTTAATAATTTTTTATTAAAAATTTTTGTTACTATTTTTTTTTTTTTTTTTTTAATTTTTTGTAAATTTTTTCTTTTTAAATTTTCTGCACTAAGTTGCAATTTTCTTTATTTAACCATAATTTTATTTAATGATCACATAATCAATTATTTTCCTTTCTTTATTTTCTTCTTCAATATTTTTTTATGATTTTCTTTATATTAATTAGATTTAATCAAAAACGCGCTGTAAAAAAATGAACTTTTTAACACGACCGAAGTATAAGAAACACTCAAAAACACTTTTGATTTACATAAATTTTAAAATTGTTAGAAAAACAAATTGTTGATTGGCAATTCTTTCAGTTTTCATTTTATTTCAATTTTATTTTTTTTTTGTTATTTTACAAAATCAAAATCACAAAACCCCATATATCCCATTATAAAGAAAATACACATAGTAGTTGTATATATCTACTATCTCAAGAGAAAATAATTCAGAATAAAATAAGAAAAATCAAGATGAAAAGCCAACAATTGTTTTGTTTAAGCATAAAATTTTATTTAGATACAAGTGGAAAACCCCAACTGGGAGGTGATTCTTTGTACTACCAGACATGTGTATCTCAAATCAGAAAAATAAAACAAAAATAAATGTTTTTAATCAAATTAATTATTAAACAAATAATAAATATAATCTATTGCTTGAGATTTTCTTGTCTAAAGGTTTGTTTATATTTTATACATTTTTCTTTTTCTAATTGTTTAGTTTCTTGCCTATGAAAATGTATAGATTTTTTTGAGTGTTTAGTATAGAAATTGCATTTTTGTCTTATTAACAACAAGTGCCAACAAAAGTTTTTTTTTTATTTTCTTGTTGCTGAGGTTGTTGCTTTTGGGATATTGACCATTTTCCTTTCTCCCTCTCATTTGAATAAGAATTCAAGTTCAAGTTTAATGCAATCTAAATCTGTAGGTATCTCTGTATACAATAAAATTTTACAATGAAAAAAGATCACAAAACTTATTGTTTTTTTATTATTTATTCAAAGGGGAAGGTATGCTATTTGAAATGAAAGTGCCGGAAATGAAAAATGTTATTTGTTTTCCTAAACAAAATTTCAACATTTCAAGCAATATGCAAATGTGTCCATTCATGCTATTCCTTTTACCCTTAATAAGTTCTCCCTTGATGTATTTTAAATTTTATATTGATCTTTTCGTTATTTGTGAAATTCTATAATATTTAAAATAATAACACGATGCTACAAAATAAAAAAAAAAAATTAATACACTGAATTAAATATAATGTAGATTTGTAGATATGGCTGAGTAAATTATTACATTACGTTTTTAGAATTTTCCATATACATATAAAATCGGAAGTTATTTCCAAAACTATTTTACCAACTTAACGACTTTAAAATTTTTCATCAAATAAAAAAAATAATGGATATAAATATTTTTATTGGAGTTGTAAAATAGTTAAATATAAAAAGCAAATTTAAAAAATTGACTATAAAAGCAAATTAAAAAAAAAATTGATAATAAATAGCAAATTTGTAAAAAATTTACTACAAGAAGTACATTTTTTAAAAAACTTTCTATAAATAGTAAATTTTTAAAAAATTTACTAACAATAGCATATTTAGGGAATTTACTATAAATAGCATATTTAGAAAATTTACTATAAATAGCAAATTTTTAAAATTTACTATAAATAACAAATTTTTAGAAAACTTACAATAAATAGTAAATTTTTAAAAAAATTACTGAAAAGAGTAGTTTTAAAAAATGACTATAAATACCAAAGTTTTAAAAAATTTACTATAAAAAGCAGTTTTAAAAAATTTACTATTATAGCAAAGTTTTCAAAAATTTACTATAAATAGCAAAGTACTGGAAAATTTACTATAAATAGCGAAGTATTACAATATTTAGTATAAATAGCAAAGTATTGTAAAATTTACTATAAAACAAATTTTGAAAACTTACAATAAATAGTAAATTAAAAAAAAAAAAAAAAATACTAAAAAGAGTAGTTTTAAAAAATTACTATAAATACCAAAGTTTTCAAAAATTTACTATAAATAGTAAAGTTTTAAAAAATTTACTATAATATTTTTTACTATTTACTATAAATAGCGAAGTATTACACAATTTATTATAAATAGAAAAATATTGTAAAAATAACTATAAATAGCAAAGTATTAAAAAATTTATTATATATAAATAGAAAATCTAAAAATTTCATATAAATAAAAAATTTAGAAAATTTCATATAAAGAACAAATTTAGAAAATTTACTATATATAGCAAATTTTTAAAAAACTAACAATAAATAATAAATTTTTAGAAAATTTACTAAATAAAGTAGTTTAAAAAAAATTACTATAAATAGCAAAGTATTGGAAAATTGATTATAAATTTGCAAAGTATTGGAAATTTCACTATAAATAGCAAAGTATTGGAAATTTACTATTAATAGCATAGTATTAGAAAATTTACTATAAACAGTAAATTATTGGAAAATTTATTATAAATAGCAAAGTATTCGAAAATTTACTATTAGTAGCAAATTTAGAAAATTTACCATAAGTAGAAAATTTAAAAAAAAATTTACTTTAAATAGCTAATTTAGAAAATTTACTGTAAATAGCAAATTTAGAAATAGAAAATTTAGAAAATTTACTAAAAATAGAAAATTTAGAAAATTTACTAAAAATAGCAAATTTAGAAAATTGACTAAAAATAGCAAATTTAGAAAATTTACTAAAAATAGCAAATTTAGAAAATTTACTAAAAATAGCAAATTTAGAAAATTTACTAAAAATAGCAGTGTTGGAAAATTAGCTATAAATAAATAAACAAATAGAAAATTTTAAAAAAATACTATAAATAGCAAATTTAGAAAATTTACTTTAAATAGAAAATTAAGAAAATTTACTATTAATAGCAAATTTGGAAAATTTACTTTGAATAGCAAATTTAGAAAATTTACTATAAATAGCTAAGTTTTAAAAAAAATTTACTATAAATAGCAAATCTAAAAAATTTACTATAAATAGGAAATTAGAAAAATTTACTATAAATAAAAAATTTACTCTAAATAGAAAATATACTATAAATTGAAAATTTAGAAATTTTACAATAAATAGCAAATTTTGAAAATTTACTTTAAACAGCAAATTAAAAAAATTTACTATAAATAGCAAATTTACTAAAAATAGAAAATTTAGAAAATTTACAAAAATAGCAAATTTAGAAAATTTACTAAAAATAGCAAATTTAGAAAATTTACTAAAAATAGCAGTGTTGGAAAATTAGCTATAAATAAATAAATAAACAAATAGCAAATTTTAAAAAAATACTATAAATAGCAAATTTAGAAAATTTACTTTAAATAGAAAATTAAGAAAATTTACTATTAATAGCAAATTTGGAAAATTTACTTTGAATAGCAAATTTAGAAAATTTACTATAAATAGCTAAGTTTTAAAAAAAATTTACTATAAATAGCAAATCTAAAAAATTTGCTATAAATAGGAAATTAAAAAAATTTACTATAAATAAAAAATTTACTCTAAATAGAAAATATACTATAAATAGAAAATTTAGAAATTTTACAATAAATAGCAAATTTTGAAAATTTACTTTAAACAGCAAATTAAAAAAATTTACTATAAATAGCAAATTTTAAAAATTTACTTTAAATATCAAATTTAGAAAATTTACTTTAAGTAGTAAATTTAGAAAATTTACTTTAAATAGAAAAATTACTATAAATAGCAAATATTGGAAAATTTACTATAAGTAGAAAATTTACTATAAATAACAATTTACTATAAATAGAAAAGTTTTTAAAAAAGTACTAAAAATAGCAAATTTTTAAGATTAATAATTACTTCCAAAAAAAATTTAAAATAAACTTATTTTTAGTTAATAATTTCTAAGAAAATTTAATTTTCACAAATTTAAAAATATTTTTATTATCTTTTACTAATGCTAAAACAGAATTTTTATTAAAAAATTTTATAGCATAGTTTAAAAAAAAGTACTTCAAACGCAATAAACAAGAAGTATAAACATACATTTTCAACACAATGTTAAAATTATGACTTTTTCATCTTCTTTTCAGTTTTTTTTTACTGGGATCTTATACAGTTTTGCTATAAATATAAATGTGTATAAACTTTTTAAAAAAGGCAAAGTCTTTTCTTTCAAAAACTAAAAGTAGAAAATATGTAGTATATGTGTTAACAGGTATTTGAGATAAAAAAATTTTAAAGACACAAGGGCCGAAAAATTGGTTTTTTGGATATACATAACTACCGATTTTGTGAATACATCGAAAATTCTAAAAATAGTAAAATAATCTACCCATATCTCATAACTACAAACTACACTATGTTACATTCTCAATATTTTTCCTCTATAGCACTGAGCAATTTTCAAAAATTGTATAAATAAAAACCTTTAAACATCATTATTTGTAATTAAATATGTATCTAACTATTTAGTTTAATTTATTATTACTAAAACAATAATAAACTCATTTAACCGGAAAAGTTCAATTATTACCATAAATATTGAACTTATGATAATTAAATTTTAATAAAAAGAAATTGTTTTCAAAGTGACAATGAACTTTTATTTTTCGTAGTAAATTACGTCTGAGATGTTTTATATAAGAACTTGTTTCTGTGAAGAAAATTAAACAAGATGAATTGATAATAAACAAGTTAAAATGCTAATATTATATGAAATCGATAAATATTTTTTATGTTAACCTGGTTTAAAGTTCTCAATGACAGGAGTTGTAATAGTACCTATAATTTACTTTTCTTAAAAATGAAATTCGAAATTTTAAATATTTTTTAAAGCAATTAAACACAATTTAAAAATGATAAATATTTAATAAAAATCTTGTTTAATATCATATTCACACCTAAATCTTTAGACAAAATATTCAGCATTTTTAATGTTATTTTCACACCTATTCAAAAATATAACTCTTCATATTGCACAAACATCTGTATTTACAAATACTTCCATTTAAATCACAGATCAAAACATATGTTTCATAACTATTTTTAGCATTAGCAATATTTTAAAATGCTGCTTTTTCGATTGGACTACTAAGACAACTTTAAAACTATGCTGATTTTAAAAATTTGAGAAACTTAGAATAATAATGTATAAGTGTTATTTTAATATTTTTTTTTTTTGCCAATGATCATCACCAAAATGCTTAAATGTATAATATTTTTAAACCATAGCTATCTTAATTATTTTTAAACTTTATTATTAATCCCTTAATCACTTGAAATACAAGTCAACAAACTTTGTTATAAAAAACTAAGTAAATTAATTTGTTTTCTATTTGTTTCTTTATATTGACTTTTTACCGATTTCTCTTTATTATACCGTTCGCTTTGAAATTTTTATAACTACTATATTTTACAAAAAAATTAATTTAGAATTGAAAAAACGCGATGGCAAATTATATACAATAAGTTTAAACGAATTTGTTATGCCCTACATTAATTATTCTAACAATATTTCCATGAAATTGAAATAAACAAAATGTTATTAAAATTAACTTAGCCATATACACATTTATATAATTTAAAAATTTTCATAAAAATACTTTATATAATTGACTATAAACTTAAGGTAATCGATATTCGTTGCAACTGATCATTTTATAACAATTAATTGGTTTTATACAAAAAAAAATACGTTTTTCCATTCATATTAACTTAACAATATGAATCTATTTAATAGCCCTAAAAATAAAAATAATTTCCCATATTTATGTGAGGTGCTAATAATAATATCTTTAATAATTTTATCAAAAAATAAAATATAAAAATGTGTTAAAAAATTTAACTTAACATTTCGTCAAAATGATGAATTAACCACATGATTTTTTATTGTTTTTGTTCTTTTAATTAACCCATTAAATACTCGCGTAGACATTTGTGATTAAGTATAATTATTGAAAAATGGATTTAACATACTAAAATTACAGGAAATACTAGAGTCACGATAGTAGGTATAATAAAAATTAAATACAAAGACTTTTATAATAGGTAGCAACATTATGTACTTAGTTAAGTAAAGTAAAATTAAAAAGCAAAAAAAAGATAATTTTTTCAACTCCATTTTTATACCCTTCACCACAGGTGTAAAGGGTATATATTAGTTTGTCATTCCGTTTGTAATTTCCACAATTTTCGTCGGAGAGCAATTTGTATATTTTCGGGATCCTTGTAAGAAATGATCACTATAAGGAAATTAAGCAAGATCGGTACATACATTGCGGAGATATGCTTAAAAAACCGGTTTAAAATTAAATAAATTGGTTCATAATAACTGAGATATCGGGCAAAACGCATTTTTGATTTTTGAAGCCCTTGTTTAAGCTATAGATTTTTATATAGAGCGGTCATAAATATTTTTATAAACTTTCGGTTTTTTTAATAAACCAAATTCGTTCATAATCAACAAAAACAAATCTGTTAAAATTTAATTATTTGTCGGTAAGATAGTGATGGGTATCAAAGATCTTTTTTAATTTCATTAATGTTAATATAAACAATTTATTTTATTTTTTAAATTTTACAATTATTGTATAAAGCTAAGTTCACATTAGCCAAATATTTGACACAAATTATTTGGTCGTGTTTTCCCGCAATTTTTGCAACTAAATACAGAGTTGATTTTCTGTTCATATTACGCGCATTTATTTAGCGTTTTTTGTTTCATTAAACAGCTATCAAATATCGTAAAATACGAGAAAGCGAAAAATATTTTAATCCTGTACAGATTAGATGCAAATTATTTACTCAAAATTATTTGATTAAACACACAACTACTACAAATTTATTTGACGCCAATAATTAAATGAATTTATAACAAAATATTATTTTTTATTTTGCTTTTATGGATTTATAACAATTTTTAGAGAGAATTTCGAAAATTGTGGATGTCAAGAAAATTTTTGTATCGGTTTTATTTCCACTTCATGTCATTTACAAAACAACACTATTTTTTTGCCACAGAACGAATTCGACCGGCGTTTAACCACCGTCGTACTTATTTTGGTTGTAAGCACCGATGCCGCCTCATGCGACTTTTATCGGCTGATATTTATATCCGATTATATTTTATTTTAATTGCACTTTTTCGAATATTTGTTAATGGATATTAACAAAAATATGTACTAAAATAAAAAAAAGGATAACCTTTATTTATTTAATATTATTTGATAAAGCTTATGCGTTATTATTTGAAAAATGTAGGAAAGTCACATGCAATCAGTGTTGATTTTTACCCAGCTACTAAAAAATAATTATTTGAAGTATAATTAACACTAATTTTATTTGTATTTTGTTGTTTTTTTATTTTTTTATTATTAATTTACTTAATCCAATCCAAGTAAAGGAAAATGCCTTACTAGGCTAATAAACTTATATTAAATATTAAATTCCTAAATAAAAAAAAAGTAAATACTTTGATCTAAAAGGCTAAATTATTTTATTATTATTATTTTATTTTTATAAAATAATTATATTTTAAGTTAAAAACGGAATTAAATTTATTTATTATTCTTAAAGAAAAAATTTAATAACAATTTTTTTGGATTTTATTTGTATTAAAGCTTTTAAGGACTGAATTATGTCTTTTTTAATAAAAAATATATTAAAATTATGTTGTTTTTTGTTAATTTTATTGAATAAAATAATAATAATAATTAATTAAAAATAAAAAATAAAATGTATGCTTTCATTCAGCTACCGCCGAACTCTTTTTGCTAACCCTCCGCCGCCGACAATTTTAACTCGACTTCGACCTATATTTTTTGCACGCCACTTTCAGCTGTATAAAAAACATAATAAGCACTATTGTTTTTTTAATAAAAATATTAATATGTTCATATTAAAAACTTTATTTAAAAAACTGTATTAAAATAAATAAAATATAAATTGTTAATTTCTATTTGTCGATTTTAAGTTTAAGTTCATAAAAACAACAACCTTTAAAACTCAAGCATCCTGCCTCGTCAACTGTTGTTTGACCCTGTTTGATCTTACATTTCCTCAAACAAAAAATCACCCAAAATAATGGCAAATATTTTACATCTTGTGTTGACACTTATCATATTTTTGACTTAAAGCCAATATTTTTGTTCGACCAAAATCAGCTGTTTTTTGTTTGTTTTGTAAAAATATTTGATGTTCACATTAGGCAAATCAAACTTTTTTGTAAAAAAAAAAAAAAAAAAAAAACTTCAAATATTAGTGTAATGTGAACTTAGCTTTAATGTATAAAAAATTCTTCTTTAGAAATTGGCAATATATATATATTTTTTTCTAACGAAAACTGAATGATTTTAAGTCAATTTTCTGCAGCATATTTATATAAAATATTTCGCTGTCCCATTCATATTATATTTAATGTACCACAGTGGTTTCAAAATGCTTTTTTTCTTTTTGACATAATTCTGTAACTTGTGTTCCGTCAAAGATATTTGAATAAAATTTGGCATGGCCGGAGATGAGGTGTTTTCGACTTGATTTGGAGCTCAGATCCTTAGCGAGTCACGGCGTAATGGGTGGACCTCCAAATTTGGTCACCTGGATATTCATTTTCTTTTTTTTTTAATCGCCAAACATTTATTTTAATAGGATATCTTTTTTTGTTTACATTTTATTTTAACAAATATAAACATTATTTCTAAAAAAAAACCTAAAATCTAAATTTTAAGTTTTTTCGGGTCTTGAAGAAATTTGCTTTAAATAATGGGTTAAGACAAACAACAAAAATTGTTCGAACATTAAATTAAAGTAATTTAATAGAAATGTAAAACGAATGAAAGTAAAATGGAGCTAGTAAAAAATATTTTTTTTTTTACACTTTGACTGATCACTTTTAGCATTCAATACATATTTATAAACAAAATGTAAAAATTAAAAATCTATCAAATACAAAAAGCAATTAAAAATGCTATGCATTTAATATTGAGTATCCTAAATGTAAACGGAACGTAAAGGCTCCGCTAGTCTACCGTAAATGTAGCGAATCAGCTGACACGTTTTTCTTATGAGAGTTATGTGTGTATGTGTACTCAAAAATGTAAATGTAACGTAGTAATCTAATCAAATTAGGTCGCTTACGTTTTTATGTGACAGCTGTAAGAACAGTGCTGAACATTTTTTATTTCAATATAGTAAATCTGCGTAAAAGAACGTTGTAAAAAGTTTTTCAATTGGACAATTTGTTTTGCTGTTGTCTTCCCTAAAAAAAATTTAAAAATAATTTAAACAAAGTGTAGAGTTGAATCAATAATTTAAAATTTAAATTTTTTGTCATAAAAGCACAAATCGCTAAAATACAAACCAATAAATCTTGCGATTTTCAAACTGAATTTTATTTGCCGGAAATATGTGTAATTGACATCACTGATGTTGATGTGTACAAAACAACAACAAAGTACTTGCTACATTTACGTTTTTTGAGTAACCATCAACTTACGTTTTCGGTAGAGTAATGGAGCCTTGTTCTTACAGCTGTCATGTAAAAACGTAGAGCGACCTAATTTGATTAGGTTAATACGTTACATTTTCATTTTGAGTACACATACACACATAACTCTCATAAGGAAAACGTGTCAGCTGATTCGCTACATTTACGGTAGAGTAACGGAGGCTTTACGCAAGAAGAACTTTTAAAGGCCCAACCACTCAACAAACAATCATCGTATCGCAATCAGCTGTTTCAACCAGCTTTATGCAGATGTGTGTATGTAGCTATTGACACAAAGATTCTAGGTAGCGTATCGCAGAAATCTACAGAAAATAGATTTTTACGTAGCTGCGTGAGTTTTTAACAACCCTGTAATTAATTTTGCTCACAAAATAACCGAAAAACAGGGTTGTTTACACAATGAATGTTGAAAAACATATCTTACGTTTACTTTTGTTGACTGGTTGAACAAAATGTTTCACGCTACTTTTCTTCATTCTACGTTGCGATGGAAAGTTGACTGGTTGGGGCTTAAGACTTTATTTATGATTTGACGATTTCTTAATACTAAAAGCTTTCCTTCTGCCTTTAAATTTATTACAAATACTGTCTTATAAAAAAAAGAGTATAACTATTTTCATATACAGTAGGGCCTCGATTATCCGTGATTCGATTAACCGGCAACGTCGATTATCCGGGAAAGAAAATTTATAATTGTTTTCTTTTTTCCATCCACTTAGTTTAATTTTTGCATCGATTAATCGTGATTACCTCTATTATCCGGGATCCTAAGCATAATTTTTTTCGATTGCTTTTGAACAATCAAACACAATGTGAATAAAAAAAGGGGAATTCCCTTGTTTTAATAAAATGAGTCAAAGCAAGGTAAAATGCAAGTTTTACGAATAATCGAGGTCCTACTGTATTATACATTTTGTTGACCTTTGACCTTTAATACTAAAAGTAAATTTTCTTATTTACAGTTAACTTTCATCATTATTATTATAAAATGTTTAGAAAATCTAATACTTAGTCTCATTCACTCGTCAAAATAAAATTGAATAAAATCTTTTGAATGAATCTATAGAATAATGTTTAACGGGAATGGTATTATGGAAAGAAAAGTCAATATTTCTTAATTACATTAAAGGCAATGCGCATTAAAGATAATTTAGTTAAAATAAAATTCTTTTGAAGTTTCTTTAAAGAAGATATCAATAACAAATGACTTTTTAAAAAGTTTTGCAGAATCTGGTCTTTATATAGAATCTATTGTCAATTATACTTAAGCCAATTACAAATGTGTGCATTACGTTTTTGATTTCTTTAATAAAGTTTATTTTAAATTTCTTTTGAAGGGAGCTAATATTAAATATTGATTAATTATTCCAAAAAATTGTGATAAAATGTTATCAAAATGATGAATTAACCACATGGTTGTTTATTGTTTTTTGTTTTATTTTATTAAATTAAAATCAATATGTGTTTTTTAGTAAAATGAAGCAAAAAAAATCCGTGATAAAAACGTGGCAATAAATTTAAACAAATTACATATTTTACTGAATTAGTAAAATAATCTAAACTGGTTTATACTGCTTTTAAATACTTATATCTAAGTGTTTTTTACAGGGTACAAGTACAGTGAAATGCAAAACAAAGCATACAACAATAAATGAAAAATTTATTGTTGTATGTTCGGCACTTAATTGCTTTAGGTTTCTAAAAGAACAAAAAATGTATTTATGACGAAAAGCTTTACACACGGTGATTTAAAAAATTGTTAATATAGACAATTGTTTGAAAAATTTATTATTACGTTTATACGCACATTAATTGCAAATAAAAATAACTTGCAAATAAATAAGTTACTGTTTATACGCAAATTGCACAAAGAAATATATTTCGTTATTTGTCGTGCCAGATGAGAAAAATGAAGCTATTATCATCGAAAATTCTATGAACGTAACTTTGAGTCTACATTAGAGAAATTTTTATCAAGACAAACGTCAAAATTTTATCAAGATAAAGATTTGTCTAATGTAGACTGAATTTGTCAGTATTATTGCAGTGTTAAAAGAAAATTGTCAGCGCTCGCGCTCTGACAACGTTGTCTTGATAATGCTTGGTAAAAGACGCCATCTTGATTGTTGTTGGTACTTTGCATGGTTTATTACGACATAAGTTTTCCCATATAATTGACAGAGATAAAAAATTATCTGCAACTCAAACAAAAATTTGACGTTTGTCTTGATACAAATTTGTTTAATGTAGACTCAAAGTAAAGGGAAGTGGCAACGCTTTACGTTTGATTTGCAATTAGCTCCACTAATCACGATTATTTTTCGTAAGTTACTTTGAGTCTACATTAGAAAAATTTTTATCAAGACAAACGTCAAAATTTTATCAAAATAAAGATTTGTCTAATGTAGACTGATTTTGTCAGTGTTATTCCAGCGTTAAAAGAAAATTGTCAGCACTTTTGTCTTGATACAAATTGCTCATGTATAGACTCAACGTTATTGCACAAAAAAATATATTTCCTTATTTGTCGTGTCAGTTGGGAAAAATGAATCCAGTAAAAAGAAATAGCAACGTCGTACCCTTTATTTTCAATTAGTTTCACTACTCACGATTAAATACTAACTCACCGTTTATATGGCAAAATGTTCATATCGAAATATTTTTAATTGCGAGTAGGAGGTGTGTATAAACACTATAAATGTCAATTCGGCGAAGTGTAACTTCGAGTCAACATTAGACAAATTTTTATCAAGACAAACGTCTTGACTGAATTTGTCAGTATTATTGCAGTGTTAAAACAAAATTGTCAGCGCTCAAGCTTTGACAACTTTGTCTTGATGTTTCTTGGTAAAAGATGCCATCTTGAATGTTGTAATTGACAGAGATAAAAATGATCTGCAATTCAAACAAAAATTTGACGTTTATCTTAACTTTGAGTCTACATTAGACAAATTTTTATCAAGACAAACGTCAAAATGAACTCGAATTTATGGAAGGTGGCAACAATTGTGCAAAAACAACAATATGGCGAATTCATTAATATTTTTTATGTATGTAGTTTGACAGCTGTAACAACCAAAAATAATAATCAGCTGTTTAACTGAGGCTACCTTGTATAGATTCGCACCAATTTGAGGTTTGTCTTGATAAAAATTTGTCTAATGTAGACTCAAAGTAATACAAATATCTCATGTATAGACTCGACGTAAGCTTACAAGGTTAATGTCAAAATTTTGATTCATAAAAAATAATACATTAACTTAAGCGGACTTAAGATGTTGTTAGGAAATTTGAAACTAAATCAATTAAAATTATATTACAAATTAAAGGATAATACATAACATTAATAACCACTCAATTATATCACTTACTGTATATTATAAAAAACATAAAAAAACAAACTGATTTAAATTTTTAAATCATGAATGTGCCATCAAAAAAAATATATATAAACATTGACAGAAACACATAAACTCACAGATAAATTTTTATCATCACTTTTAAATCCAATAAAAAAAATACTAAAGATTTAAAATAAAATTTATGACGTGGCAAAAAATATTGAATGAAAAATGTGTACAAAAAAAAAATGTTGCAGGAAAATTGTAGTTTGTATTACTCATACAAATTTTTTTAAAGGCAAAAACAAGCACACAAACATATTTTCAGCAAAAGCAAATAAATTTAAAATATTTTCATGTTTTTTTTAATTTATTTTCACAATTTATGTTATTTTAGCGGTTGACAAGATTAAGTGCATTTTTTGGGAAATTTGACAAGAAAAATAGACAAACAGTCAAAGAAAATTATTACTACTTAAGAAAAATAAACAAAATTTGTTTAATTTAAACAAATTTTTATTAATTCAATATGTCTATAAGTGTTTTTATGCATTTTTTTTTTTTTTAATTTTAAATTATTAATATTTAAACACCTGCTTAAATTTGTGCAGAAAAGATAATTTGTTTATTGTAATAAAAAAATGTTTGTGTTACAAATATTAGCAACTCAATCTTTAAAAATAAATATTAAATACATACTTATATGTATTTGTTTTAAAATTTATAATACATAAATATTTATTTTATGCTTTTATAAATTTATTTTTATTTCTATTTATTTTGCCTTGGTAGACAGCCAGACAACGTTTATGTCTATTATATATGAAATGCCTTTATTCCTTTTTAACTATAAAATGAAATCAAACCATATCGTGGCCAAAAAGTATTTTTGTTTAGTTTTCTTGTTACTATAAATAATTGATAATATTATATAAATTTACAACAATGAACATGATTGGGAAATAAATTTAAAAAAAATTTAAACATTTTTCAAAATGCAAATTACATTTTTAAAAGAGTTTTAAATTGAATAAAAAAAAAAAAAAAAAAAAAAAAAAAACAATGCAAAAACAATTTGCCAAACAAACAGATTTTTTAATGTGGCACATTTTTAGGTACACTGAAAAAAATAATTGTGATTTTTATAATCTTAAAAAATTTAATATATTTAAGAAGTGTTACTTACCGAAATAACAAATAAATAAAAAAAATAATAAATGTGTATTTCCTAAACTACTTTTCTAATTGACATGTTTAGGGAAGTTGTAGAGAAGATAGTAAGTTTTCAGAAAAATTATGTTGTAGTCACCTTGTTAGAATACGGTTTAAGCTAACCACCTAGTTCATGTAAAAGCTTTAAGAGCATTTAATCAACAAATTAAGCCCGATTTCTATTATTTAAAAAAAAATATATAATAATAAGAATTTATTATCTCTTAACTGTGAGGAGAGGTATTTACGCCTGAATTTTGAATTTTTTGATTTTGGCTTGACTTTTTTTGATATTTAAAACGAATAATCTTTAATAAATTTCTATACCCTACATCATCATACTTTTTGTGCCGATTTATTGATGTCCTCCCGTCAGTCCGTCTGACTGTCCATGTAAACCTTTTGCGCAAAGTACAATTAGCAATTTTGAAGATAATTTGATGAAATTTGGAATATATGAAATTGGTTACGATCGGTCCACTATTTCATCTAATCCCCATATAAATGACCCCCAAAATAGGAGTTTAACGTAATCATAAATGCCTTCAAAATAATAATAATATTTTAAGGAAATTCAGCACAAATGTTAAATTTTAGAAATCTTTGTGCCAAATTTTATAAAGATCGTTCCATAATTGATCGTAGCTCTTCCAAAACCCACTTTATTGTGCACAAAGCATTTGTATATTAGCATTTTGTATATTAGCAAAGACTACACTGCCAAATATTATTAAAATCGGTTAACCGATCTTAATATGAATATGAATTCATAATAGAACATAAATTTACTAAAAATATTGTGCATAGGTATGTTTTATAGAAATATTGCCTATAGGACCCATATAAGACCCCTTTTTTTAGCAGAACACCATTTATGTAAAAATATAAACAATATATAAAAATAGGCATATCTACCTATTCGTCGATATACATATGGACATTTATAATGTCTATACACCTTATTAAATATATCAAATAAAAATATAGTAAAAAGTTTAAAAAAATATTAGCAACAATAGCTTTCTCTATGCCTTACTTTCAGCATTCATCTTTTGAAACTTCTAAAGCGATAAAGAAATATTTACCCGTGTTCTGTAACTATTATTTGCAGTGCTGTTTCATTTAGCCTTGTTTCTAAATTCACTGCGCTGCATTCAGATTGAGAGCGAGACAAAGAGAGTGAGCAAATAAATGAGAGGCTAAAATACACAAGTAGAACAAAGCTAGATGATGGTTGTAATTTGTGGCTGCCTACGATGAATTGTAAAGCCCAAATTACAATAGCGCGTAGTCAGCAGCAGTGTGTGCTGCCATAATCAGCTGATTATTTATAATGCACTGTTTGTTATGGTGTTGATTACATTTGGTCAGCAGCAGTTTGCAGTGCTGTTTCATTTAGCCCTGTTTCTAAATTCACTGCGCTGCATTCAGATTGAGAGCGAGACAAAGAGAGTGAGCAAATAAATGAGAGGCTAAAATACACAAGTAGAACAAAGCTAGATGGTGGTTGTAAATTGTGGCTTCCTACGCTGAATTGTAATTATAACGGCAGCAACATGTTGTGCTGACAGTGATCAGCTGGTAATTTTTGCTGATACTGTTGCTGACTACGCGCTATTATAATTTGGGCTTAATTATAACGGCAGCAACATGTTGTGCTGACAGTGATCAGCTGATAATTTTTGCTGATACTGTTGCTGACTACGCGCTATTGTAATTTGGGCTTTATTTGCAAGTTTCACTAATCATTTGCGGTCCACACGAGCCTTATTCTTGTTCGCACATTGAACAAAATGTTGTGCGCACATGCATTTGGATAGTGTGGACCCAAGTTGTTCATGTTTTGTTCTTGTTCGCACAATTGTTTGAGCAACCATGTCTGCCATCAAACGTCATTTTGTATGCGGAAGAAGAGGCGCTGCATGTAAAAGTATCGAAGCAATACAGACGGCAAACGAAAAATTATGATTTGTTCGACAAATGTTCTGCCCACTGAAAACAAAATGAACAAAATTGTGTGTGTTGCTCTGCCGACGTTTTGTTATTGTGCGAACAAGAAAAAGGCTAGTCTGGATGTAGTGTCACGATTAGTTTCCGTGAATTACTAACATAGAGTCTACACAAGAGTTTTTTGGATCATAACATAGTGTCTACATTAGACAATTTTTTATCAAGACAAACGTCAAAAGTAACGCGAATTTATGGAAGGTGGCAGCAGTTGCACAAAAGCAACAATATGGCGAATTCATTATTGTTTTTTATATATGCAGTTTGACAACTGTAACAACCAAAAACAATAATCAGCTACTTAACTAAGGTTACCTTGTATAGATTCGCCCTGATTTTGACGTTTGTCTTGATAAAAGTTTGTCTAACGTAGACACTATGTAATAAGTAACAGAGAGTGTCAAATTCGCTGGCAGAAGAGAGTAAACATTTTGTTTATATTATGTTAAATCTTAAACAAGGGGTAAACGTATTCTAATAAATCTTATAAGATTTCATCATTTCTAAATATTTAAGGAATTCTAAATTTTTTAGCACGATTTTAATGAAAATATGTTTTGGAATGTAGAAAAACCTTTAAAATAAAACAAATTTTACAAAAAAAAAAAAAAAAAACATTGTTTTTAAGTACTTTTCAAAATACAAATGCACACACACAAACAAATTTTCGTATATGTGTATTTTTTGACAGTCAATCTTATAAGATAGTTGTGTAGAGAAATCTTATCACAACAGTCTCATAATATTTCTTATAATACTAATATTTTAGTCTACACGTGAGATAATTCTCTCAGAGAGCGAATTTGACACCCACTGTTACATATTATGATATAAAAAAATCTCGTGTAGACCCAATGTAACTTCCAAATAAAATATTAACTCACCGTTTATACAGCATAATTTTCATATCACTACATTTTTAATTGTAAGTAAAAATTGTGTATAAACGCTATACATATATGTATGTAAGAAAATTTTAATTCGAGAAAATTATAGTCGTCTTGTTTAAAACAGGGGGACGCTTCTACAAAACTAGTTCTGGAGGTGACAATTTCAAACAAAAATTATTGGTCATAACTTTGAGTCTACATTAGACAAATTTTTATCAAGACAAACGTCAAAATTTTATCATAATAAAGATTTATCTAATGTAGACTGAATTTGTCAGTATTATTGCAGCGTTAAAAGAAAATTGTCAGCGCTCGAGCTCTGACAACTTTGTCTTGATAATGCTTGATAAAAGACGCCATATTGATTGTTGTTGGTACTTTTTGCATGGTTTATTATGATATACGTTTTCCCCTATAATTGCCAGAGATAAAAAATTATCAGCAACTCAAAAAGAAATTTGACGTTTGTCTTGATACAAATTTCTTTAATGTAGACTCAAAGTAACGCTAAAGTAGAACAAGTACAGACTAATTTCATGCGTTCTGAACTATTTATAAAACTTATAAATTTTTTCCTAGGATCTTTCCATTTCTAAATTAATAAGTATTTTTTTTTTGTTAGCCTGAAACATTAATTGAATGTTTATACTAATCAAATGTTTATTAAGACAAACGTTAAAACCAAATATAATTTATGGAAGTTAACAGGTAACAATAAGGCGAATTCTTTAATTTTTTTATATACAAACTTATGCATAGTGAAATTATAAAGTGGCGACACATCTACAAAAACAACAATTGCTTGTATTTTGTTAATGTAAAACTACTGCACATAATGTCAAAATGCTTTGCACGGAAAAGGAGAGAATGAAGGAGAGGAAGAGTAAAAAAACTCGAAAAAAAATTTTGCATATGAATACAACACAACAATTTGACAGTTCCGCGAGGTATGTCAATGAAAAAATTGTAAAACAGCTGTTCTTACGATTATACTTTATAATTATGCTATGAGCAGAAAATGAGAAAATGAAGAAGAAGAGTAAATAAACGCGGCAAGACGTTTGTCTTGATAAAAAATTATCTAGTATAGACTTTGGGCAACGGTCTTCACGCAAGCACTATTTAAATATGGCCAATTTTCCTATTTTATTTATTTATAAAAAAGAAATATTTGAAATCTAAATTTTTATGTTTCCTATGAATTAAATTGAATTTTTTTATAATTAAAATATCAGCATTCTTTAATCATTTGTCACGTGGTTAACTTGTAAAAATGAAAAATTCTTTAAACGTTCTAGGAATTAGACAGACAAGAGTCTATATTAATGAATTTCTTAATAAATAAACTTATAGGAAAACAATTATCAATAATATATTTTTCAATTAATTTTCATTAATTAAAAAGGTCAATATACAAACAATGATAATATTAAAATTTCCTAAACGTTGTTATTACCAACTATTTTTTTATATTTATTATTAACTAAACTTATTTAAAAACAATATTAAATATATTTTAAAGATTTGTATAAGCAATTGTAGTTTATATAATTAATAATTAATTTTTCATAGTATTTAACTTTTTTATTAATTATAAACTTATTTAAATACTTAATAACTCACCTTAAAGAAAACGTTTTTAATCAATATCCAAAATAATCCATAAAACTCAATGCGTTCAATTAAGTTTATTTATATAAAATAATTAATAGTTTGTTAAATTAATTAATAATTAATAGCTTTAATAAAATTTTATTAATGTTTAAAACTTTAAATATTTATTATTTTATTAAAGTTTTATTTAATTTCTATTAATAGGATTTAATTGCTTTAACAGCTTTTACTAGATTTATGATTTAACGTTCTTTATTTTTCTTTCGGCTTTAACACTTCTCACACGTGCACAATTTAGAGAGGACCACTTGAATCTAGATTAAATCTTAAACTAAAATCGCTGTCATTACAGGTGTTAAAATTTCAACTACGTTCGAATTAATCGAAATATTGCGAAAATTATTTTTTTCCTGAACACCAATTTCAGATTCTACGAAATTTTTAAAAGTCTTCGTTTTTTGACACTCTAAAAGTAAGTGATATAAATTGAAGATGACAATGTATGGGAAAAATATTAAATAAATAAATATTGTCATTTAATTATTAAGTTCAAATGAAAAATACAAATAAACATCATGATTTTTTTTTGGTAACAATATTTATTAATTGTAGCAAAAAAAAAAAAGTTATTTAGTCGATCACAAATATGTGAAATCTTTTGTAGGTGATTTTTTGTTAATATTTTTTGTTTTTAAATACTGGAGTGTTTTTCATTAACAATTAATGTATGTACATATATTAAACACTAGGATGAAAACAATAAAATTAAATTAAGACACGCGTGAATAAAAACAATTTATTTATTGACTTACATTTTATATTATTCAATAAAAATTTAAAGTCAATAAATATCAAGTTTATATTTAGTTGTTTATTAAAATTATTGGTTTATAAATACCCTACTAAGGTAAATTAAAACAGTTAAGCTCACTTAAGGAGTGAGTTCGAAAAATTCTTAACATACATAATATTCAATAACTTGGAAACGGTTGATTTTAGAGTTTTCATTATTTTTTTAATCATTTGATAATTTAGCACAGATCACAGAAATATATAATTTTTATGGTTCTAACCACTAATTATAAAACTGTGGACCATTTTTGAAAACCCTTTCTTTGGAGATTTGATAGTTGCTTCAGTCACCTTTTTTGTGCTCTTGAATTCACTTTTCACAAGAGCTCAATATCTCTCCACTGGTCTAAGCTATGGACAATTTTAAAAATTGACCTCTCTTGGTACTAAAACTATGTTATTGATTTGGTACCACTCCAGAGCTTTCTTACCGTAGTGACATGATACCAAATGGGTCCAAAAATATGTGGACACGTTGTGCTTTCTTAAGAAAAGAAGAAGTCTTTTTTGCAAATATTCCTTTATGCATATTTTGGTATTTATAGATCCGAATGTATCAAATGACTTTCCTGTTTTGCCGCAACTGCAAAAAGCTTGTCATACCATGAATTTTGTAAGAAATTTTTTCTGCTTTTGGATCTTAAACTTATCTCCAACATTGCTTCGAGCATTAGCCATAAAAATTTTTGAGACACAAGCTGGGAAGATTCTGCCAGCACCTACGTTTCTTCGTCAATTATACACTTGAGTATTTTTGTATGAAATTTAGTTTTAAATTCCGAGTCCTATTTTTGGCTTGTAATTTTTTTTGCACAATTCCAGTTTGGAATTATTTGAACTTTATATGTTATCAACTTTCCCATTAGCTTTAAAATAGTCGAAGCACTGAGAAAACTGAGCTGATTTTCTACCAGATGTGTTTAGAGTTCCTTTCAATATGCCTTCAATTTTCTGGCCTTCCCAATATCATGTGGTATTTTTTCTTACCGAACTAGGTTTCACATCAATAGTTAAATTCTCCTGATACTGTTTAATAACATTAGAAACGGTTTTACGGACGAAATTTAATTCTGTGGCCAATTATTTGTAAGACCTATTTTTGAAATTGTTTAATAACTTGTAGGACGTAAATCTTTTTCGTCACTTATTTTGATGAAATAAGGACAAATTAACATGATTGTTATTAAGAATAATAACTGAAGTATTTTTCCATGATAACTAGATCAAAAAAAAATTTTGAATATTGATTCCAAAAAAAGTTATGAGGCAAAATGTGTGTTAAGATTTTTTCGATCTCACTCCTTAATCAACTGATTATATTTTTAGCACTTAGAACTCTCAAACTCCATATAAGCACAATTTTTTCTTAACCGCTGAATTGTCAAACTCCATGTATAAGAAAAACATTAATGAATTCGCCGTATCGTTGTTTTTGTAGAACTAATGCCACCTATTTCATTTCGCCATGTACTCTGCTATAGGATAAACGAGATAATGAAGTTCTTAGCTTTTAAGTAACATATGGTCTACATTGGACAAATTTTTATCAAGACAAACGTCAAAATTAACGTGAATTTATGAAAGGTGGCAACAGTTGCGCAAAAACAACAATTTGGCGAATTTATGTTTTTTATATATGCAGTTTGATATACAGCTATCAAACTGCATATATAAAAAATAATTATCAGCTGTTTAACTGAGGTTACCATATATAGATTCGCAGTAATTTTGACGTTTGTCTTGATAAACATTTGTCTAATGTAGACACTATGTAACTTTGTTCGAATTGACTGTGGTTGTTGTTATAAAAAGTATTTTCGCGTTTTAGCCAATTTTAGCATTCAGGCAGTTTTTTAAGCTTAGCACATTTATATTTTTGTGTTTGGCGATTTTTTAGCTTCAGCGATTTTTTTTTTTATTTTTTTGCATTTCGTTTATTGTGCAAAAAGCTTTTGTTTATTGTTGTTTTTTTATTTGTATTGAAAAATAAAGGAATTCCAACAATAAATCAAGTAGATACGAATCTTTAATACCACCTTCAGTACGAGACTCCATAGAAGCACAATTTTTGCTCGCGGTACTGTCAAATTATTTTTGTATTCATATGTAAAATTTATTTCGAGTTTTTTTACTCTTGCTCTCCTTCATTCTCTCATTTTTCAGTTCAAAACATTTTGACATTGTGGGCAGTAGTTTTACACTAACAAAATACAAGCAATTGTTGTTTTTGTAGATGTGCGAGTACTTTATTATTATACTATGTGTCTAATATAGACACTACGTAAAAATAATGTAATAAGAAAGTGAGTTCGTAAGCACAGCTAACCTCACGAAACTGTCAACTACTGTGTAAAACTACTGCAGATAATGTCAAAATGCTATGAACAGAAAATGAAGATTAATAAATAAACGCGGCAAAAAAAATATAACATACGAATACAAAAATAATTTGACAGTTTCGCGAGGTACTCATATGAAAAAATTGCAAATCAGCTGTCCTCGTAAGCACTTTCTTATTACACTTTGGAATTGACTCTGGTTGTCATAGCGTAATTAGAAAGTGCTCGCACATCTACAAAAACAAAAATTGCTTGTATTTTGTTAGTGTAAAACTACTGCACATAATGTCAGAATGCTATGAACAACAAATGAGAGAATGAAGGAGAGGAATAGTAAAGAAAACTCGAAAAAATTTTGCATAGGAATACAAAAACAATTTGACAGTTCCGCGAAAAAATTGTAAAACAGCTGTTCTTGCGAGTATACTTTATAATTATACTATGCAGGTTGTTGTAATAAAAAGTATTTTCGCATTCAAGCGATTTTTAGCTGTTTAGCGTTTTTTTTTTTTTTTTTTTTTTTGGAGTTTTGGCTTTTGTTGTTGTACAAAAAAGTTCAGGGTCTCAGACGATTTTTTTCTTTACTTTGAGTCTACATTAGACAAATTTTTATCAACACAAACGTCAACATTTTATCATGATAAAGATTTGTCTAATGTAGACTGAATTTGTCAGTATTATTGCAGCTTTAAAAGAAAATTGTCAGCGCTCGAGCTCTGACAACTTTGTCTTAATAATGCTTAGTAAAAGACGCCATCTTGATTGTTGTTGGTACTTTTTGCATGGTTTATTATGACATACGTTTTCCCCTATAATTGATAGAGATAAAAAATTATCTGCAACTCAAACAAAAATTTGACGTTTGTCTTGATACAAATTTCTCTAATGTAGACTCAAAGTTAATTACAATCAGAATGACAAACTTATATATAAGTCTTGACACCTGTGGTTAAAAATATAAAAATAAAGAAGTTTTCGCTTCATTTGTGAACAAAACTAGAATTGATTTGTCAAAATTGATTTTATGAATTACAGATAAATGCTACCATATAATTTTTTTATAGATTTCCTGAAAATCTAAAATGTCTAATAATAATTTTCATACTATTACTACGTTTATACGCCCGATTATTGCAAATAAAAATAATTTACAAATAATTAACGAAAATTTCATAAAGATATATGTATCTTATTTGATGTGCGTATAATGAAGTGGCAACAACGTACGTTTTATTTGCAATTAGTTTCACTAGTCACGATTTGCTTTCGTTAGTTAATTTTTTGCAAATAAAATATTGACTCACCGTTTATGCCGCAAAATTTTTACTGTGAAATATTTTTAATTGCAAGCAAGAGGTGCGTATAAACGTAGCATATGTAGTTTTAATTAATTTATCATAAAGCTTGATCTCTTGCGAATAAAACGAATAATTTTTCATTAAAATCGATTTATAAATTTTGATTTAATTCATAATTAAGTGACAAGATCTCATTAATTTTACTGTACACTGCAAATTTGACTTGCTGCATGTTGATAAAATATTATTAACATAATACTGAAAATGTTGAATCACTTAGAAAGTATGTAGTCATACTCTATCTAGAGATTTTCAGATCTGAAACCTAATTCATTAATAAAAAATTAAACGAAAAACACTTGTGCCAAGGTTAATGTATGAAAAACAAATAAAGGTATGTATAACTGAAAAAAATGTGTCTATATTAAGAAACACATTTTCATTGCCAATTATATTTGTTGTTTAATTAGCCCTTGAAATTTTGCAAAAAAATAAAAAAAAAGACGTGATTAAAAGTGAAAGTGTTTCAATACATAAATTAACCCGGAAAGTTTTTACTTATTATTATGACGAAAAGAATACACTTAAGCCCAAATTACAATAGCGCGTAGTCAGCAGCAGTGTGTGCTGTCATAATCAGCTGATTATTTAGAATGCACTGTTTGTTATGGTGTTGATTACATTTAGTCAGCAGCAGTTTGCAGTGCTGTTTCATTTAGCCCTGTTTCTAAATTCACTGCGCTGCATTCAGATTGAGAGCGAGAAAAAGAGAGTGAGCAAATAAATGATAGGCTAAAATACACAAGTAGAACAAAGCTAGATGGTGGTTGTAAATTGTGGCTGCCTACGCTGAATTGTAATTATAACGGCAGCAACATGTTGTGCTGACAGTGATCAGCTGATAATTTTTGCTGATACTGTTGCTGACTACGCGCTATTGTAATTTGGGCTTTACAATTATAATGATGAAAAGTTTATAATTTACTCCATTGATGATGGTAACCTAAAAAGAACTTACTTGTGAAAAATTTGCAAATTAAAACTTTTTGAATTATTTCGTTTGTATATGAAGGAAATAAAAATTATATAGATTTTATTATTATAAATTAAGTTTTCAAATTACCACTTTATTCTTAAAAAAAATGTCTTCAATAAAAAATGTGTTATCAGGGTTAATAAAATCTTAATTTTTGTAAAAAGTGATTCTGAAATTATATGCATATAATTTTTTAATTATGTACATATATAACATTATATTAATGAAAATTTATAAATAATATTTCTAAAATGTCTCAGATCTCCCTCAATCTAATAATAAGTCAAGGTCATGTGCTTGCTATTTAAACAAAAAATTTTCCATATAAAATAATCAAAATTGTCAATCATGCTGTTTAATTTAAATATTCCCTTCAAATTTTCTTCTTTGGTCTGTTTATTATAGTAATTTTTGCTAAAAATATTTTTTTAAATTAAAAAAAAAAAAAAAAAAAAATCATAATAAATTAGTAAATACTCTAGGTGTAATAAAGTGAAAAACTTGACAACATTATTAACTTCCATGACAACAACAATAAAACTGAAAATTTCACATACTTGATAGTATTCCCTAAATATTTTTTATACGATACCAATTTGCATGCAAATTCAAATTTTTTAAGTCAATATTATGGATTTATATTGACAAAAAAAAAAAAGAAATTAATTTTAATCACACTGCTAAAGCTGATGTTAAAATTACAATGAATTCTTAATATTTTTCTACAGCATAGGAGAATTTAAAATGGGTAAAAAAAATATATTTAAACGAAAAGAAAATATTAAATAAACTAGTACCTTATTTTAAATACAAATTGTCTCGTGAATATCAACTTAAAATCTGTTACAACTAAATTTAAACATCGTTTTTCTGTCCTCTTACTCTACGTCTCCACAAAGAAACTTTTATTTCTTAACACCAAAATAACGTCGGCAGAATAACAGGAAAAAGCTTTTATTTCCAACTTTATGTTAAGGGGTGGAGAAAACGTACATGAGAAATTTTAATTTGTCTTTTTTAAAGAACATTTTATTTTTTTTATGCATTTTTGTTCTTTATTTGTCTTTCTAAAACAAAATTAATGCATTTTCCATCTTTGTTTTGTTAAAAACATCAAAATAACAATAAATTTGACAGCTTAAGCCCAAATTGCAATAGCGCGTAGTCAGCAGCAGTGTGTGCTGCAATAATCAGCTGATTATTTAGAATGCACTGTTTGTTATGGTGTTGATTACATTTGGTCAGCAACAGTTTGCAGTTCTGTTTCATTTAGCCCTGTTTCTAAATTCACTGCGCTGCATTCAGTTTGAGAGCGAGAAAAAGAGAGTGAGCAAATAAATGAAAGGCTAAAATACACAAGCAAAACAAAGATGGTGGTTGTAAATTGTGGCTGCCTACGCAGAATTGTAATTATAACGGCAGCAACATGTTGTGCTGACAGTGATCAGCTGATAATTTTTGCTGATACTGTTGCTGACTACGCGCTATTATAATTTGGGCTTAATTATAACGGCAGCAACATGTTGTGCTGACAGTGATCAGCTGATAATTTTTGCTGATACTGTTGCTGACTACGCGCTATTATAATTTGGGCTTAATTATAACGGCAGCAACATGTTGTGCTGACAGTGATCAGCTGATAATTTTTGCTGATACTGTTGCTGACTACGCGCTATTATAATTTTGGCTTTATGTTAAACATTATTGCTCAGCTTTGTGTTTAAACATTTATTGCGAAATAGATTGCGCAATAGATTTCTTATTGGTCCACACGTAACTTTTTGAAGAGAGAGATAGAATTTGACAATTGCGGACACAAAAATGTCTGCGTGGAGACTAGAGGTTATTTTCTTCCTAGATATTTATTTCTCAATTGTCAATTAATAAATTTTTTCGACTCTTACATATGTGTATGTTATATGCCAGCAAAACTTTGCTTACCCAGTAAGTTAACAAGTAATATTGGAAACAAATAAAAACTACTTATTTTTGTATGAATAACGACAACTTTTTTTTATTTGTTCAAAAATATACTTGCAAGAATTCAAAAAATAATTAATTATTAATTAGCTACCAAAATTATGAACAGTAAGTAGTTATTTTTCTACTTGTTGAATGCTTTAGTTTGCTTAAAGTAATAATATAAATAAGTAGTTACTGAGTTTATTACCAACTTACTTATTCTACTTTTCAAAATAATGACATTTGTAATCGTCACTATTTACTATGTAATGTGTGTAATAATTATTATCCGTTACTCAAATTCAAAAAGTTATTTGCTGGGATGCAGGTCTTTTTGATTGTTTATACAAATAAAATCCTTAATGTCAGTCATCACTTGATCTAAACATTGTTGGCATATAGTCGGTATAACATTATTATATAGTAGTCTGCCGGCATGTCTATCATATATGTACATAAGTATTATGTATACTGTTAATATCTCTGCCAAGAAATTGGTCAATCATTTAAATATTTACAAAAATTTTGCAAAATACTTTTATTTCTTTGAATCTTTAAATTACTTATTTCGTTAAAAAAAAATTCGCAAATTTTTAAAAATTAATAAAAAAAAAACATTTTATTTATATAATAGTTATTATTTAATTTAAATTATTAAAATCGTAAATTATTATATTTTCCAAAATTTGTTTAGTCCTTTAATACACAAAAATGCATAGTTCACCTAATAAAATTTTATACACTGTACTATAAGAAACTTGAATTTAGTCAAGTTCATGTCTACTCGCTCAAAATATCTAACGCCATTAGAAGAACAAAAAAAAAAAAAACAATTAAAATATCAATCACCCGTTTCAGTCATTAATCTAATAATATTTTTAAATGTTAGTGTTTTTTATTAACGATCAAAAAAATCGTCTGGAAATTGGTCATTTTGCTCTATTGATCAAACACTTTAAGCAAATAATTCAAAATTAATGAATTCCCATGATAATTAGAAAATAGAGTTCTCTATTCGACCGTGAAATAAAAATTGGTGAAAATTTCATGTTTTAGTGGTACATAATTTATTTAGCATGATATCCCTATACACAGAAAAAAATATTTCTAATAATTTTTTAATAAAATTATTAATTAACTTTGTATTGGAATTTAATTATAAGATTTATTAATATAATTAATATTTTAATTGGTTTACAGTTTTGTTTTTTAATAAATTGACAGTTGTTAATAAAATATAAAGAAAAATTAAATATTTGTCTATAAAAGTACAGAAATAAAATAAATTTAAGTAAATTTTCAAAAATTTTCAGCTCATTGTACCTATTTAAGGAAAAGAAGTAATAATAATATCAATTATTCTAGTTATTAATATTATAATTTTGATGATTGGAGCAAAATCAATTAAAAATTAATTAATATTACAAATTTCGTAATTGAAGTCCATTTTTACTTTTTTCTGTGTACGATACAAAATAAATAAATCTATGTATAGATTCTTAATGTAATGTCTATACTATAAACAATTTTTTATCAAGACAAACGTTAAAATCAGTGCGAATCAGTTCAAGCTAACCTCAGTAATACACCTGATTATTATTTTTAATTGTTTAAGCTGTCAAATTGCATATATAAAAAACATTAATAATTTCGCTTTATTGTTGTTTTTGTGCAAATGTTGCCATTAATTATTTTGACTTTTGTTTTGATTAAAAAAAATGTATAATGTCGAATTTGTACATGAGAAACAAACGTCAAATTTAGGAGAATACGTATATCTTACGTATTCGTGAAGTTTGACAAGCAAAAAATATGAGAATATTTGCTATAGATCCAAATCGAGTCAGAATTTCAATATAAAAACGAAAAACTACCATTTGATAATGAAACGCAATTTCTGTCATAAAAACAACAAATAATAATAACAATCAATCAGTCGTTAAGAAATTATTTTTAATAAGTTTTTTAAATGTTAGATATTTTTATTAACATCCATAAAAAATCGTCTAGAAACTCCCTATTGAGCCATAATTCTTTAAGCAAATAATTCGTTAAAAAATTTTAAGCAAAAAAAATTTATAAAGCACCTTGGGTAAAAGTCGAAAAAAAGTTTTAATATACATAAGTAACATAGTGTCTATAGTATAATTAGAAAGTATACTCCATAGCGTAATTAGAAAGTGCTCGTACTTTATTATTATACTATAGGTATACTCGTAAGAACAGCTCGCGGAACTGTCACATTGTTTTTGTATTCATATGCAAAATTTTTTTTTCGTTTTTTTTTTTTACTCATCTTCTCTTTCATTCTCTCATTTTCCGTTCAAAGCATTTTGACATTATGTGCAGTAGTTTTACACTAACAAAATACAAGCAATTATTGTTTTTGTAGATCTGCGACCATTGCTAATTACACTATGAATAAGGCGAAAAAATAATAATTTGATTTATTAAAAAAAGCAATTTTAAGATCAAAACAAAACAGTCAACCAAACGTCAAACTAGAACAATAAACTTTAAATGTCAATATGTATTTAAGCTTAATGTAAAAAAATACTGTATTACTAAACATTTTGGAGCATATAAAAAAATTCAGTTTTAGTTCAGTTCTAGTTTAGTTCTAATTCTATTCTAGTTCAATTCAATGCTATTAAGTTGTAATTCAGCTATAGTTCACTTCTAGTTCAATTTTAGTTCATTTCAAGTTCAGATCTAGTTTTGTCCCAGTTCAAACAACGCACATTGGGGTAAATATAAAAGCGGTTATTATTCTGCAATTTCTATTTCTACTTTTTGCTTTTTTTAAGAATTCGGATTTTTAGTGAAAAACACTTTTTTGATAAGAAAAAAAGGTTATGTTTTATTATTTTTGCGAAAATTTGGAGAAAAATCTAAATATAAACATGAATTGACTTCTGTTATCATATCGTTCACTTTGAAGTTGCAGATTTATTTATTATTACTATTATTTTTATCAAATTTCACCATTGTGCGCCGTACATCAAATCTCTAATGAAAACAAAATACCTGATCTACATTTCATAAGCATATAATCATTTTTTTGCACTCATTATTATAAATATTAATAAAAATTTTATACAGATGTCAAGAGATATAAACCATAAATTTGTATGATAATCAAATTAACTTCACGTGTTGATTGACAAAATTTTCTGCTTTAAATTTTACTTATTTTTTCTCGAATTTTTTTTTTCCACTTGTTTTTTCTTTTTGTGCGTTTTATTTATTTTTTTCTTTTTCTTATTATTTGTTTAATTCATTATTAACAATTTAATTTATTGTTTACAATAAAAATATATATGAATATGATGATTTATTTGTTGTTTTATTATTTTTTGATTAATAATGAATGTTTCCTTGAATAATACAATTGTATTTTTGATGTGTAATTTAAGTACACAAAGATGTGTAAAGAAGATGCGATGTAGTATTATTTGTAATAAAATTTTGGCAAATATTTATTGTTTAATGAGTTGGTTTTACTGTAAATAAAATTATAGTTTTTTTTTTTTTTTTTTTTTTTTTGTGAGATATTTCTGAGAAAAATTATAATAATAACAATGAATTTAAATAGAAAAGAAAATTGCAATAAATACTTAATATTTTGATCGGCTTATGGGACAAAGGTATTGAGAATTAAATATAGAAAATATTATGGATGGAGTTGTACATTTGGAGAGAGTTATTTGGGTATTTTACTTTTAATAGAGATAACAGAATAGTTGGGGGGTATATTCTTTGTAGTATTTCACTTTAATATTTTGTTATTTATTAATTTGCAATGCAAATATTTTTTTAATTGTAAAATGTTTTTTATTTTTTCTCCCGTTTTCAATCTAATTTCACTTACCTTAATTTCACAGCTTTCAAGATTAAGACTACCAATATCCGAAGTACTTTTCATTACAAAATCTTTTCACTATATTCACCACACATTTTTATTATTTATTTTTATTATTTCATTACATTTTTATGTTTAATGATATTAATTTTGGTATACAAAAATAACGATTTCTTTTAAGATTCATCATTTTTATTGTTATTTTTTAGTATTTTTCAATTATATTTTATATTAACTAAATAAATAATAAACTCCCTAAATAATCGCATTTGAATTCCGTTTAATTTTCATTTTTCATATCCGCCCCTTGTCATTTTCATTATTTTTTGTCCATAATTTCCGTTTACATTTTTCAAACATTTGCTTTAAATTCTTTCTTTTATTGTTTTGCAAGAAAATTTAGTTTTCTATTACTATACCGTTTCATTTAAATTATTGTACTAATTTATGAATTCCTTTCTTTATTTTAAACAATAAAGAAAATATTTTTACTCGATTTTCCAATATAGAATAAAAATTAATAGAAATCTATAAACAATAGAGAGCAAAAATAAGACAACAAATTAAGAGATTTGAATATTGGAATCTAAAAAACAAAATTAGTTTTTACTTAAAGCAGAAGATATTACTAACCCATTACTTAGTAATGTTTAACATAAAGAATTATCATTACTAACTTAAATTTAAAGGCATCTGCTTGAAAAAATTTTATTAGATATTATAAATATCAAATTAAAAATTCTTTTAGTTCTCTATATAATTCAGTTTTTACTTTAAGTAAAATATATTACTAATACATTACTTAGTAATACTAAAATACTAAATTTATTAAATTAAAGTTCTCTTACATAGAGTAATACATAGAGACGAAATTCTCGATTGACAATTAAATAAAATTGTCTTTTTTTTTTTTTTTTTGTAAACAAAAATTTGTTTTTATTTTCTTTTGGCAACAACAAAATGTATTTGATTACATGTATTTTGTTGTTGCATGAGTTAGGTTTTTGACAACCGACTTAGGTTTTTGACAATTAGTTTCGTCTCTTTGTTCTCTTAGTTCTCTTTATATTTCTGTAGTTTGATTTATCCTACTTGTTTTTATACTCTACTGTTTCATTTTGGTATTATTTATATAAATTTTATACACAAATATTTAAATATCTCTACGTCATTATTAAATGTTCAAGCATTTTTTTCCTTATTTTTTATGATTTGCAATTGTTTAACAATAAAAATTATTTTAAAAACAAAAACAAAATATAAATCACTTAAAATTATTTAAACAAATGAATAAAATAGAACAACCAAAGAATTTTAAGAATAATAGGTTGAATTGTGGAGAGACACTACTTTAGTATTTTTGGTATTTGATTTTAAGCATTTTTTGAACTTTTTGTAATTTTGAAATTTGAAAATTAATTTTAGAAGAAAGGTTTACTTCAAAGTCTAAAGTTATGTTCAGACTAATCAAATATTTGACCAAAATGACGTAACGACTATATAAAATATTTTCTAACTTCTCCATTTAATGGAAAAATATTTTTTACTTATTATTAATCATAGTTAACATTTTTCCGAATCTTATTTCACGCTGTTTTCTCTTTCAAAACATTTGCAAGATTAAACAACGACAAAATTTTTTTTTGCAAAACTAGTAGTTAAGCAAATTTGGTTAAATATTTGACAAATGCGAATATAGCTTAAGGATATCAGCTATCTAATTAATCATATGGTTATACTAGACAAATTTGTATCTATCAAAAATCATGTAATTACTCATTAAAGCACATTCAGTAAATTTAATTCGACAAACAAATTATACATTACAAATAATTTAATTTATTACAAAACACTTGCAACATCAAACTACATTTTGTGGTCACGCATCTTTTATCAAATATTTGTCAAATGTGACCACAACTTAAAAATGTTTTTGTGTAAGATTGTTTAAAGCTTTTTATTTTTGTATTATAAAAAATTTAATAATTATGATTACACCTATGTAGACAACAGAATTTGTTTAATATTTAATTTAAATTTATTTATTTGTGCAAAAACAATTTCAAATCCATAATACCCAAAAACAATTGTGTAGCGTATATAGTTCATAATAAAAAACCAAATGATTTTCACCAAATCATAAAAAGTGTCCCTGTGGTGAGAAATCTCTTGGGCTCAGTTTCTTTCCAGAAAAATAAAAAAAATCATGAAATAAAAATTCGCAATATCGCACGCTTTTTCTTAAATAAAATTTTGAGAAATAATTTAAAAGAAATTGAGGTAAATTTTTTTAATTTAAAGTCGACTATCTTTGGTCTTGGAAATATATGTGGGCTGTTATCTTATTCCATATACATATTTTCCGATATTTTGAAAAATAAGTGAAAAATGTAATAATTTATTTTAAGAATTTGATTTATAAATATATTTTGTTGGTGATATCTCAAAGAATATTGAAAAGCTTGCCCATGCCATTACAAACGAAAAGACAAACTTATATACATATAAAAGCAAGTAGGAAAGGTATAGTCGGTTAAGTCCGACTATTTAATACCCTAAACCATTGTGTATGTGCATCAAAATTCAGCAAGGGGTCTTATGTGGGCACTGTGGTTAATATTTCTATAAAACATATCTATGCATTATATTATGTTGACACTAAGATCTATATGGCATTTATGCACTTTAGGGTGATTTTTGGAAGTGGGCCCTATATGGCATCTATGGTCAATTATGGACCGATCTTAACAATATTTGGCGCTGTAGTTTCTACTTATATAAAACTTATTTGTCAAATATTAACTTTGAACTAACATTAGAATGATAAATTGATTTTCCTAAGAGTGATTTATGTATATGAACCGATCTTTATAAAATTGGGCTTTATGCTGATATAAAATATATTTATATTGAACTTCGATAAAATATTGTTATATTTAAAGCATTTATGATCGTTTAACCCCTGTTCCGAAAGGGCATTTGTATGGTGGCTAGGTGTAATACTGGACCGATTATAACCAATTTCAATAGGCTTGGTCCTTGTATCAAGAAATCATATATCACAAAACTTCATCAAATTATCCAGAATTGCGACCTGTACTTTGCGCACAAGGTTAACATGGACTGCCAGACGGACGGACAACGATAAATGAATTCAATAAGTGATTCTGAGTTGATTGGTATACTTTAAGGTAAGTGTTGAATAATTTTTTCTGTGCAAACGCATAATATCCCAACCGCATAGGATGGGGTAGGGTATAATAACATTTTCTACCAAAGCTTTATGCAGAGTGCATATGCAACTTATTTTTTTAATTAATTGCATGTTTGTCTGTGTCGAACCAAAATCGTCTCGAATACGACATTGACTCTTCCTTTTACGTTCAAAGAATCTACTATGACCGTAGTTGTATTATTCCATATGACACAACAAAAAGGAAAATATAATTATCTATGCAATTTGCTTATAAACGGAGAGTTAATTATTTGAAAGATATCTTTATTTGCAATAATCGTGCGTATAAACGTAATAACAATATATTAACTTTCATTTGCAATTTCAAAATAACAAATAATAAGCGCCATCTATTTGTCAATTAGCTATACATATTTCTTTCATGACACCCTGTTCATAGAAATGTCATCCTACAACAAAAATAAACAACTTTATTACTCTTTGTTAGTTACCAGAGATCTGCGGCGACCAGGTTTAAGCCGGCTGAGTCGAGCCGCCGCAGGTTTATCAAGAGCCGCCGCCGCCGTGAAAATTTTGGCTTAAACATGACTCAAATACAGCCGCCGATATTGGTAAATTTTGCTAATTTTGACGATGATGGTTTTACTTTGTAGGCAAGAGTTGTCAAGAAGCAAGGGGTAAGAAAGCAAGCACGAATATTGATTTCGTGTTTGTTTTTGATATTTCTTATTTGCAGCGTTCGTACTTTTTTATGTTGCTTTATTTATTTTCCCAATTCAAAGCAACACATTTGTCACATTCTATAAAAGAAAATTTATCAAAAAATTTCTAAAACAGAAAATTTATCATGACATTTGTTGAACAAATCATAATTTTTTGTTTGAAGTCAGTGTCGCTTCGATACTTTTACGTTGGCAGACATGATTGAACAATTGTGCCAACAACGGTGTGCGAACAAGAACAAAACATGAACAAGTTGGGTCCATATTAACCAAATGCATGTGCGCACAATATTTTGTTCAATGTGCGAACAAGAAAAAGACTCGTGTGGACCGCAAATAAAGATCGTCGCATACATAGTAAAATAATAAAGTACTCGCACATCTACAAAAAAAAAAATTGCTTGTATTTTGTTAGTGTAAAACTACTGCCCACAATGTCAGAATGCTTTGAACGGAAAAATGAGAGAACGAAAGAGAGCAAGAGAAAAAAACTCAAAAAATATTTTACATGTGAATACAAAAACAATTTGACAGTACCGCGAGGTTTGCCAATGAAAAAATTGTAAAACAGCTGGTCTTACGAGTATACTTTATTATTATACTATGGTCGCATAGTATAATTTGAAAGTATACTCGTAAGAACAGCTGCTTTACAATTTTTTCATTGACATCCCTCGCGGAACTGTCAAATTGTTTTTGTATTCATATGCAACATTTTTTTCGAGTTTTTTTACTCTTCTTTCTCTCATTTTCTGTTCATAGCATTTTGACATTATGTACAGTAGTTTTACACTAACAAAATACAATTTTTATGGCTGGGGAGCCAAATATGTTCTTTTTTTTTTTTTTGGATATAATATGTTTGTTTTCTTTTGGATATAATTAAACATTTTTATATTGTATTAGTTTTAAGTTTTTTTTTTATATTATCTATATCTAATACTCAGGATTATTATTACTGTGTAATACATATTTATATTTTGGCCTTGAAGGCTTTGTATTACTATACTCAATAAATAAATAAATAAATAAAAAATACAGGCAATTGTTGTTTTTGTAGATGTGCGAGCAATTTCTAATTACGCTATGATTAACACTAACATCATGTTACTAACGTCGAGTCTATATTAGAGAAATTTGTATCAAGACAAACGTCAAATTTCTGTTTGAGTTGCAGATAATTTTTTATCTCTGTCAATTATAGGGGAAAACGTATGTTATAATAAGCCATGCAAAAAGTACCAACAACAATCAAGATGGCGTCTTTTACTAAGCATTATCAAGACAAAGTTGTCAGAGCTCGAGCGCTGACAATTTTCTTTTAACGCTGCAATAACACTGACAAATTCAGTCTACATTAGACAAATCTTTATCTTGATAAAATTTTGACGTTTGTCTTGATAAATATTTGTCTAATGTAGACTCAAAGTAATAAATGTATATCGTTAAATTTGATGTTAATGTTATTTTTTTCGATGTTTACACTGGGTCTCCACATGATTTTTTTATATCATAATATGTAACAGAGAGTGTCAAATCCGCTCTCTGAGAGAATTATCTCACGTGTAGACTAAAATATTAGTATTATAAGAAATATTATGAGACTTTTGTGATAAGATTTTTCTACACAACTATTTTATAAGATTTAAGCCCAAATTACAATAGCGCGTAGTCAGCAGCAGTGTGTGCTGACATAATCAGCTGATTATTTAGAATGCACTCATAGTATAATTATAAAGTATACTCGTAAGATCAGCTGTTTTACAATTTTTTCATTGGCAAACCTCGCGGTACTGTCAAATTGTTTTTCTATTCACATATAAAATTTTTTTTTGAGTTTTTTTTCTCTTGCTCTCTTTCGTTCTCTCATTTTTCCGTTCAAAGCATTTTGACATTGTGGGCAGTAGTTTTACACTAACAAAATACAAGCAATTTTTGTTTTTGTAGATGTGCGAGTACTTTATTATTTTACTATGAATGCACTGTTTGTTATGGTGTTGATTACATTTTGTCAGCAGCAGTTTGCAGTGCTGTTTCATTTAGCCCTGTTTCTAAATTCACTGCGCTGCATTCAGATTGAGAGCGAGACAAAGAGAGTGAGCAAATAAATGAAAGGCTAAAATACACAAGTAGAACAAAGCTAGATGGTGGTTGTAAATTGTGGCTGCCTACGCTGAATTGTAATTATAAAGGCAGCAACATATTGTGCTGACAGTGATCAGCTGATAATTTTTGCTGATACTGTTACTGACTACGCGCTATTGTAATTTGGGCTTTAATGTTAAATGTTTTATGTTACGTGAAGACTAATAGTTAGGTGAGGACCATGGGCTACGTGCAGACTAGTCTTTTTCTTTTTCGCACAAGAACAAAACGTCGGCAGAGCAACACACACAATTGTTTTCCTTTTGTTTTCAGTGGGCAGAACATTTGTGGAACAAATCATAATTTTTTGTTAACCGTCAGTGTCGCAATACTTTTACGAGCAGCGCCTCATCTTCCGCATACAAAATGACGTTTGATGGCAGACATGGTTGTTCGGACAATTGTGCGAACAAGAACAAAACATGAACAAGTTGGGTCCACACTAACCAAATGCATGTGCGCACAACATTTTGTTCGATGTGCGAACAAGAAAAAGGTTCGTGAAGACCGCATATTTCAGCCGGCTAAGAGCGGATTTTGAGCCGCCGCCGACAATTTTTAGAAAAGCCGCCGTCGCCGTTAAAATCGTTCGCCGCAGGTCTCTGGAAAATTGTGACAAAAAATACAAAATAAATTCTGAAAAAGTCTAAACAATATTAAAAAATAAAACAAGAATTAAAAAAAGATAGTTAGAATATTTGTTTTCCATAAATTGATTAGTTTCTATGCATACACTCAGCGATAACTTAATAAAATGTCTACGACTTCTTTTGTGATGCCGAATGATTTGTCAGACTTGTGTCGCGTGTGTTTGCAATTGCCAGAGGAGTCTCAATATTTGGACTTGACCACCATATACGATGAGGAGGATAATTTAACATATGGCGAGTGTTTTACCATTTGCACACAAATAGATTTAAGTGCCGGTGATGGAGTGCCTCATCATTTGTGCAAAACATGTGGTCTAGAATTGCAAATGTCCTATGATTTTCATAAGAAAATCGAAGAATCTAAACGGGTAATTGAACAATGTCAAAGACAAATTCAAGAACAAAAAGAAAATGTTGCTGATTTACTGGCTAATACCGAAGAGTCAAATAAACCAAATTCACAATTGGAAGAGGAAAGTAGTTTAGTACAGTTTATAAATAATAAATATATTATAAGTGAAGATGAAATGGAATTAGCGAGTACATCTCAAGAATTAGAGGAAGAAGATAATGGAACTGTTATGCAGCATGTAATCGAAGAGAAATTTCAACCTGCTGCAGAAGCCAATGAGGAGACTGATGAAATAGATATTTTAAGTAAAATATGTCAAAATGATATAACTACAAATAAAGATAACTCAAGTGAGGAGATGGTGAACGAGAATGATGTTACAGCTGATGCGGAGGAACATTTAGAAGTAGAAGATTATCAAAATTTAGAGGCTTTAGAAGAAGAAGGTAAGTTTGATTAACATATTTATGTGTATCGATATCATAAGTATTTCTAGTATAGTACTATCAGGTCTTTTAAGTCCGCAGAGAATTTAACGATTATTTCTATATGAAAAATTAATTACAATATACATAAATATATTTTTAAGAACATATGTATACTGCCAAAGCTCATATACAAATACGCCTTGATATACTGCCTTGTTCATAAAAAATCTTTAATTTGTTAAAGCTTTATAGAAAAAAATTCCATACAAATTTGATTAATAAAAAGTTTAAAATTTTATTATTAATAAGTCTTTAGCTATATACGACCTGTTGCAATAACAATTTGCTTAATTTTTTTATTTTGAAATTATCACGAAAAATATATCATCACTAAATATTTTTCGTTATACAGCGTTAAGAATTTATTCAGATGTATTATTCGAGGATCGTTATTATGATAATGAACCGTTGTTGCCATAATTTAAAGTTTGGAATTGTAATAATAGGATTGTGGTAATGATTATCAAAAATATTACACTAAAATCAATCTTTTTTTACACTTAAAAATATGTATAATTATTTTGCTTAAATTTTCTCAGGGTATATTTAATTTTCTAATGTTCGACTTGATTCTGATAACAACTAAGTGGTTAAATTTAGTTATGGTTGTTTTATTGTAATATTTAATTGTTGGTGTAATTTCGAATTTTTGGTGAAAATCGATTTTATTGTAAAATTTCGGATTTTTTTTGGTGAAATTCAGTTTTTTTTTTAAGAAACTATAAAAAAATTTGTGAGCCTGTTGTAAATAAAATGTAATGTTCATACACAAAACATAAATATATTCAAAAATATCAAATTATTACAGAAATAAATGATTTTTTTTTTTTTACTAAATGTTAATTTTCTCAGCATCCCCTCATGGTCACGATATTGTTGCTATTACTTTAAAGAACATTTTAAAGAAGAATTATAAAAATTCAAGACATGTTTTTTTAATATTTTTAATAGAAGGACCAATATTGATTTAATTTTCATTTTCTTTTCCAAAATGGCCTTATTACAAAAAATAATTAAAAAGTAGATTTATTAAGCATCAGTTTGAGCGCAAGTTTGCTTAAATCATACAAATACAACCGAAAATATATGGATATAAATTCGAAAATTCAGAAAAAAGTGAATTTTGAACCGCAATAAAAACTAAACTATAACGAATTTGAAAATTAAAAGAACTTAAAATTTTATATTGACGTAATGAGTGTGTATACCAAATTTGATTAAAAATAGTAGTTGGTAAAGTGAAAAATTGCTTTTCTTTTGATCGAAAATTTTTATTTTTTCCCTATGCATTAATTTATTTTTTAATTTTATATCATCTAGAAGAATTAATGCAATCATCAATTGCATTAATTCTTCTAGATGATTTCAATGTGATATCAAATTATTGCGGCGGTGATAATCATCTCACTGAAAATCCGTCGATATTTTGAAAATAAAATATAGAGTAGAAGGCGGAGCATTCGACATAGGGGCACATTCGTTTTTGCCAATTATTTATTTTATTTATTTATTTCTATGTACCAGTAATCTAGCCTTTTGACCCTAATCGATTACAAAATTCTACTTAAAAATATATAATACAGTTTAAAAACAATTAATTAATAAGATATGAAAATTGATTTAATAAATAATAATAATTGATTTAATTAATTATCTTGAAAACGAGGTAATATTTTTTGTGTTATAATTTATTTTCTTTTCCTCTAACACATATGTTTTTGATATTTTCAATTTACATTTGTTCTGTGGTAGAGGTAATTAATTGTTTTTCCAATATTTCTAAAATATTTCACTGTGGGTATTTTCTGTGATGACTTGCATAGTTTTTGGAATTGATCAAAGAATTTTTCTTTGTTATAAACTTGATATTTGTGAACAAGGATAGATAACAAGTGTTTTAATAAATTTATTTAAAGAGTAAAATCAATTTCCACTTGTGCGTTATACTGCTTCTGGGGAGGCCTATCTAACTTATCTTTCAGGAATGTCGTAATCAGCTACGACACTCTTTCTAACTGTAGTTCTTTCACTGTCGGAGTTTTTAAGTGAATGTAATTTTTTAAACTATTCGATAAAATTTCGACAATTTTCTTAATGAATGTAAAGTGTTTGTGTTTTTGTATATAGAAAATAATAAATTTAATATTTGTAATGTTTCTGCTTCTGTATTTTAAATAAAATGTTTTTAACTATTTTATTGGAAAAAACTTAAGAAAAAAACATAATTTTTGAAAATAAATTCTTAAATTAAGAGATTTTTCTAAAACAATAAAATGGTTAAAAACTCAATTGTTTCAATTAAGTTAAAAAAATAAAAAAAAAATCCAAAAAATAATTGCTATATGTATATATTTTTTTTCTTAACATAAACAGAAACGGAAACACTACAAATAAAATGTGGTGAAAATACAATACCCATACAAATAACAAAATACAAAGCATTTGAATGTGGCAATAGTGAAGAATATGTGGAATATGATGAAGAACAGAATGAAGGCGAAGAGGAATTGGAGGTGGTAGATGAAATGGATGAAGAATATGCTGAAGAAACAAATGAACAAGATATTGGGAAACATTTAAGATGGCAAAATAATGTTGTAGCTGTAGCCAGTAAAGAACATTTACCCATTGAAATTGAAGATGATGTAGATGAAGAAACATTAAATGAAAATCAAATACTATTAGAAGAAAGTTCACAGGATGAAGTTATTGAGGAGGAAGAAGATGGAGGAGAAAATCAAAATGAAAACGAATCAAATACCAATGAGACTAATAATAATACAACACGTAAACGTCACGTGGGTTCTTATAGTTGTGATTATTGCCAACGTGTGTTTCCAAATTTTTCGCGCATGAAGACTCATCGTCGTTGTCACGAAACTGATCGTCCAAAATTCTCCTGCTCTCATTGTGGACGCATGTATGCCACCAAACAAGCCAGAGACTGTCATGTACAAACGGCTCATGAAAAATCCGGTTACACCTGCAGCATTTGTAATAAAGTTTTTGCTATACGTAAAAGTCTAGAGATACATGTACGTTATCATACGGGAGATTTTCCTTATGCATGTAAATTGTGTGATCGCAAGTTTGCTCAAGCCTGTCATTTGAATACGCATATTAATGTTAAACACAATAAAATACGTTTCTCCTGTGATTATCCAGGTTGTGGCAAGTATTTTACCTCCTCCACATCACTGCGTAATCATGAATATACTCATGGTATTATGCCATTCGAATGTGAATATTGTCGACAAGGTTATCCTGCTAAAGCAAAGTAAGTTTTATGCAGTTTTCTTATTAATTTCTATTCTGATTAATTTTGTAATTTCTTGTCTTTGATTTAAAGGTTAAGAATACATATACAACGTAAACATGGCTTAGAATTGAACAAAGATCAACTGGAAAAAATGCGTAAATTTCATGTAACGCGTTCAAAAGTTAATTTAGTACAATTTGTAGATACTTAAAATAAGATATTTAATTTATTAAATATTTAAGTTTTGCCTTTTGTAAAATAATTATAATAATAAAAAAAGTTATTAATTAAGAAATCTTGTTGATTTTAATCTATAGAGGATTTTTAGTAAATAAATAATAAAAAATAAAAAAAATGCAAAGGATTAATATCTTAAATCTATAACTTAAACATTTCGGCTTTTATTATAGACCTATCACATTTAATGTTATGTGAGGAATTTATTAAATGCGAAGCTGAAGAAATCGTAACCAAAACAACTATAACACCTTATATACCAAGCGGTATTAGACTACCTCTTCCCACTGGACCACCATTTATATGTGAATTTTGTGGTCATAGTTCTAAAACAAAATCCCTATTGGCTTCACATCGTCATAGAAAACATCGTCAAAAAGATTATCCCTACGAGTGTAATAAATGTGCGAAAAATTTCATTTCTAAAGATTTATATGACAAGCATATGAAACGTTTAAGTTGTCTACATTATCCTGAATTTACATGTGAATATTGTTCTAAGAAAATAATAGGATCTGCAAATTATAAAATCCATTTAAGGTTCCATAAAAAAATCTATCCTTTTGAGTGTAAAATATGTGGCAAAGGTTTCATGATGGCCGTACACTTAAAGGATCACACACAAACAAAACACGAAAATAAACGTTATATTTGTGAAGAGCCAAATTGTGGCAAATTCTTTCAATCTCAACAATCTTTGAAAACTCATATGTACGTACATTTCGGCTCTTTACCGTATTGTTGTGAATATTGTGAGAAAAGATATCCGAATAAGGGCAGGTGAGTAAAAATTTGTTATCTTTTCCATTTAGATTTGTTCTAATGAAATTCTTTTCGTTTATATTAGATTACGTTGGCATATAAAACGTGTTCATGATTTTGAGATAAGTCTTAAGGATTTAGATCGCATGCTGGTGGCTGAGGAAATTCAAATAACAGCTAAAGTTAAAACTGTTGACTTTGATGATTAATGTAGGTTTAGTCATTTTTTTTATTTTAATAAAAGTATTTAAAATATGGAATGTAATACAATTATTTGCAGTTTTTGGGAATTTTTCAATTTCCTGGAATCAGGATTTTATTTAAGGCATTCACGGTAAATCCAGGGTATTCGGGTAAAATACAATATTCTTTAAAAAGCATGAAAACTAAAAAAAACTATATTTTACATATAATTTACACGAAAATATTTCAGTTTACTTTGTATATTTGAAGATGACTTTTTTGTTATATTACACTAATAGAGATTATAATAGAAAATATCGAAATTGAAAATTAAATCTTTAAAAAATATACTTGAATATACTATTTATCTCATATATTTTTTCAAATTTTAACTCAATTTCATCCTAATTTTTCAAGATCTTGGTCAAGATTTTTCCATATATAGCCCAACATTTTCGACCGATTTTATAATATTTTTTCTAATTAGTTAAAGAACAAGATAACTTATGGAATAAAGGAAATTTTATATCTTTATTGAGTCCGATTTTGAATTTGAAAATTTGCAAACAGTCGGACGGAAAAATTAAAAAAAAATAATAATTTTTTTAACATCAATATAAAAGTAAAAATCAAATAAAAAATTGATCATAAATAGAAGTTTTGATTTTTAAAATGTTAAAAATTCAAATTTTTTGTAGTTTTTAATAGTGGAAGGCTCGCGGTGCAAGCGGCAAGCAGCTGATCATGCGCTCGCGCGGTCCATATAAAAAAAGTTGAAACAAATTCTACTTTAACGCGTGGCCGCGTATCACAGCATTGCCAGATTTATGACAGTGTTTTCAAATTGTCCTTTGTCAGTTTTTTTGTAAACAATTGATTGATTTTTAAGCTGGTAATAAAGCTGCCGCGTGACGCGTATATTTCCTGGGAGTCCCCACAAAAAAAGAAATCCGGGAATCAGAAAGTGAAAAATTTACATAAATTTCGGGATAAAAAGTTACATTCGCTAAGGTTTAATGAAGATGTTCGAAATAGGCCAACTGATTTTTACAATTAATTGTATACTAAGCTGAAGGGTTTAGAAGATTCAATACAGCCCCATAAAAAGTGTATAAAATGTTTAAGTTAATAAATACAAGGAATTCTGAATTTAAATCCTAAATTTCATATAGAAACTATGTTAGATTCTGTAAAACTTCGGACATAAAACTAAAGGTCACACAAAATAATAAATTTTAAATTTTAGAAAAGGGGGCAAAAATAAAAATAGAAAAGGAATCTTTATATGAAGACGAACAGATTAAGGTAAAAAAGGAAAATGTATTTTATACAAACTATTCTTCCGAATGCACAACCACACCATCAATAGCAAATGAAAACATATTAAAAATGGAAATTCCTATTGAATACAATGATAATGTTGATGACATAAATTGCCCACTAAAAATAGTCTCTATAAACATCGTATTCGTAAACAGAGTCATCAAAAGGATTTCAAACGTTATCCACTACCAATATCGGTAAATTGTGATATGTGTTCAAAAGTTTTTACCACAACGGCCTCACTAAGACTTCATATAGTTGCTGAACATTCTCAAAAAACTTTTGTTTGTGAGCATTGTGGTCATAATTTACCCACAAAAAATGCTTTGTGCCAGCATCGTTTACGAAAACATCGTGATATTGAAAGGCCACAAAAGAAATTACGGCAATTAAAATGTCCTCAATGTTCAGAGATTTTTAATACGACTGAAAGTTTAAATTTACATAAAACAAAAGAACATGTCAAAAAGCGTTTGACGGCAGAATCAAATGGATGGTTTCAGTGTAAAGATTGTGGTCATAGATTACCCACGAAAAATGCCTTGTGTCAACATCGCATTAGAAAACATCGTGATAAAAAATATAGTTTGACTTAAGAAAGGTAAGTCTTTAATTTTTAATGAAAAATAGAAAAAGAATTTTAATTGTATATTTAATGTTATTGTAGATTATAAACACATTTAATGGCATTACATGATACATTGTTGGCTCTCAAATAAATGGTGGATAATCTGTATTTAGCCCCGATTATCCGTAATTCGATTAAACGGCAACGTCGATTATCCGGGTAAGAAAATTTGTAATTGTTTTCTTTTTTCCATCCATTTAATTCTTTTTGCATCGATTAACCATGATTACCTCTATTATCCAAAGCATAATTTTTTTCGATTGCTTTTGAACAATCAAACACAATGTGAATAAAAAAAAAAAAAAAAAAAAAAAATGAAATTCCATCGTTTGAATAAGATGAGTCAGAGCAAGGTAAAATCCAAGTTTTCTGCATTCATGAAAAGCTGGTTAACGAAAATATGAATTTAAAAAAGAAGAAACAAACAACATTATATGATTTTTTTAAGAAACTGCGTAAAATGAAAACCTTATGTGTTGTTCATTGTTTTTTCCAAAACTATTATTTTTTCCTTATATTATTTAAATATTTATATTAAATCCCTAAATAATTGAATTATATAAATAAAAAATGTTTGAAAAAAATGTACTCAACATTTTTACACAATTAACCGGGAAAATTGATTATCCAGAATGTTTTCGGTCCCGACCATTACGGATAATCGAGGTCTCACTGTACTTATTTTTAAAGAAAAAAATTAAAAAAAATATACCTATTATTTGTCTATTGTTAAAATAGGTATAATTATTTAGTGATTGTTCAAATGCCTTTTTAATATTTAAAAACAATTTGCTATCTAAGTTGTAATAAAAATTATATATTCATTTATGTTTCCTAAGTACGCATGTGTACAAACAACTCTTGTCATTAGGTGTGTTTGCGTACTTTACAGCAAGTTGCTGGATCACTTTTTTTTTAACAGAGCAAAAACCAATTTATTCTCAAACTGAAAAAAAAAAAAAATATTTAAAAAGTACGCGAACAACATTTTGCAAAAATTTAATTATTAAAAAACGCTTATATATGTATAAAAATAAAAACATAGTAATTTTGTTCTTTTTTGTTAACTAAATAAAAGTAAAATGTTATAAATGTTAAATATTATTTGTTAATAACAGGGACCGTAACAGTTATGACTTTTATCATAAAAGTCCGGTCCGGTTATTTTACCGAAGTCCGGTTATTTTACCACAAAGTTCCCTCTTATGGATTCTCATTCATTTAGGACCAAATATCTTTAATTTCATGTTTCTAAATGAAATATTATAGAAAATTCAAAAAGTACCATTAGAAGTGCAAAAAAGTACCATAAAGTTCCCTCATGGATTCTCATTCATTTAGGACCAAATATATTTAATTTCATGTTTCTAGGTTAAATATTATAGAAAATTCAAAAAGTACCATTAGAAAAACAAAATGCGGTTTTTACCCGCATTCTCCAAAAAAGTGCCGATTTTCAAAAAAGTACCAGACACCTGTCCGATTATTTTTTAAATGAATAACAATAGCTGATCAACTTTTTTGGTATCTATATTAGTATAGAACATATAAGGTTACCGTTTTTACCCCTTAAACAATCAAATTTCCAAAAAATCCCGTCTTAGTGGATCTATATGAAGGAAGACCCACCTAAGTTCTACATTTCGTCGCTCTAGCTACAGGCGTTCGGTCTGTGGGATGATTAATATTTTTGGCGTTTCTTAATAACTAATTTTAAAGATGATAAAAATCACAAAATAACTTTTATTTCTACTCGAAAAAAATAAAAGTCAAAAAATAACTTATTTCTGCTCGAAAAAAAAAAAAAATCAAGAAATAACAGTTATTTTTGCTTGAAAAAGTAAAAATCAAAAAATAACTTATTTCTGCTCGAAAAAATCAAAATCAAAAAATAACTTATATTTTTGCTCGAAAAATAAAAATCAGAAAATAACTTTTATTTCTGCTCGCAAAAAATAAAAATTAAAAATTTAAAAAGCATAGTACAGTAAGAAAGTCGACCACATAACGATCACAATGGTGTATATAAATGAGTTGTCCGATATTTTGTTATAACTGCTTTTTTTGTTTTAAAATTTTAAAATAACTGTTATTTACAGTCCCTGGTTAATAACATTAAATTATTTGTTAATAACATTAAATTAAAACTTGATTCATTAAAATATAATTTTTTTATCCAAAACAATAAAAAAAGCTGAAAATCCAGAACTAAAAACTCTAACATGGTATCTCTTAAAATGCTTTTCATCAGAAAATAAAAACTTTTATAAATGATTTTTTATCAAATTTTTTAACATAAATCTAAACAAATATGAATTGTAAGTATTTGTGTAATATTTTCCCAATAAGCAAAAACCTTTGAAATTTCATATCTATTCATTTGAAAGCAAGTTTAAATTTCAAACATTAGCTGTGAGAAAAGGCTTTAAATTCATATTATTTAAAATACAAAACTATGCCTTTCTCCAACAAAAGTGTTCTAATATAACAATTGTATTTGTCAAACGCTTATTTTAAAACTAAGCTGAAAGTTTCTTTAACAAACAAATGTTTCTCAAATATTTTCAAAACTTTTTTACAAATGTTAAAATACACTTGAGTTAAACATGAAATAAATTTGTTTCTAAACTATTTATAAAACCGAAATTTTGGATGAATAAATTATATATTGATATATTTTTTATATTAGCTGAAAAGGAAATTTTGCATTCATCATTTTAAGCATATTGTTCATCATATTTCATGGACCTTAGTAGCTAATTTTGTCCATTTTATTGCGACACAATTGCGTACAAATATTTTATTTCTATAATGTATGTATATTTTATTTTTTGAACAAACATGTCTAAGACCCAATTTTGACGATGATGGTTTTGCATCTGATGGTTTTAGTTTGTAGGCAAGAGGTGTAAAGAAGCAAGAGGGGTAAGAAAACAAGCACGAATCGTGATTTCGTGTGTGTTTTTTATGTTTCTTATTTACAGCATTCGCACTTTTCTTATGTTGCTTTATTTATTTTCGCTTTTCAGAGTGTAAAGATCGTCGCTATGATGCTTAAACTTATATAAGTGTTACCATACGGAAAAATTGTGATATACAAAATTTAACAAGTAAAATTTCTATTTTATACACAAAATTAAAAAAATGTGTAATTTTGTTTTTTTAAATCATTCATAAAGGCAATAAAAAGAAATAATTATTGAAATAAAAGTAATTTTATCCCAAATATGAAGGAAAATAATTTTTATTTTATAATTTATATGAAGAAATATACATATAAATTTTATTGTATAGTTAAATTATTTTATTGTTAACATTAATTAATTCATTAATAAATGATGTAATTAATATGCTTTCTTAGTAAAATGGAATAATTATTGAATTAAAAATACTTTTTTCCTCTTAAATAAAATTCTATTGACAACGGCAACACTAACATAAAATTTCAAACAATCATGCTCAAAATCATCGTCAAAACGTACGAGATTTTACAAAGATTGCTTTAAAGAAAATAAAAGAAAACATCATGACTGGACAATCATAGTGAAAAACCTCACTAAGTTTTAAACTTTTTTTATGAAAAAAAAAAAAAAAAACTGAAAACTTTTTTAAATATGAAAAACAAAGAATACTAAGGGCCAATTTTGACGATGATGGTTTTGCATCTGATGGTTTTAGTTTGTAGGCAAGAGGTGTAAAGAAGCAAGAGGGGTAAGAAAACAAGCACGAATCGTGATTTCGTGTGTGTTTTTTATGTTTCTTATTTACAGCATTCGCACTTTTCTTATGTTGCTTTATTTATTTTCGCTTTTCAGAGTGTAAAGATCGTCGCTATGATGCTTAAACTTATATAAGTGTTACCATATGGAAAAATTGTGATATACAAAATTTAACAAGTGAAATTTCTATTTTATACACAAAATTAAAAAATGTGTAATTTTGTTTTTTTAAATCATTCATAAAGGCAATAAAAAGAAATAATTATTGAAATAAAAGTAATTTTATCCCAAATATGAAAGAAAATAATTTTTATTTTATAATTTATATGAAGAAATATACATATAAATTTTGTTGTATAGTTAAATTATTTTATTGTTAACATTAATTAATTCATTAATAAATTATGTAATTAATATGCTTTCTTAGTAAAATGGAATAATTATTGAATTAAAAATACTTTTTTCCTCTTAAATAAAGTTCTATTGACAACGGCAACACTAACATAAAATTTCAAACAATCATGCTCAAAATCATCGTCAAAACGTACGAGATTTTACAAAGATTGCTTAAAAGAAAATAAAAGAAAACATCATGACTGGACAATCATAGTGAAAAACCCCACTAAGAAAAGAAGGCTTGTCAAAAAAACCTAACTGTGTTGTCAAAAAAAAACCTAACTTTAAGATTGTGTTAGTCAAATTTTATTTATATGTATTGGTGCTGAAACCACTTTCACCACACATCATAATCATACATAGTTGCACAAAAGAGTATTAACAAGTTATTAAATATAATTCATCACAATGATATTCGCAGATTTTTATCCATTGTTGCGGGTTACATTCACAAATAGTATTATAATTACATTTTTTGGCTTTTTGTTGATGAATATGAAAATAATTTAAAATTATTTTAAAATCTGTTTTATTTTTAATACCAAATTTAGCAACATTGTTCGTTCAATTTAAATTTCAACATACAAAAAAAGAATGTCAAAAATAAAATAAAAAAATATTTTTCAGTTTGTGGAAAATATTCGTTTAACGGGAGTGAAAATACTATAAACGCGTGAGAAAAAAATAATAAAAATATCGTGTGTTAGTGGAAAAATGTGTCGCGTGTGTAATTTTCCTTAAATTTTAACTTTGAGTCTACATTAGACAAATTTTTATCAAGACAAACGTCAAAATGAACTCGAATTTATGGAAGGTGGCAACAATTGTGCAAAAACAACAATATGGCGAATTCATTAATGTTTTTTATGTATACAGTTTGACAGCTGTAACAACCAAAAATAATAATCAGCAGTTTAACTGAGGCTACCTTGTATAGATTTGCACCGATTTTGACGTTTGTCTTGATAAAAATTTGTCTAATGTAGACTCAAAGTAAGGAAAATATTTGTTTATTTTGTGTTGTTTCTCTCTCTCACAAGTGTGTTGAATTCACACAGAACTTGTATGTGAAGAGAGAGAAATGTTGTTGTTGTAGGAAAGAGTACTATTTTCCATTCTTAGTATTCTTTGATGAAAAACATTTGAATATTTTCTTATAAACAATAGAAAAAATACAAAATAAATAAAATACAAAAAAACTTACTTTACAATTTACAATTACTTGAAAATTTTATAAAAACCTAACATTATACTTTAAATGGAAATTTTTTAAATTTTCTTGTTTATTTCATAATCCATATTTTTTAAATTTGAATTTAATTTGATAATTATGCTATTTATTTAGGAAATTTCCAACAAATTTATAAGGTTTGAATCGATGTTTATTGGGTTACTACATATATTTTTTTTTTACTTTTCGTAAAATTTGAGTTTTTATATTTTGATTTTCTTTGTTTACATTTGTAAACAAATGCCTTTTTTTTAACATATGTTTTGCTGATGGAAGTTGATGGGAGAAAAACAGCCAGCAACTTTCATAAATTTCCCCTTCAATGAACTGTCAAATGTTGTCTCTCTCTTGCTCTCAATAGTAAGATTTTTAAAGTAAAAGAAAGCGATTTTGCAACTTCAAATTAAACTAATTCGGCTAAATTTTCGGCTGGGATTTACTAAATACTACATTGTGCCGCCCGAATGCTCCCCATCTACAAAAAACAAGTAATAGAAGTGGGGATTTCATCATTTATTAATTATTAATTCACTTTTATACGTTCTGTTATCCTTAATCAGAGCTTCGAAAGAATGAATTCTATTTAGAATTAATTCACGTATAAACTTAATTCAGCTTATAAAAATTTAGTTCAGCATTCTTTAAAATCATTCCTCAGAAAATAATTCCTAGACTTAATTCTTTAGGCTTAACTTTGTATTGAATTAATTCCCTAGAGAATTAATTCCTTGAAGAATTACAATTCAATTTGAATGATTCAATTTTTTTTTCATTCCATTCTTTTACAAAATGAATGAAAAATATGTAGAATTAATTCCCTAAAAAATTAAATTCAATTGAATGATATATTTTTTTCTTTCATTCCCTTCTACTACAAATTGAATGGCAATATTTTTCTTTAATTCTATTTTTATATATATTTTGAAAATAAGTATTAAAAGTGTTGAAAATAATTGGTATTTTGCTAAAATCAATACAAAATTAACATGTTACTATCCAGCTAAACTCTACAAAGAATAGAAGATGATTCTGTACAAATAAACTTTGTAAAGATGCTGAACTTTACAGTTAAAAAGAAAAATAATACTCGTAATACGTTCTCTGTAAGATCTAGGGAATAATCCTATGATTCAGAATAACCTAAGTACATATAACAGATGAAATTTAATATACATACGTTCAATACAGAACTAATAAAAGTACTCGATATCTGATATTAAAAGAAGCGCACGCCACGAAACAAATGTGTACATAACTATGGCTTACCATACACCATTTTGCAATTATATAAAATTGTTCAAAATATAAATTAAAAAATAAAACTTTCATTCAATCTAGTACAAATTGAATGGTTAAAAATTTTTATAATTCAATTTGTAATAGTTTGAATTTAAACAAATTTGAATGAAATCAAAAGAATTAAGCATTCTCAAAGAATTAATTGACAAATGAATTAATTCCATTTTATCAAAAGCTTTAGGAATTAAGCTTCAGAATTAATTACAATGAATTTATTAGAAATAATTGACAATCCTATATAATTTAATTCAATTTTAAAAAGTGAATTAAAGAATTAATTCTTTCGAACCTTTGTCTTTAATTCTAATAAATTTATCATATGTAAGTAAAATTATAATAATAGATGGAGCCACTGCATTCACTTCTTCGAACAAGATAGAAAAATATGTTTTTTGTTGAATTTGAATAAAAATATAAAAATTTCGGTGGCTGATTTTGAGCCGATGAAAACGATGGCGGCCCATGAAGTAGTAGCAAAACCGGCTTGGAGCCGATCGGCTTGTATCTCTGCTTGCAGCAACATTTTGTGATAATTATGACAAAATAACAGGTACGCGAACACAGCTATTTTGTGATAATTGTCACAAAATATAAGGTACTCGAACACATTATTCTTAGTACTTTCTTATCAAGGAGTTTCTATTACTTAAGGAAAAACACATGTTGATACTCACGTACGCATGTATTCTAGATTAGTTTTAAATTTAAATACTTAGCTCTTAAGGTTTTTTATTATTAATAAAATCAGAGCCTTAAAAGAATTCACACAAGAGTGACCTACAATCAAAGAACCAAGCCGAGGCGAAATTGGCGGCGGCGGCGGCTGCACGGCATATTTTGGTCGGCGGCGGCGGCTTTCACAAGTGGCGGTGGCGGCTTATAGTCGGCTTGTCGTTTTTCCTAGAAAAACCAAATTTTTTTGGGAGCAAAAAAATAAAAAAAAACATGTATAGGTGGCGATAATGTAATGTATTATAAAAACCAAAAAAGTAAAATGTGTTCTAAAAGGACATTACGCCGAAAAATATGTTTTCTTGAATATATTGTGGCACAAAAAAATAAAATTTAAGGCAAAAATTGGTCTGAAGTCCAAAAATATAGAAAATGAATTAAAAAATAGTATTTCTATCTTTGGCGCAGCCGATTGTATCGGCGGCTTACCTTAAGCCGATACAAGCCGGCGGCGGCGGCTAGCCGCCGATTTTGAGCCGGTCAGCTTGGTTCTCTGCCTACAATCACTCTTAAGTAAAAATTGTTTTATTATTAAATAATAATTTTTTACAGTGATAAATAAACGTGTATGAGATATATTGCGATTTAAACTTATTTTATGCTGAAATATAAAATAAGTTTAAATCTTATACTGGTTCTTTACCGAAATAATCAAACAAGCTGTTCGTTATTCCTTAAATCCAGTAAAATGTTGTGGATTGTGTTTAAAATCAAATAGAAAAAATTATAATCTTTTAATATCAGCTTTCGCTTTAAAATAAATAAATAATAATAAAAAAATAATTTTTGTTGCCATTCTCAACAACATAAATACATATGTATGTATGTATGTATGTATGTATGTATGTATTTTTAGAAAAACAAAGAAGAAAACTTGCGCAACATATCAAAGCAAATATGGAATTATCTACCGAACAACCATCACCAACATCATTACAAATTCAATCCAATAATACACCAACTCAATTTGAAATTGAAATTAACACTTCAAGTAACCATCTTGAAAATTCGAATACAATTATAGATGAAATAAAAATTGAAAATGAAGAAATAAGTGAATATTTTTTTGCCAATTCTCCCATAGCAAATAAGGAATCATCTACAGAACAACTATCTCCATCACCAACATCATTGCAAATTCAATCCAATAACACACCAACTCAATTTGAAATTAAAAATAACGTTTCAAGTAACCATCTTGAAAATTCGAATACAATTATAGATGAAATAAAAATTGAAAATGAAGAAATAAGTGAATATTTTTTTGCCAATTCTCCCATAGCAAATAAGGAATCATCTACAAAACAACTGTCACCATCACCAACATCATTACAAATTCAATCCAATAACACACCAACTCAATTTGAAATTAAAAATAACGTTTCAAGTAACCATCTTGAAAATTCGAATACAATTATAGATGAAATAAAAATTGAAAATGAAGAAATAAGTGAATATTTGTTTGCCAATTCTCCGATACCTATAAATCTACAATGTAACATAAATTCCTCAAATAAACCGACTCAACCAAAGCAACGTAAGAGTAAAAAGCTACCACCCGGGCCATCTTATAACTGTGAGATTTGTGATGAGAATATGCCAACTTTATATGCTCTTAATAAACATCGTCATAATAAGCATAATCCCGTTGATAAACATCATAAAATATGTCGTCTATGTTCTAAAAGTTTTCCAACAAATCTTATGTTACAAGAACACATAGCAGCTCAACATTCAAATAAGAGTATTGTTTGTCAGCAATGTGGTCATCATGTTTTTTCGAAAAGTGCTTTATGGGCACATATTGAACAAAAACATGGAGATAATAAGCCATGCAATGGAAGATTTAAATGTTCTTATTGTTTTGAGTTTTTCAATAAGAAAGAAATTTTAAATTTGCATATAGGAATGAAACATTTAGCAAAATTTCATTGTGATATTTGTGGCCATATAATAAGTTCAAGACATTCCTACTATCGACATCGACAAAAACATTATAATGAAAAATATCCAATATAAACTAAAAAAAGAGATATTTTATCTTTATACTAAAAAGTAAGTATGATGTTTATTTAAAAAGGAAAGAAGAATTTTATTATTTATTTTTTCGAATTTTCAATTTCAGATGACAAAAACACTTGTTAGAATCATATACTGAAGGATTTTAAGCAAGTGATGGATATTGATAGACAGACGCTTTAAATTTAATATTAGATTAAGTGATTGCTTTAAATAAAATATTAATTGAAACTTTATTGAATAAAACTAATAATTATTTTATTTTTTATTGTATTATATTGGAAATTATATTTATCAGAATAACTATGTCATAAGCACCTACCCAAAGTTATGTTTCCATTGAATGTATGCCTTTACTTTATTTAAAATATTACTTAATTAAAAGATTTCAAAGTTGAATTTTAAAAAAAGACACCTATCCGATTATTTTTCAAATGAATAACGATAACTATTTAACTTTTTTTGAATCTCTATTAAGGAGATATAAGGTTATTTTACGCCCTAAACATTCGAATTTAAAAAAATCACGTCGTAGTGGATCTATTCGGTAGGAGATCAATTTACAGCTCATACTTAATATTTCTAGCATACTTACCAATATGACAGTGGTCCGAAAGAATGGCTACCAATAGATTTAGTTTTTCTTTTAAGAGAGACGATAAAATTCTAAATCGCCTGGAACTGTGCTCTGGCCACATTGAGATTTAAGTGATCAATTGTTCACAATTTTTTTTTTTTTTTTATAATAAATAGGATGTTTCAATCAGAAATTTTGTATTCAGTTCTTCTACCTTTTTATCTTAACATATTTTTATTGCATTATTATTACATTTATTTACAGCCAAAAGAGTTCACCTTCCACCGCAAGTAAACACTACAATAGATAATCCAGAATTACAAAATTTTATTTACATTAATGGTCCAGACTTTTGTGCAAATGTACAAAAATGTGACTCTACTCTAACCGAGGAGACAGTAATCGAAGAAGAAATATCACAAGATGCTACCGACAAGTGGTTAGATACTCTAAATGATATTGATACACAATCCTTACCAAACTCAGACGATTTAAAAGCAGAAATTAATAAAATACCTCAAGATACTAGAATATCACAAACAACTAATACTAATCAGGAAATTAATAATACTTTAGATGATAAACTACAACACAATGAGCAGGAATTAAAAGTTGCTGAAATCTATACTCAACCTACAATTAATAGAGAAATTAATCAACAACAAAAATCAAACTCAAATAGTTTGAGTAAAAATTTAAAGTCCACCGTATGTTTAATATGCAATAAATCTTTTGTAACTCATAATAAATTAAATTGGCATATGCGTATGCATGATAAAAATCGTAAACGTTTTGTGTGTCCCATCGAATCATGTGGTCGTATCTATGCCTCAAAACAAGCCTGTGATTTACACTATCGACAAACACACTTGGATGAGGGTATAATTTGTCCCGTTTGCCATAAAATATTTTCAGCCAAACAAACGCTTGAGGTACACATGCGTTATCATACCAGGGAATTTCCTTATAAGTGCAATCTTTGTGAAAGAAAATTTGCACAAAAAGGCCATTTGACACAACATATAGAAGTTAAGCATCAAAATTTGAGATATGTTTGTACTGAAGCAGGTTGTGGTAAAATATTCCAAAATAGTGTTTCATTAAGAAATCATCGTTATACTCATTCATCTATGCCTTTTAAGTGTAATCGTTGTGACAAAGAATATCCACAAAAGAATAAGTAAGAATGTTTTTAATTATATTTTTATAAATTTGAAAAGTAACCCTTTATTTTCTTTTATAATTTTAGATTAAGAGCCCATCTTTTGCATAAACATGATTTGGACATTTCATTAGACGACTTAGAGTCAATGCGTCAATTTAATATTATTCGATCGCGACATGCTTATGTTAAAATTCAAACTGAAACAGTTCAGAAATCTGTGAATACCACTTATTCAGTTGGCACATCTGTGCCGGTGTCATCTGAAGATTTAGAGGTGGATGTGTTGTCAAATTAAAGTTTTTTATCGTAAAATCAAAAAAGGAGTTTAATTATAATTTACAAAGAAAATAAGAAGAAATAAATAAGAAAAAACAATTAACCTCAGAAAAAGAAAATACAATATATGGGTAAGTTTTTAAAAACTTTTATTTGTAATTATATTTGCTGAAATACTTTTTACATACATATATCAAACATAACGTAAAAAATCTGATTTAAAAATAAAAATTTAAGTTTTGAACAAGAATTTGTTTCTGGCGTAACAGTGAAAAACATAATATTTTATATAAAACTAATTAGTGTATAATCCTACTCATTCCATGCAAAATTGCAATATTATTCTGTGGCTGAGTGGTTAGAGTTGAAGACTATAAAACGTAAGATACGTCAGAAGAACGTTGGTTCGATTCGGGGTGCCTCCATCGACATTAACGGAAAATTATAAAATAATTTTTTTCCGAGTTTACATTGGTCTTTGAACTATTTGTACAAAATTTCGTTGACGTTTCACCTTATATGGGAGGTGGGCGGACCACGCTCATTTTCCAAGTTTATATCGACCCACGAACTATCCGTACAAAATTTCGTTGTCGTACATGCTTTTGTTTAAGAGATATCAGCAGAAAAGTGTGAAAGTGTTTCTAGTTTTAAGCCCATAACTTATTTGTTTATTAATCGATTTTGCCCATTTTCAATATCAAACAAACCTTATGTAAGACAAATTTCGTCCTACGTTGTCCCGTTCGAGCCCTATCCTGCTTTCAACAGACAGACAGACGGACGGACATAACTAGATCAGAATCGAACCAGGACCCAAAAAATATATACTTTATGGGATCTTAAATGATTCTTTCGACGTGTTACACACGGAATGAAAAAATCAATATACCCCCCATCTTTTTGATGGTGGGTATAAAAAATCACAACCTTTATATTAAGTTGGGATACTAAAAAAGTTTTTAATGCTGGTTGAATTCCAATATGGGTGCATTTATCTTTAAAAAATACTGGGTGTATTTCACGTACATTGATTTTAATACATTTTATATATTTTTTTTTTGTACGGGAATTTATTTATTAAAAACACTGTTCCGTTCAGATATTGGGATTATATTATTTTCATATATTTTTTTAGGATGTGAACTTTCACTAAAAAGTATTTTTTGCTAATTCTTCACTACATCATTGACATGTTGCTGTTCGTTTATATTGAGTTCTATTGGAAACCCGGTTTTCGGCGAAATCATTTACATTTTGGAAATTTTAAAATGCTTATAAGAGCGTGGTAACTTCTTTTATCAACTATATTAATTTTTGACCGATTTCGATATTAATAGACCGTTAAAATCATACATTAAGAAGTATTAATTTTTGGTATCTTTCGTGATATTTTTGGGATCAATTTAATGAAATTTAGATAGAAAGGCTCTAAATCGAAGAATATGTTATAGCTGAAGCATATGACTTCAATTTTGAACCATATACCGTAATCTCAAAATTTAAATGGATTTTTACTTTCCTGTGCCAATACTTTTTCCCATAAATTTTAAAAAATAAATTAAAATTTTGATTTTTTTGCAAATGATTTGCATTATCGCTGAGGTTTAATGGTCATTAATTAACTTACACATGGATGTATCAAATACATAAAACTCTCCATTCTAACTAAAGAAGCTCAAATGAAGTGACCAATACCAATACTGTGCCAATAATTTTATGAATTTTATGACAAAAATTATTCTCATTCAGAAAATAAAAAGTTACATTAAAAATTTAGATTTATTAGTATTAGGTAAACAAAATAAATCTTTTTAATGGGCGAAAGAACTAGAGTTGTGCCGCTTTGATCTAAATCGGTAATTTTAGTGGATTAGTGAAACAAATGGTAGCACTTTTTTCAACAACTACAAAAACAACAGGCACTTACATTGGGTCTACACATGACTTTTTTCTATCATAATATGTAACAGAGAGTGTCAAATTCGCTCTCTGAGAGAATTATCTTACTAGTAGACTAAAATATTAGTATAATAAGAAATCTTATTGTTATTGTATTTTTAAAACAGCTGTTGTAAGAGTGCAACTATAATTTTGACTTTGATCGTTGAACTGAACTATTTAGTTCAATTTGACAAAACTCTAGAAACAACTGATATAAAGAACTCGTTATAAAAGAATTTGATCTGCAATATGTTTCTAATAAAATTTAAAAAAAATGGATTACTTCCTTTTTTTATAAAAAAAACCTTAACATTTAATGCATTGGAATAATTTATAACAAACCATAATATTTAATAAAAATTTTTTGTTAGTAAAAAATAGCAAACAAAAAAAATTTACTCAAATATCTTAACAATTTTATAAAATTAGTTTTGTGACAAATTAAAGACTTTGAAAAATAAATCAGCACAGTACTGTATGTTGATATTTTAAATGTAATCCTACTGAAAATTGATGGTCAAGACCATTTATAATAACAATAATTTTGATTTGGGGTGTGAAATAAAAAGCTGATGGTCTAATAAAAATAAAACATTTGAACGATTTCTTTTAAATTTAGTTTCAGTTATCAGAGCCAAAAATTACTTTGAAAACTGATAACTTTGAAATTCAATTCAATTTGATTCGATTCCTCATGTTACCAATTCAGTATTAGTCAAAATGATCTGATTTAGGCAATAAGTGTTGAAGTTTTCAAGACATAACTACTGCTTCTAGTTTTATTTTTTACCAAAATTTTAAAGGGCATCCTTTTTTTAAATAAAAATTTCTCTCATCAGATCTATATAACATTTATTTCTAAAAATTAGTGTTATACACATTTATATTTAAATCTAACGTACACACTTAACACTTATACATATATATTAAAATCTTTATTATATAATAAAATGAGCTTTTTTTTATTTTATATCAAATTGGCCTTAAAAATAAATGCATCAGAAATAGTTTTACCCATAATTCAGTTTTATTTCGTTAATACTAGAGGTATAGCCTTGCCACAGTATTCATCTGAAAAGAAATTTAAACGGAAGAAAATAAGTTATTAGTAAATTAGAAAGAAATTGTGAATAAGTTTATTAGAAACGAGAAAAAGAGGTATAGTCGGTCAAGCTCGACCATATGATACCCTACACCATTGTGTACATTATTATTCGGGGAGGGATATTATAAAACTTGAAGTTAATTGTGGACCGATATTCATATCAAGTGTAAAATGAAACATACGAATACAGAATATTACGTCGATACTAACACTTATATGAAATTATTCACTTTTGGTTCATTCCCGAAAGAGGGCCTTATATGGGAGCTATGGTAAATTATGGACCGATTAAGTTTTATATAAACACTATCATTTATGTTTACATAAAACTTATTTGTTTCGAATATTGGGGCTAGGTGAAATAATGGACCCATTACAACCAATTTCAATAGGCTTCGTCCCTGGACTTTAAGAAACCTGTGTCTCAAATTTCATTGCGACCTGTAGTTTGATTACAAGGTATACATGGACGGACAGACGGACGGACGGATGGACATCGTTAAATCGACTCAGAAAGTGATTCTAAGCCGATTGGTATAAATTAAGGTGGGTCTTAGACTAATATTTTTGGGTGTTACAAATATCAGCACAAACGCATAATACCCTCCCCACCTATAGTGGTGTAGGGTATAAAAAATGTTAGCCAAACATAAACAATTTCGGTGGGATAATTGAGAATTTGTTAGAATAATTTCTATGCATATTCCATTCTTTATAAAAATTTAGTTAAATATCTATCCATTTAAACTTTGTTACTTAAGTTCAGTGGTTCCAAAACGCTTTTTTTGGAAATAATTCTGTAACTTTTGAACCGTTGGATATATCTCTCACATGGTCAGAGGTAAGATGTATTCGAGTTGATTTGGAGGAGTACAGACCCCTAGCAGGTCAGGGGGATAGTGGGTGTCCCTCAAAAATCGGCCATCTCGGGTGTGTAATTTTATTTTTTGGGTTTTTTTTTCAAAAAGGTGGCAATATTTATTCACTGATAAAATTTATTTTTTGTTCTGGGCTTTATTATTTTTTTTAATGTTTTTAAAGAAATCTTAATGCAAATGCGTGTTAAGTAAATCTGGAGGAGTTTGGGGCTAAGGTCTGCCCACAAGCCCTATCCAAATTTTGTAAATTTTTAAAATTTATTTTTTCCTTTTTTGTTAAGTTCTCAAATTGCATAGCTTTTGGACTTAAAATTATTTTAATTATATAGCTCTATATGTAAGGTAAACACCCAAAAAGTATTTTCTGACGGAGGCCCCTTATAACGACAGGGTGACCATTTAAATGGAAAAAGTAAATTTTTATAATACGTTTTATATGGATTGGGATTTTGGGTATTTTCATGTAAAACAGTGGGAGTTTTTTTAATTCTCTGATTTTAGGACAAGTTTATACATATTATACTAAAATTTCAATAAAATATCACTATTCGTTTAAATTTTATTAAAGTTGAAATATTAATTTTATGTTAAGAAAAACTCCAAAAATGCTAAATTTTAAGTTCTTCAAGAAATTCGAACCACTGTGCTTCGGTTTAAAATCAAAAAATCCTTAAGTTCATAAAAAAATGATTATAAACTAAATCAAGGTTCACACAATAACTTACCTGGATTTGATGAACCTGTTGCTGTAGCAATTGTGGTCGCTAAACCATTTGAGGGATCATGACGACGACGAGAGGTAATTTTCTTCCAACCGCGTGATAAAATTTGATTACGATATTTGGGTGTAGTAAACGTATACAATAGAGGATTAACAGCTGAATTTAAGGGCAAAATAAAAACCACCAACCAAGCATAAATGTCATCTAAAGATATAAAAATAAGAAAAATGTTAGTAATAAAAATAGCATTCTACATAATCTCCTACATACACTTACCCGAAATATTGTAATTAAAGAAAACCCATATTTTAACGGCAATTATGGGTGCCCAACATAATACATCTGTTAGAACTATAAAGAAAAAACGAACAGCAAATTCACAGTCCAACAATGATAGCGGTGTCGCTTTACGTGTACGCCATATCGATATTAATAAAGCGGTATATAGCAGAGCAATCATTATCAGCAAGAAGAGATTAACACCCAAAAACATAAAAGCCGAATATTGCCAACCCAAGGGATAGGGTTCTTGGATGTGTAGGGGAAAACAAGTACCCGAGTAGGTACCATAAAATTTTGTACTTGAATGCCATAGAATGACAGGAGCTACAGCAATACCCACACCCATGAGCCAAATGGTGAGTAAAGCTATAAATATATTTCTGGCACTTATGCGATGATGTCCACGAAATGGATTTGCTATTAGCAAAAAACGTTCCAAAGACATAAAAGCCAAAATAAACATAGAGACTTCGGATGAACTGACAGCTAATACACCAATAGCAGCACAATGCCAAGAAGTAATCCAATCTAAAGCGACTCTGAAATTATATGACAAATTTAATAAGACGATATAATATATATTAACAAATTTATAGTTAATATACAGTTTTGTGAGAAAAAAAAAAAAAATAAAAAATAAAAATAATAATGGACTTATTAAGCGGAATTGATTGATTGAAGATGCCATATGTGCACAAGAATGGTCTAACCACAAATGTCTGTTGTGTATAAGGATACGAAGTGGTCCCAAAACGAATTTTTTGGAAATAATTCTGTATCTTTAGAACTGCTAGATGAATTTTAAATTTCGCATAGACAATCCTGAGGTGTACTTCAATTGAATTGGAGGAGCATATGTTTCTAGCTGCTCTCGGGGCAGGGGGGAGGACCTCCGAAATGGGTAACCTCGGATATTATATAAGAAATAATTAAAAGAGTTGACCACTTTCGGAGGTTCTCCTTCTGACCACAGACCAGCTAGAAAACAATTGGAAAACACCTCAGAAATAACTGTATGAAATTTCATTGAAATATATTTAGTGGTTCAAAAGTTACACAAAATTATTTAAAAAAACACGTTGAAACTGCTGTGCTCTTATGTAAATAGAATGCTGCAGCCCACATTTACCATAGAAATTAAGGAAAATGTGCACATTTCGCTGAAGGGAGGTCAAGTTTCAGTTAGTTTTTAAACTATTGTGTAAAGTATTTATGCAAGTATTTGGCATCATTGGAAAGGTTATTACTTGAAAAATAATAATATATAAATAATAAAGTATTAGACCTAAATTTGTTATTAAATTGATCAAAAACCGAAAAATTTTTTATTTAGTGTTATTTTTTAAAACATTTAATATTTGAACTTAAATAAAATCTATATTAATTAAGCTATCATTATGAAATTTTAGTATAATATAAAAAAATTTGTCCTTAAAAGAAGAGTATAAATAGACTTCCACTTTTTTACTCTGAAATATCCAAAATTCCAGTTCAGGGAAAGCTTGCTTCAAAAATTTATTTTTTTTTTCAGTAAAATGGTCACCCTGTGATTATAAGAGGCGTGGCTTATTAAATATTTTTTGTGTGTTTAGCGAATATATGTAGGTATGTAATCAATGTTTTTTTTTTAATTTCAGCTTTAACATTTTTGAGCTCCACAAAAATCTAAAAAAATAAAAAATAAAATTAACGAAATTCTGGTAGGACTAGCGGGGAGACTGTTACCCCAACTTCCCTCGGATTTGCTTTACATGTATTTTTGTTAAGCATTCTTTTAGGAACATGAAAAAAAATTTATGGTCCAGAGGAAAATAATGGATTTTAAAGTGAAAAAATGTTACCACCTTTTTGAAAAAAAATCACAGTTTTTTTTTTTTCAAATTTTCTATTTCAAAATAATATAACTAATAACAGCAAAAACTTTACTTACCCGGTAAGCCAATATATTACATTGCTAAAAGACGGTAACTACTTATAATTCGGGTGAAAAACTGATTACATTTATATGGCGATGTCCACGAATTCATGGGTCCCCATTATTAAAGTACTTATTTTAAACAATCAAATAAGTAGTCAAATGCTACAAAACTACAAATATTTCAAAACTACAAAATTGCTAAAAAAAATTAAAAACAAAAAGTTGGCTCAACTGAGATTTGAACCTAGGCAAAAACATTCGTTCATGTTTCAAAGACTACTGTCTTATTCACTACGCCATGATACGTTAAAATTTGTGTGCGTTATTAATAATTTTAACATACTAATAGAAATTCGAATAATTTTCTAAAAAAAATATGGGTTTAGTTTGGTGTTGAACCGACAACCTTCTGAGTGCTACGCTGTAACTAGTTATTCCACTATTCGAAGAAATGAGAAAAATAATGACAACTCATTACCAGGTAATGAGTCTAGTAAGTAGTAGTCATTACTAAAAGCCAAAAAATTTTTGCTGGGGTATAAAAAATAACTGCTTTAGTATGTTAAACATATGTCTTCGTTTATAAAATAAACAACACAAAAAATATTGTAGTTTAGTTAACGACAGAAGTAGACAACGAATGTCATTAAAAAGTGTTACAGAATAGAAAAATCGATAATTTTGTTATTTAATTTTTTTAACGATTCGATTATCGTTAAAATAAGTAACTCAGTAACTCAGAATCTAACCAGTTATGCGATTACTGGTTAGATTCTGAGTCGATCTAGCTATGTCCGTCCGTCTATCCGTCTGCCTGTTGAAAGCAGAATAGGGCTCGAACGGGACAACGTGCGGGAACGAAATTTGGCAGAATATTTATCCTACATAAGGTTTGTTTGGTATTGAAAATGGGCAAAATCGGTTCATAAATAAAAAAGTTATGGGCTAAAAACTAGAAAGACAGGGTGTCCGCTTCATACTTTTCTGCTGATATCTCTTAAACAAAAGCATGTACGAAAACGAAATTTTGCATAAATAGTTTGAGGGTCGATATAAACTTGGAAACCAAAAATGGGCGTGGTCTGTCCACTTTACAGCCCACCTTCCATATAAGATGAAACTCCAACAAATTGCGTTCAAATAGTTCAAGGACCAATGTAAACTCTTAAATAAAAAAATGGGAGTGGTGCGACCACTTTACCGCCCACCTTCCATATAACGTAAAGTTTGAAAAAGTTGATGGTAGGTATATAGATTCGGCCGAGCCGAATATAACATTCGCGCTTGTTTGGAAATAAATTTGTAACTTCTAATCGGCTGGTTAGAAGTTGTACACTCCTCTGCTACTGGAAAGCTATGAACAATTTTCTATGTCAGAGGTACTCTATTTTGAGCCCTAATAGCTCTACTCCTGAAGGATATGTAGGACCTTCAGGAGTAGAGCTGAAGTTACAAATTTATTTTCAAAAAATGTCAATTCTGCCTCACTGTGCATTCTTAACTAATTTGTCCGTAACAATATTACACAGATTAACTGTATGCTTTTACGCACAAAGACACCCAAAAGAGACTTATTTGCAGCTTGACTGTCCGTACATATTTGGAATACCTTATAGTACATTAGCCAATTTACTGCCGTTTTAAAAGCCGAGATTTCAGTTTAAAAAAGGCTTTTGTTAAATATCATCCAAATACATATTTAAAGATTTTAGAGATTTGAAGTATTAAAAATGCTCAATGTAAAGAAAAGCTAAGATTCTATAGCCTTAAAATTCTCCCCACTTATACTAGACTTCGAATAGATCTAATAATTTTAGTCCATATTTAATTTATCAATAGAGTAATTCTAAAAAATTTCGACCAATCTCGGATTTTTACCATCTCCGATTTTGATGAAAATCAGCACTCATAATCTGCTCTTCTAGGCGTTTCAAATGGCGTCGCTAACGGTTCATGTTTTATGGACCTCTGAAGTGGGACACCTCGAGTATTTTTGAATATCTTGCCTTCTCTGACCATAGCTCTGGAGTAAGCCTTAATTCTCAAGAATACGTAGAGGACTTTTACGTATTCTTGAGAATTAATTAACTATGACTTCAAGATAAAATATGTTTTATATACAAGTATTTCTTATATTTATGTATCGTTTTCCACTTACCTGTGATATATATTCCTATAACGTATATCTTGCAAACCAATAGTCAACAAATAAAATCCCATTAAAATATCAGCCAATGCCAAATTTCTTATAACCATGGTAACGGCAATATTTTCATCTCGATATATAAAACGACCCCACAATACCATAATATTACCGGTAATTGTTATAAAAGCCATTATCCAAGCTGAATAGCGTAAAACCGGTTTACTCAATAGATCATTAAACGATGACACACCATCCGAATTTGGTTTACAATTGCGTACATTCGGAGTCATTGAACAAAAATAAAAGCGATCATAGATTATATACTTTAAATTGGTCATAACATTTAATGCATCAAATTCAATCATTTCAAAACGTATACCCGTTAAATTTAAATAGGAAATATTTAGCCATTGCATAAAGGAACTTTCTATTCTTAAAGGAGTATGACTTAAAGATCTGTAAAATATAAATAAGATTTAATTTACAATTTTGGTATTTAAAAGTATTTAATTGTAATGATAAAAATAACTTACAAAGCATCCAAACGATAGTTATTAAAAAAGGTTTCACCACTTAAGTGTTTTAAGGGATTATTAATTAAACGTCTGAAAAAAAAGAAACATAATTTAAATAGTAAATAATTAATTTTTTGAACATTAAACACATTAAAAGATCTCTTGGACATTTTGTTTGTTTTATGAAATAATTATTGTTAGCTATACTTAAAGGATTACATTTTATTGTATTTGACCTTATTCTCAAAAATATTTAAATTCCAAATTGTATTCGTCCTTTTTTTTAAGTTGTGTGTGTAAGCGTGTGTGTGTTTTTTAACCAATATGGATACAATCCCTGATAGAAAGAAACACCAAAAACGTGCCGTTTATGTAAAATTAATTCATGCCTAAGTAAATTTTTCTATTGTTGTGTGTGTGTGTGTCAATTCAGTATAAATGCATAGTGAAATTATAAAGTGGACGCACATCCACAACCCAGCAGTTTTTTCGGTGTTTATTTACCCCCTTTTAGACAGTAAAGTTCATTTGTGTCTACCCACTTAACTCATTTAAATGTGTACGTTTTTTTTTTCTTTACCTCAAGTTCACACATTTTGTGAGCGATAGTTAAGCAAAATGACTCTTTGGTAAGCGTTGAGGTGACTATCGCACACTTTATTGACTCTTTAGAAAGCGTGGAGGTGGCGATTGATACTTTACTGACTCTTTGGTAAGCGTAAAAGTGGCAATATGAAGGGTGCCAATAGACTTCCACCTAGGACATCCCCATGTTAGTAAAGTAACCAAATAAAAAGTTAGTCAGGTGACTGACTCAATTTCACCTGTAAAAGGATTCCGATATATTGACTTGTTCGTACTAGTCACTTTATCGCCACTTTTTGGTCCTTGGGTGCCAATAGACTTCCTCCTAGAACATCCCCATGTTAAAGTGACTAGTCACGTAGTTAATAAAGTGACTAGTGGTGACCTAATATAGTCAGTCAAGTAACTGGTTTCGGACAGCCACCATAGACTGCAGGGTAATTGCTTGTATTTTATTATTGTAAAACTACTAATGTCAAAATGCTGTGAGCAGAAAATGAGAAAATTAAGAAGAAGAGTAAATAAACGAATACAAAAACAATTTGACAGTTTCGCGAGGTACGCACATGAAAAATTACAAATGCAAGGAAACACACCTATATATGCACATTATACTGTTTCCAAAAAAGCCGACTAAGTTTGTTCTTTTTATATAAGAACATCCCAGCAAAAAAGGAACTGAAAAATGGTTGAAAAAGTCATAAATTTAACATTGTGTTGTCATTGGAAGAAAGGCTACAGAAGTTCTTTTTTAATCCACGGTTGTCATTGGTAGGATGTTCTTCTTTTATACTTCTTGTTCACTTCTTTTGAAGTACTTCCCTTAAAACTATGTTTATAAAATTTTTTAAAGAAAATTCCGCTTTAGCCCTATTTACTGAAAATGCCTTAAAATTTTAATTTTCCTAGAAATTATTAACCTTTTTCCACCTAAAAATTTTATTATTTTCACTTTTTTTGGAAGTAATTATTTAGAACTTCCAAAAAAGTTCAAAATATGCACCTTGTTGCACTTTTAAAGTTTTGAAAATGTTATTTTTATTTTGGAGGATTTTGGTCGTTTTTTTGTTGGGATATTGTAAAATATATTAGAGTGATCAGATGTGGCACAGTGATCCCAAAACGATTTTTTGGAAATAATTCTGTAACTTATGAATTGTTGGAGATATCTAAATAAAATTTTACATGGTCAGAGCTGAGCTATTTTCGAGTTGATTTTGGGGAGTACAGGCCCCTAGCGGGTCACGGGGATAGAGGGTAGACCTCCAAATTTGGTCACCTCGTTTATGTACTTTTTTAAAAATTCGCAAAAAATTCATTTATGCCTTCAATGTTAAACAATTTTACTTATAGTTAGTCCTTATAAATCTCTACAAAAGATTCATTACAAATGAATTCAAAAAAACTAACTGCAGTATGAGTTCATTTTAAAATAAAAAAAAAAAAAAAAAATCACTTTTAATACTGTAATGTCGCACACTGGGGCCAAACGCAAATTTTTTGGCAATAAATCTGTATCTCCTAAACTACTGCTCCACAGTGGTTCCAAAACGCTTTTTTTTTTTTTAATAATTCAGTAACTATTGAACCGTTAGAGATATCTCAAAAAAATTGCACATGGTCATGTTTTCGAGCTAATTTGGAGGAATATAGGTTCCTAGCGGGTCAGGGGGAAGTGGGTGTACCTCCAAAGTTAGCCATCTCCGAAAAATCGCCAAAAATTAATTTATGATATGACAGAAAAAAAAATTTATATATAGATAGTCCTTGTAAATCTCTACAAAAAATATGCTTACATGTGTAGGTTATCTCTTTTAGTTTAAGAGATATTCGGGTCGAAATAAATTTTTAACTCATTTTAGCCTTGTTTTTTTTTTTAATATTCGCCAGATTCCTTACAAAATTCTAAATAATATTGCTGCAAGAATCATATAAATATATGAATCCGTTAAAAAGTTATATTAATCTAAAGTTGGAACTTTAAAAAAATTTAACATTTTTTGTTTTTTTTTTTTTTCAAAAAGGTGACAATATTTATTCACTGATAAAATTAGTTTTTTCTTCTGGACTTTATTATTTTTTAATGTATTCAAAAGAAATCTTAATATAAATGCGTGTAAAGTAAATCCGGAGAAGTTTGGGGCAAAGGTCTGCCCACAAGCCCTATCCAAATTTTGTAAATTTTGCAAATTTTTTCTTTCTTTTTTTGTTAAGTTCTCAAATTACAAAGTTGGGATCGACTTAAAATTACTTTAATTTTATAGCTATATATGTAAGGTATACACCCAAAAAGTATTTTCTGATGGAGGCCCCTTATAACGACAGGGTGAACATTTCAATGAAAAAAGTCAATTTTTTAACACGTTTTATACGGATTGGGATTTTGGGTATTTTCATGTAAAAAAGTGGGCATTTTTTTTAATTATATAATTTTAGGACAAGTTTATACATATTATAATGAAATATCAATAAAATATGACTATTCGTTTAAATTTTATTAATGTTTAAATATTAATAATATTAAAAAAAAAAAAACGCAAAAATGCAAAATTTTAAGTCCTTCAAGAAATTCTGCGATCAAATTACATTCCACTAAATTTTTTTTTTTTATAAATTATTAATCTCCATATTCTAACGTTTTCTTAGATACCAATTACTTGTATAAAAATTTTATATTTTTGCTTAAAACCCAACAGAAACTTGACCTCCTTTAGCCAAATTAAGCTATTTCTCATACATTTGGATGGCAAATGTAGAGAAATAAAAAATAAAAATAAAGCTATTAATAAAAAAAAAATGTCACGAGAGTTTTTTTTTTTAAATTTATTGACGATATTTACTCAAGAAATATATTGAGATCAATTTGACACCAAATTGTTTCCCGCCCGGCCAAAAACGAATGTAGGAGTGTAGATTTTATGAAAAAAAGGTGAATTTTTTAAGCGACTTTTTGTAGTTTAGTTTTTATAGCGGTTCAAAAGTAATTAAAAAAAAGGATAATGAAATCAATATTTGTCCTAGTATCAAAGATATTTAAAAAAAAAAATATATGTATATTCAATGTTTAAAATTTTCTTTAAATTCTTCCTAAAAGTGTTGGCAACAAACACAAAAAAAAAAAATATATATATATATATGTATATTTTATTCAATGTCCGTTACATATTGACACTGATATTAAAACATTTTGTTGTAGCTATCAATGTTTTCGTTATTATTTTTTGAACAAAGTGTTAATTTCATTACTACAATAACAACCACTTATCACGTAGGGCTACTTAAGCCCCCTACATTTATTGATGATGTTGTCGTTTGACAATTGTTACCAAAACAAACAAAAAATCGAACAAATTAACAATCAGCAGTACATATAAACAAATTTCACACAGTTGCTAGTAAAAAAAAAAGAACAGGAATGAGAAAATGCCTGGTCCATTTGTATTTTTTGAAGACTTAAACTTTATGTATGTAGTTGTAAAAGTATGTTTATGAACTTATGTTTATACAAATTGTTGCATGTATAAATATTTATTTTATATTTTACAAATTATGGTAATTTCTCTATTTTGTCCAAAACACACACACACACACAATAACAATATAAAAATCTTTTTATTTTTGGTGTGATTGGTATTTAAGTATTTATTGGCATTATTGTTTCAAATTTAAAAATGAAATGCGTCAGAGAATTATGACGATATTTTGGTTTTCATACATAAACTAAAAAAAAAAATAAAATAAACATGTACTGTTCAGTAGCTATATTGATTTGGAGGAGCATAGTTTCCTAGCGGGTCAGGGGGGAAGTGGGTGGCCCTCCAAAGTTAACCATCTCGGGTATGTAATTTTTTAAAAAAATTGCCAAAAATTCCTTTATGATATGACAGAAAAGAAATTTTATATATAGATAGTCCTTGTAAATCTCTACAAAAAATACGCTTACATGTGTAGGTTATCTCCTTTAGTTTAAGAGATATTCGGGTCGAAATAAATTTTTACCTCATTTTTAGCCTCGTCTTTTTTTAGTTTTTTTTTTTTAAACTTGGCGGGTTTAATATTGCCTTTAATTTTTTTTAAAATATTCACCAGATTCCTTACAAAATTCTAAATAATATTGCTGCAAGAATCATATAAATATATGAATCCGTTAAAAAGTTATATTAATCTAAAGTTGGAACTTTAAAAAAATTTTAAATTTTTTGGATTTTTTTTCCAAAAAGGTGGCAATATTTATTTATTGATAAAATTTGTTTTTTGTTCTGGGCTTTATCATTTTTTTTAATGTATTCAAAATAAATCTTAATTTGAATGCGTGTAAATTAACTCTGGAGGAGTTTGGGGCAAAGATCTGCCCACAAGCCCTATCCAAATTTTGTCAGTTTTGAAAATGTTGTTTTTCCTTTTTTGTTAAGTTCTCAAATTGCAAAGCTGGGATCAACTTAAAATTATTTTAAATATATAGCTCTATATGTAAGGTAAACACCCAAAAAGTATTTTCTGAAGGAGGCCCCTTATAACGACAGGGTGACCATTTCAATGAAAAAAGTAAATTTTTTTAACACGTTTTATACAAATTGGGATTTTGGTTATTTTTATGTAAAAAAAGGGACTTTTTTAATACTCAGATCTTAGGACAAGTTTATACATACTATACTAAAATTTCAATAAAATATCACCATTCGTTTAAATGTTATGAAAGTTTAAATATTAAATTGATGTTAAAAAAAAAAAAAACGACAAAAATGCAAAATTTTAAGTTTTTCGAGAAATTCTGAAATTAAATTACATTCCACTAACTTTTTTTTCATAAATTATCAATCTCTATGTTCTAAAGTTTTCTCAGATACCAAATACCTGTATAAAAAGTTTATACTTTTGCTTATAACTTAATATAAACTTGGCCTTCTCTAGCCAAATTGTGCTATATTACAAACGTCAGCACAAACGCATAATGCCCAACCAAAGAATTAGCATGATATCCCTTATAAATTCGGCGTACCTTAGATTTGGATTTTCGGATTTCGGTAAAAAGCCATTTTTGGGGATTTTTGTGATTAGAGTTAATCTTTTTGTATAAGTATTCAGATTAATGGAATTTTTAACATTGTAGAAAATACATAAGACTTTTTTTATGAATTAAAAGGTTAAAGGTCAAATTTTGGTATATTTTAAATTTTTAATGAAAATATGACTCATAATTATTTATTTTAAGCTAGATTTTAATGCAATTTAAAAAAATATTAATAAACGATGATATATGATATCTGCATCCAAAAATGTAAATTTAACCCTCTACTGACACAGTTCTCAGTGGCACCCTACAAACTTCAGGTTCGATGCGAAGCACATTGGCGGTAAATTGTGTGAAAAGTGAATTTTAAAATTTAAAATTTCGTAATAAAATTGGGTACGAATAAAATTAGAGAAAATTATGTTCAATATATATAGGCCAAGGACAAACCCTATTGAAACTGGTTATGAAGGGTCCATTATTTCACCTAGCCCCCATACAAATGTCCTCCCAGAAAAGGGTTTAACGATCATAAATTCATTAAATATAGCAATAATGTAATGAAATTTAGCACATATAAGTTCCATATAAGTATAAATCTGTATGCCGAATTTCAAAAAGATCGGTCTATAATTGACCATAGCTCCCATATAAAACCCTATTTCGAAAATCACTTAAAAGATCATGAATCCCATTAAAATATTAGTATCAAGTTAATATTCGACACAAATAAGTTTTATATAAATGTAAATGATAGTAATAAATTTTACGATGATCGGTCCATAATTTACCATAGCTCCCATATTAGACCCTTTTTCGGGAATCACCCAAAGGTGAATAAATTCATATAAATGTTAGTATCGACGTAATATTCTGTACTCGTATGTTTTATTACACTTAATAAGAATATCGGTCCACAATTGGCCCCAAGTCTAATAAAAGACCCCTGCTCGAATTTTGATGTACATAATGGTGAAGGGTATCATATGGTCGGGCTTGACCGACTATATCTTCCTCTCTCGTTTTAATCTTATAAAATTCTATGTAAATATCAGAAATAGTAATTCTTGTAAAGGAGAAACTTCCATGGCTATCATTACTTAGTGTACTTATTAAATCGGACGAAATACTGATACGAGTTACCCATATTTTCGCAAAAATAATTATTTACTTGATCTACATCTAACTGATTAATTGTAGGATTAACCGTTTCTAAACCAGCAGTTCTTAAATGGTTCCACATCTCCTTAGTATTAATATTATTAAACTTCTAATTTTGCAAAAAATCTTCCAGATAGCAATACTTCTATCTTTGAAATAAGCCTTTGAAATAAACTTATTTCCTAAGAGATCTTGAATCTATTACTTCTCTAGAATTCATCCACTCAATTGTATTCTTCCTAATTTTAAACCTCGAAACAGAAACAACACATTGTCGAACATTGTCGATATAAGGGAATCAAGAATTGACACTTGATGGTTGACATCATTTATATTATACAGCAATGATAGGTCATTAATAGTTTCGAGATTCTTTATAAGCACTGACACATTCCTGATTCCATAAATGAGAAAAGTTGAATGATGCAAAAATTAAGGAATAGTGTGATAAAAATGGGCATTGAACTTGACCAGATCTGCTCAAAATAGAAGGATTACTAACAAGAAATAAATCGAATAGCGATGTAGACTTGTGCTGAACATCAAAATAGGTTGGCAAGTTGTTATGTGTAATAGATAAATTTGGACGATTACAAAAAAGGCGAAAAGGGTTTGATTTTGTGGGATTAAACAATTTATTGTTGAAATCCCCAACAATAATAATATTACTATATTGTTCAAAAATATCACCTACTAAATTTTCAAATATATTTAAATTACCTTTTGGTAAATAGACAACTCCCGACCAATAAAAAGAATTTCACATTCGCCATAATGAGATGCTATATTGATTAGTCTATAACGAACCTACGAGACACCACTTCTTCCCTCCAACCGATCATTACGACAAAATGTGTAACTAGATATAGCTACGGAACTGCTTGAAACATGAGTTTTAAGCCAAGACTCTGTTACAGCAAAAATATCAAATGACGAATTCTGTATCATGTTACATAAAATTTCACATAAGGAGTGAGATCGTAAAATTCTTAACAGACGTTTTTCATTAAAACTTTTAACCCAAGTATTATTTGATTTTTTTTTTTTTTTTTTTTGATCAAGTTACCTTTGTAAAACATGTTATTATGTTTAATGTCAATTATATTCATTTGTTGTTAATCTGATTAAAATGAGTGACCAGAAAAAAGTGCGTACTAAAATTATTAAATATTTTCAACAAAACCCAACTTGGTCCTACAAAAAGTTGGCCAAGCATTCAAAGGTCTGCCGTCAAACTGTTTCCAATGTTATTAAACAGTACCTGGAGAACTTGTCCGTTGATAGAAAACCTGGTTCAGGTAGAAGGAATAGTCCACATGATGTTTCTAAAGCCAAAATAAATAGAAAGCATTTTCAAAAGAGCTCCCAACACATCCGGTAGGAAAGCAGCCCGGTTAGCTCAGTGCTCGGACTATTTGGTACGAAAAGTTAAAGCTAATGCTGGTTTAAAAACATACAAGGCTCAAAAAGTTCCTGACAGGAACGCTGCTAAAAATTTAGAGGCCAAAAACAGAGCACGGAAATTGAAGTCAAGTTTTATAAAAAAATATTCTTGCTGCATAATGGATGACGAAACGTATGTTCTGGCAGATTTTTCGCAACTTCCTGGTCAAAAATTTTATGTTGCTGATGCTCGAGGGGATGTTGAAGAAAAGTTAAGGACCCAAAAGCAGACAACATTTCCCAAAAAGTTCTTGGTATGGCAAGCAATATTCAGTTGCGGCAAAAAAAGCCAATCATTTGTTACAACGGGCTCTATAAATACCGAAATTTACATCAAGGAATGTTTACAAAAAAGGCTGCTTCCATTCATAAGACTTCATAAGGTGTCCACTTATTTTTGGCCTGACTTGGCATCCTGTCACTATGGTAAACAAGCCCTTGAGTGGTACAAGAACAATAATGTGGTATTTGTACCAAGAGAGGCAAATCCACCAAACTGCCTGGAGCTAAGGCCAGTGGAGAGATATTGGGCTCTTGTTAAAAGAGAATTGAAGAGCACAAAAAAGGTGTCCAAAAGTGTGGTAGATTTTAAACGGAGATGGACTACCTGTTCGAGCAAAGTGACAGAAAGCACTATAAAAACGTTAATGGGAGGGTTTCCGAAAAAGGTTCAAAATTTCATCACTAGTGATTAAAACTATAAAAGTATTTTTTTTTTATAAATTGTAATAATAATTTCAATCAAATAAAAAAAATTAAAACTGTAAGTTTAGTGGTTTCGTTTTTATTAACATATATGTATGTTAAGAATTTTTCGATCTCACTCCTTAGGCGTAACAGAGGAGAGTAACATTTTAAGTTTGGAAGAAGGTTCCTACATACAGTGGTGGCCACGAATTTAAGACACGACATTTCACTTATATATTTCTGATAATTTTTACATCTTATCGAACAAATTTTAGATCCATGTTATTTTTTAAAGATCCTAGTAATGTTATGAAAAAAAATCAACAATAGTTTGTTACCTATATTTAGTTTCCAATTTTTATTTACATATTATACAGATTAATACAAGTTTAAGCCTGGTCATGAATTTAGGACATAGGCAAAATAAAAGTTAATTCACAAAAGTAAAGCTCAGCTTCATAAAACAATATTAGTATTTGGTGGGAAATCCTTTATTTTGAATCACAGCAGCGCATCTCCTGGGTAAACTTTCAACTAAGGCCATACAGCGCTCCTTTGGAATGGCATACCAAGCCTTTTGAATTTCTTCCCATAAATCAGTCAAATTTTTTGGCTTTACTGCTCGTACATGCTCCTCAACATCATTCCACAAGTTCTCAATTGGATTGAGATCCGGGGATTGAGCTGGCCATTTCAGAACTGTGATATTATTTTCCTCTAAGCAACTCTTCACTAGGCGTGAAGTGTGCTTAGGGTCATTATCATGCATAAATTTCCACATTAGAGGCATGTTGTCTTCAGCGAATGGTATCATGATGCTTGTCAGTATGTTTTTGTAAATATGCTGGTCCATTTTATTGATAATCTTCTGAATGGGACCTACACCATGCCAGGAAAATGCTGCCCACACCATGACATTTCCACCATCATGCTTAACCGTTTTAAGGGTGTACTTTGGGTGATGCTCCAGGTTTGGAGGACGCCATACTTACTGTTTTCCATCAGAACCAAAGCGACAAAACTTCGACTCGTCGCTCCAAAGTATATTTTTCCAAAATGTCATCGGCTTATTGAGATTTTCTCTTGAAAACGCTAGTCGGGATTTAATATTTTTTTTTGACACAAGTGGTTTACGTTGTGCAATACACCCACGTAAGTTCTTCTCATTCAGACGTCTTCTTATTGTCCTGGACGATATATTAATACCAAAATCCGATGAAATCTCATTTTTAATTTTACTTGAGCTCTTGAAAGGATCTTTAGCAGCTGATTTATAAATTAAGCTATCCTCCCTGGGTGTAGTTTTTCGGGCTCTAGGGTGCTGTTTGACATTTTTGGTAGTGCCATGTTGCTTGATGTGTTCCAGTGCATTGTAAATCTTGGATCTGGAACATTTTAGTAGCTTGGAAATTTCCATTACTGTTTTTCCATCAGTATTCATTTGTTGGATCAATTTTCGCTCGGCATCCGAACTCCAAGTACCTCTGGCCATTTCTAACTAAATATTTTGATGTATTCTAACATTAAATGGAATAAAACATTCATTACTTACCTTTTAGCTTCAAAAAACACCAAAAAATCACTTAAAAACCAAATATTTCTTATATGTTTTAAATTCGTGACCAGCTTCAAAAGCACGTTTTTACGAAAATATAATAAAAACAGCAACAAAATGTATACACAAACAAAACCAAATAACGGTAATTGATCTTAACATTACAGGGTACACTGAAAAATTAACAAAATCTAATTTTATATTGCAGGGTTGTAATAATTATCACAACTTAGTTCGTTACATGTCGTGTCTTAAATTCGTGGCCACCACTGTACATTTCATGAGTGAGCTATGGGGGTTCAAATTTCAATCGATTTTATTATGTTTTTTGTAATTAGTTAAAGAACAACATTATTTATCGAATAAAGGAAATTTTAAGTCGATATCTTTATTGAATCCAAAAATAAACGATTTTGAATTGGAAAATTTCCAAAAAATAACAAACAGTCGGACGGAAGGACGAACATCAAAATTCTCTCAAGAAAAAAATTTTAAAATTTAGAAAATGCTTTTTCTTTTACCTTTAGATCAATATAAAAACCCAAATGTAAATATTAAAATATTGATATCATCTTTCCCAGAATTAAGCGCCATTTTCAGACCATTTAACCCTAATGTATAGACGGACATTACCATTGTGCCAAAAAAAAAAAAAAAAGTTTTAGCATTTTAAAAATGAATTTTTTTTTACCTCCTAATAAATAAAAAAATAAAGCGTGAGCATTAAAAATGATATCACTTTTCCCTGAATTAAGCGCCATTTTCAACCCTTGTGCGATGATTCCACCTAAGTGCGATGATTGATTTTATGTCCATTTTTTTTATTGGCCATCTTAGCGTATGAATAATATTTATTAATTAAAACAATAACAGATACACTAACGATATTTTTTATAGTTATTGGAAAAATAAAAGAGAATATTCTTAAAACTTTTATAGCGAGGAATAGAATTTAATCAAATTGAGTGCTAAAACTTTATAGTTGGAAAATGTCTCTATCTTTTTAACTTGTCGCTGATGAGGTATAAGATTTCATATAATGAGTCTTAATATATAATAAATAGTATGTTTGTATTTATTAGGAATAATTTTCTTAAAAATTAGCACATATTTATTAAGACATTTTACACACTGTACACACTGTAATGTTTTTATTGTTATTATGTCTTCTAAAATCTCATTTTCTATAAATAACTTCTGATTTAGTTCACATCATTTAGATAATTAGAAAAGGATTTAAATAAATAAATATCAAATAGAATTCACCCCATAAATACACACAAGTACAATAAAAAATAAAAAAAAACATCTATTTATATGCTTTAAATGGTTCAATTCATTCATGTATTAAGAAATAAAAAACACAACCAATTGGCTTTTCTTTTGTATTTGTCCATTTAACTCGCATAAAGAATGAAACAAATAAATAGAAAAATCTCCAATCAAAAGCAGACTTTGCCTAAAAAATAAGGATTATAAATAACAAAATAATATTGTAACAATTTCTTTTTCAAAACAAAAAAAAAAAAAAAAAAAAACACCACAAAAAACAAAAAGTCATGACCTTAAACTTCAACATACAATCAAACACCTAGTTTTAGTGTTTTAGCCTTTTCTTTTTTTATTTAACAAATTCAAAGCAAAACATTTGGATATGGTCACCATATCTTCATAAGCATTATCATGATAATGATGTTTATGATTTTTGGCTTTCTTTTATCCAATTATTTAGCCTAAAAAAACAGAGGTTGTGTTGATGATGATGACGGTTATACATACATATATATTATCATGTGTAATCTCAATTTTTTTCTCATGCATAAAAAACTACTTTAGTGAACTGTGTCGACATTTATCTCTATTTAGGAAGAAAATGAAAACAAAAGCAACAGAAATGTAAATGATTGTTTCAATCAAAATATAATACACTGTGGGTTTTTTTATTATTTAGCATTATAATTTTTGTGCTAAATTGTTTAGGCAACTTAATAATTATACCCTACACCACCATAGGTGGTTGGGGTATTATGTGTTTGTGCTGATGTTTGTAATGCATAGAAAAAGTTATCCAACATCCTCCTTAAAGTATACCAATCGACTCAGAATCACTTTTTAAATCGATCTAACGATATCCGTCCGTCCGTCAGGCTGGCTGTCCATATAATGCATGTGCACAATGCCTATTGAAATTGGTTATGATCGGTCCATTATTTCACCTAGCCCCCATACCAAATGTCCCCCCGGAATAGAGTTTCCATACTCAAAAATTATTTAAAAAAAAAGAATATTTTAATGAAATTCGGTGCAAAGAAGTTTTGTATAAGTATCAATCTTTGTACCAAATTTTATGAAAATCGGTCCACGATTGACCTCTTCCAAAAATCACATTAACGTGCATAAATCCCATACGAATGTTAGAATCAAGTTAATATTCGACACAAATAAGTTTTATGTAAGTAGAAACAACATTGCCAAATTTTATTAGAATCGATATTTGGAAATTCTAATGTTTAGGGGGTAAAAAAGGGTAAAAACGGGTAAAATTGGTAACCTTATATCTCCTAAACTAATAGAGATACAAAAAAAAGTTGAATAGAGAATGGTACTTTTTTTAAATTCAGCTCTTTTAGGGAGAAAACGGGTAAAAACTGTAATTTGGTATTTTTTGGCACCCTATCTATCTTTTAATTTAATAAGCATAAAAATAAAATGTGCATGAAATTAGTACCTTATCAAAAATTGAGGAATACAAGTTTGGTACTTTTTGGAAATTGGAATGTTTAAGGGGTAAAAATCGTAACTGATTTTGGTACTTTTTCCACAAAATATTTTTTGCTTTTTACTGACACATACTTATGAATATTTTAACATTAGATCCCAGTACAATTTAGAAATTCATTGAAATACAATCTTTGTTACATTCAGGGTGAATAAAAAGTACCAAAAAGGAAATAAAATCTTAAATTTAATTTTATTCAAATTAAATATTGCATTTTTTTTTTTATATTAGACTTAGAGACATGAACTTAAGTACATGTAGTCCTAAGTGAGTGAGAATTCACAGGAGGGTATTTTGTGGTACTTTTTCATTCTTCTAATGGTACTTTTTGAATTTTCCACAATATTGAACTTAGAAACATGAAATTAAAGATACATGGTCCTATGTGGGAAAGAATTCAAGAGAGGGACTTTGTGGTACTTTTTCGTACTTCCAATGATATTGAATTTTCTATAATATTGAATCAAGAAACATGAAATTAAAGATATAAGGTCCTAAGTGAATGAAAATCCGTAAGAGGGGACTTTGTGGTACTTTTTCGTTGTTCTAATTTTCTATTATATTGAACCTAAAATCATGAAATTAAAGATATATGGTCCAATGTGGGTAAAAATTCAAGAGGGGGATTTTTTGGTACTTTTTATTATTCTTCTAATGTTACTTTTTGAGTTTTCTATAATATCTAATCTAAAATCATGAAGTTAAAGATATATGATTCTAAGTGAATGAAAATCCATAAGAGGGTTCTTTGTGGTAGATACTTTTCGTTATTATATTACTCTTTGAATTTTTTGTAATAATATTTAACTTTCAAATGTGAAATTAAATATATATGGTTCTGTGTTTAGAATCCACAAACCCTATTGGTCACATTATTTTCTACTAAAATATAATAATCGATATAATTTTGTAGTTTTTAAACGTTCAAACATTAAAAATGTAAGAAACTGGTAACTAAAATATTTAAAAAGTCGATTGCTCTTAATGCCAACAATAATGCCGAAATAACTGTTCCCACGGAATATAGGAATCATAGTTGAATTACGGTTTTTTCACTTATGGTATTTCATTTTGGTTTTTCTAAATAATTTTCCATTTTTATCTGGTCTATATAGGAGATCGGATAAATTGCTATCTATATAAAGTCAATCTGTGTTTGAATTTTATTTCGATGCTTTTATTTCAATACAATACAATGGGGTAGTGAAACGCACTTTGTTTTTGCTATTAGAAATATTATTCAAAAATTTAAAGTTATAAAATAATTCCTCAACACAATTTGAATTTATAATATGGTTTTTATTAAAAAATCTAAGCTAACGAAGTAGCGGGTATACTGCTCGTAATGCATAAAATCGTCTAGATGTTATTATTTACGCATTATTCTGTACTTTATTAAAATTGTTGGTTTACAATTGGCCACATGTCGGTCTTGACCGACAATATCTTCTTTTCTCGTTTCTACATATGTAAGTGTGTATACGTATTCAAGAAGACTAGAAGTTCTAAAAAGTGAGAATATTATATTTCACTTGGCCGAATATATAATACCTACCATCCGCAATTTTTTTTATCAAAAATCGATTTTTATATGAAAATTTCGATGAAATCATTTATAACTCATTATTATTATTTTTTTCAAACCTATTAATAAACTAATAAGCCTTACATTACAGACTGTAGTGACATATTTTAAATAAAGTAAAATATTTAAGGCATGAAAATAGTTTTCTTTAAGCCTTTTCATGCGAGAGTAAATTATAATAAATTCGTAACACGCATGGGGTTCCAAATATTTGCATATTCCTTGTACATTAAAAAAATACTACAAAATTTGCTTATTTCTATTTTACTACTACTTTTTGTTGTTAGACACCCAAAAGTGATATAAATTGTTGGCACAAATATTTTAATATTAGGTCAATAAATTTCGTAAGAATGTTGTATTAAGACAACAAACAACACATGCATATGAACTTGACCTTGTTGTTTAATAACAATTTGGGCAAATCAATTTCATCAATATTTATAATAATATAACCCATATACCCATGCATATACCTACATATAAAATCAAATAAAAATAAAATAAAATTCTATATTTTATATATATAAACGTAAATAAGGTTATCATGTTATTCATTTTGTTTTAATTTTTTTATTTTTTGTCAAGGAACATTTTTGTAGCTCAAGGAATAATGGCTGACCTAATCTAGTTGACATTGAAATTTGGTTATAAATATTTAGTTATAGTAGTAAATTTGAGTGCAAAAATATAAATGTTTACCACTAAAATATGAGGTCAATAGCATTTAAAAATTTGTTTTCTATTTGTTAATTTTTTTAATTTTCGTTAAAAGTTTTTCTTCCAAAATGTCATTTAAAATTTCAAGGAAACTTATCCTTTAACATTTGTGAATTTAAAGAAGATTTGTTTATAAATTTAATATAGCACTTAGTCCGTTATAATATTATAGTTAGTTTATTTTGTATTTATTAAGTATTTATAACTGATATCTATAGTTCAAAAACAATGTAATAAAGGCTTACATAGGTAGGCCTTGCATAGGTAGATCGAGCATCCTTCTGAAGAAATTATAGATTATAATGTTGTTTATAAGTTTTCAGAATTTGTTGAGATAAAAATAAAGTAGATAAGGTAACGTAGTAGAATGCAAAGTAAGAATTACCATAACCAGGCCACGTGTGAGGGCATAAACTTTCAAACAGTTTTGTATAACCTACACCACCAAAGGTAGTTGGGATATTATGCGTTTATGCTGCTATTTGTAACGGACAGAAATAATATTACAAAACTCACTTTAAAACAACGACCCAACTACATACAATACTTTTGCTTCAACTGCAGTAAAATACATGCATTTATATGGAAAAGAACCAAACCAGTACGCCAAATTTTAGCGTGAAGTACTTCAAAGATGAAAAGTATTCAACTTTGAAGTGCCGAAGTACGTTAATACATTTTGTCGGTTGTTTTATTCTTATTTTAATATTTTTTCATTGAGACGGAAATTTTAAATTGCTATTCATTATTTCAACTGAGAACATAATTTATTTTTTACATTTTTATTTATTACGAGCTGTAAACCCGCTACTTTGTTAGCGGAAATTTATATAAAAACCATACTATATAATAAATTAAAACTAAGATTTTTAACTCCCGTGGGAACATTGTGTCGGCATTAACAACAATACATTTTTTAAATATTTTATTTAAAAAAGTTCCAAAAATTACAATAAAAAATAGAATTTTCGAAAAGTACAAAAGGCATGATTGATAAATTTCTGATAAAAAAAAGGTAATATTTTAAATTAATTTTTATGCTTTTGGTTTAGAAAGTTCGTAGGGTGCCAATAAAGTACCAATTTTTAACATCTTTAACGTCCGAAAGTTAGAAAACTACCAAAGAATTTCTATTATTATTATTTTTTATTATTATTTTTTTTGTATGTGACTAACAAAGCTGGAGAATTCTCATCCATAAATAAAAATATCTCTTTAATTTCAGGTTTCTAATATTAGAATAATGAAAAATAAATATTAGAATTACGAAAAAGTATATTAGAATAAGGAAAAAGTCCCACAAAATCCCTTTTAAGGATTCTGATTCACTTGGGATCTAACACCTTCAATTTTATGTTTTTAGGATGAATATTACAGAACATTCAAGAAGTACTATTAAAAGTACGAAAAAGTACCACAAAGTCCCCCGTGTGAATTCTTATTCATTTAGGGTCACATATTTTTAATTTTATGTTTCTAGGTTGAATATTATAGAAAATTCAAAAGATACCATCAGAAAAATAAAAAAGTATCACAAAGTCCCCTTTTATGGATTCTCATTCATATCTTTAATATTTCTAAGTAAAATATTATAGAAAATTAAAAAAAAAAAAACTATTTCATGTTTAAATATTACAGGAAATTCAAAAAGTACCATTAAAAGAACAAAAAAGTACCACAAAGTCCCCTCTTATAGATTCTCATTCATTTAGGACCATATATCTTTAATTTTATGTTTCTAGGTTAAATATTATAAATAATTCAAAAAGTACCATTGGAAGAACAAAAATGTTTGTGGTACATTTTTGTTCTTCCTCTTCTTGAATTCTTATCTACAGGACCAAGTATCTTTAAGTACCACAAATTTCACTCTTGTGAAATCTTATCCACATAGGATTACATTTTCTTCATTTCATGCTTCTAGGTTTAATATAATTGAAAATTTATTATTGAGTTTGAATAGAATGTAATTTCCCGATTTTACCCCTTTTTTGGTACTTTTTCCCCCATGGATATAACAAAAAAATGTATTCTGATGAATTTCTAAACTATAGTGGGATCCCATATTAAAATACGCATATGTTTATGTCTATAAATATAAAAAAAATGTTTTATGAAAAGAGTACCAAAAATAGGTACGATTTTTACCCCTTAAACATTCGAATTTCTAAAAAGTTCCAAATTTGTATTTGTAATTTTTTGATAAGTTATGAATACGATGTAAATTTGATTGGTTTCAAAGATACATATGCTGCCAAAAAAAGTACCAAAATATAGTTTTTATCCGTTTTCTCCATAAAAAGGCCGATTTTCAAAAAAAGTACCAGACACCTGTCCGATTATTTTTTAAATGAATAACGATAACTATTCAACTTTTTGTATATCTCTTTTAGTTTAGATGATATAAAGTTAATGATTTTATCCATTTTTTTACTCCTTAAACATTTGAATTTCCAAAAATCCCGTCCTAGTGGATCTATATGGAGGGAGACCTACCAAATTTCATCTCTCTAGCTTTAGGCGTCTGGACTGTGGTATGATGAATCAGTCAGTCAGTCACGTTACTCTTTTATATATATACATTACAGTGCCTTGATTTGTATGGGGACAAACAAAGTTGCAAATGTACTCCCCCTAAAATTAAAGATTGATATGTTTTTAACTCATTCCCAAAATATATCGGTTCAATTATTTCATTTACGTGAGCTGGACCATTTTTAAAAAAACCTCCAAAAGTATGGTTCTGTGTTGAGAATCCACTAGCACATTCTATTATACTAAAATATAATAATATAGAAATAATTTGGTGTAGTTTATAAACCTCCGAACGTTAATGATATAAGAAATTGGTAACTAAAATATTTAAAAAATCTATTGTTCTTAGTGCCCACAGAACACCAATATTTTAAATGTTCATGGGAGTTAGAAATCATGGTTTAATTTTAGGGATTTTTTTACTTTTAATTTTGTTTTTTCTAAATTAAAAGTTTACCGTTTTTATCAGGGGTATGCAGGAGTCTTCCACCCATTGGCACTTTTTCATATTTTTTTAATGAAAAATGCAGATATGTTACAAGTACAAGTACAAATGCAATGTAAAGATAACAGAAGAAGTTAACATTGTTGTGTTTACATTTTTCATAAAATACCCAGCAAAAACTTGGTAATGACATGTAGTTACGGATGTAGTTACTTTGTAATGACAGCAACATACTGTCTGCATTACATAGAAGTTGTTTAGTAAATAATTTTATTTAAATAATTATTTATTATCAGATTTTTGAATAATTAATTTATATTGATTTTTATAATGCAGTTACCTATTCATATATTTAAAGAAGGGATACACAAATGAAAGACAAAAACTGAGTATGAATAGATTATAAATTATTCAAAAAAGTTAATTTTTATTACATTTATTTTAATTATATTTTTAGTTGTTCTTATTTTTTTAAATTAAAATTTATGAAATTTTTTTACAACAACAACAAAAATATTTTATGTCCTGACATTTCATTACTTATTACAACTTAAAATGTAACTAGTTCCTATTGTTATTACTAATCATGACTTCAAAAATGCTTTAACATCAATGCACTAATTTAACAGCTTGGAAGTAATTAGTTATTGTAATGACATCTAAGTATTGTATAGGGTAAGTAGTTGCCTCTAATGTCATCACCGTGTTAAAATAATGAGTTATTCAGCTAATGTGTAAGTAGTGAAGAGCCATTATATTAGCTTCTTAACTCATTACATGGCAACCAAAGTTTTTGCTGGGATATATAGGAAAAATGCTAAAAATTACATAGGAAGGCAAAGTTTTTGTTAGTTTTCCAGCAAAAATATAAACGTCTTATAAAAGTATTTAGTATCATAAGAAATGTTAGACTATGGAGAATCACAATTTGTAAAAGAATATTAAATTTGGTCAAATTTTTTCCGACCATAATCCGAATAACGAAAAATTACGATTTGCACTTTTTTTTTGAAAAATAATATTAATATTTATATTGAAATAGAATTTAAACGAACAAAGATATTCTATTGAAATTTTGTCATAATATAGATAGATTTGTCCTTAAATTAAGGACTCCCACTTTTTTGTAAAAAAGATAGAAATCCCGAAATGTCTGCACTATTTCAAGTGTTTTTAATATTTAAATGATTATTAAATTGAAATTTTTTTTATTTTTATTTAAACATTTCAATTATCCAGTATACCAAAATATTACTTTGTAGTCACTTTGTTATTTCATTCTTTAATGATTCAAATGAATACGAAAATCTTTAGTAAAAGTTAATAATAAAGCATTACGAATTTTTACGTCTAAACTTTTGTAATACTATTTTCAAGTGAGAAAAAGTAGTCTTTCATATAAAAGTCACTAAAACTATATAATTTGTTTTTATATTTAATAATAATTATTAATAATAATTTTTTTTCTTTTCATCAATATTATCAATTTCTTTTATATTCGCTTTCTATTATTGTAATTGAAAAAAATGTGCTACATCATACAACATTAACATATTTTATAACACATAGATGACAATAAACCAAAAAAATGTTCCTATATAACAAATATTAACATATAAAACATATTTTTAGTTCATGTGTACAAGATAAATATGTATTACAATAATAAAACAACTCGAAAAATACTCATAACAAATAACGCACAATGGTCTCAAAACGAAATTTTTTTCGGAAATAATTATGTAACTTTAGAACTACTGGATGTATTTTAAGGACATTTCGCATGGACAATCTTGAGGTGTATTCCAATTGATTTGGAGGAGCACAAGTTTCTAGCTGGGGTAGGAGGAGGACCTTCGAAATTTGTAACCTCTGATATTATATAAGAAATAATTAAAGGAGTTGACCACTTTCGAAGGTTCTCCTTCTGCCCATAGACCAGTTAAAAACTTGTACTCCTCCAAAACTATTGGAAAACACCTCAGAAATAATTGTGTGAAACTTCATTGAAATATATTTAACGGTTCAAAAGTTACACAAAATTATTAAAAAAAATACGTTGAAACATACATACATAAGAGCACAACAGTTTCAATGTGTTTTTTTTTTTTTTTTTTGTTAATAATTTTGTATTACTTTTGAACCGTTAAGTATATTTCAATTAGATTTCACACAGTTATTTCTGAGATGCTTTCTAATTGTTTTGAAGGAGCAAAAGTTTTCAGCTGGTCTGTGGACAGAAGGAGAACCTCCGAAAGTGGTCAACACCTTTAATTATTTCTTATATAATATCCGAGGTTACGCATTTCGAAGGACCTCCCCCCTGCCCCGAGGCTAGCTAGAAACTTGTGCTCCTTCAAAACAGTTGCAAAATACCTCAGCAATAACAATGTGAAACTTTATTGAAATATATTTAATGGTTCAAAAGTTACACAAAATTATTAAAAAAAAAACACGTTGAAACTGCTGTGCACTTATGTAAATAGAAATTAAGGAAAATGTGCACATTTCGCTGAAGGGGGGTCAAGTTTCAGTTAGTTTTTAAAGGATTGTGCAAAGTATTTATGCAAATATTTGGTATCATTGAAAAGTTTATTACTTGAAAAATAATAATATATCAATAATAAAGTATTAGAACTAAATTTGTTTATTAAATTGATCAAAAAACGAAAAATTTGTGTATTTAGGTTTAATTAAAAAAAAAAAATAATAATATTTGAACTTAAATAAAATCTGTATTAATTAAACTATCATTATGAAGTTTTAGTATAATAGAAACACATTTGTCCTTAAAAGCAGAGTGTAAATAGATTTCCACTTTTTTATTTCGAAATACCCAAAATTCCAGTTCGGGAAAATCTTGCTTCAAAAATTAACTTTTTTCAGTAAAGTGGTCACCTTATCGTTATAAGAGGCGTGGCTTATTAAATATTTTTTGTGTGTTTAGCGAATAATTATGTAGGTATGTAATCAAGGTATTTTTTTTTTTTTTTTAATTTCAGCTTTGACATTTTTGAGCTCTACAAAAAACTAAAAAAAATAAAAATTAAAATTAACGAAATTCTGATAGGGTTAGCGGGGAGACTGTTACCCCAACTGCCTTCGTATGTGCTTTACATACATTTATGTTAAGCAATCTTTTAGAAACATGAAAAAAATTTATGGTCTAGAGGAAAATAATGGATTTTAAAGTGAAAAAATGTTACCACCTTTTTGAAAAAAAATCGCAAAAAATCAAAACAAAATTTTTTTTTCAAATTCTCTATTTCAAAATAATATAATTTTTTATCTAGAATCCTGATAATATTTTAGAACTCAAATTAAGCCCGCCAAGTTAAAAAAAAAAAAAAAAAACTTAAACAAGCGCGAATAGTATATATATTCGGCCCGGCCGAATCTATATACCATCAACTTTTTAAAATTTTACGTTATATGGGAGGGGGCGGTAAAGTTGGCAGTAAAGTGGGCGGACCATGCCCATTTTTTGTTTCCGAGTTTACATTCGTCCTTAAACTATTTGAACACAATTTCGTTGATTTTCACCTTATATGGGAGGTGGGCGATAAAGTGGGCGGACCACGCCTATTTTTGATTTCCGAGTTTATATCGATCCCCGAACTATACGTACAAAATTTCGTTGTCGTACATGCTTTTGTTGAAGAAATATCAGCAGAAAAGTATAAAACGGACACCCTGTGTTTCTAGTTTTTAGACCTTTAACTTTTTTGTTTATTAACCGAGTTTGCCCATTTTCAATCCCAAACAAACCTTATATAAGACAAATATTTGTCCCCCTACGTTGTCCCGTTCGAGCTCTATCCTGCTTTCAACAGACGGACATAGCTAGACCGACTCAGAATCGAACCAGGACCCAGAAAATATATACTTTATGGGGTCTTAAATGAATCCTTCGACATGTTACACACGGAATGACAAAATCAATATACCCCCCATCTTTTTGATGGTGGGTATAAAAACATGTCCAAAAATGGGTCAAAATTTCATTTCGGTCCAAATATCTCTTAAAGTAAAAAATATATCCCACACATGTAAGCATATTTTTAAGGACTATCTATGTTTTTTTTGTTTTTTTTTTTTCAATCAAATCATAAATTAAATTTTGGCGATTTTTTAAAAAATGTTCATACCCCAGGTGACCAACTTTGGACGTTTACCCCCCGTCCCCCAAACCCGCTAAGAACCTGTGCTCATCCAAATCAATTGGAATACACCTCAAGATTGTCCATGCAAAATTTCATTTAAAGACATCCAGTAGTTCTAAAGTTACAGAATTATTAAAAAAAAAAATCGTTTTGGGACCACTGTGTAACGTATGAGTAATATTAATATTTTATAAGAAGTTCATAATACATATACGTCACATCTAATGTATCATATGAGTTAATGTATATGGAAAATGGTGCATTTGTATGAAGATAAAATACTTAATAGAATTATTAGTATGTTTTCATTATTTGTAACTTGTAAGTTATTATTCTAGTAGTTTTTCTTATTTATCAACAAAAAGTTATAAAATGTTAGGCATAAATTATAATGATTTATGCAAATGTCACAAAATCATGATAGATGTACAAACTTGTGACAATTTATTACAATAAATCGTTAAGTTCGACATAAAAGTAATCAAAATGTCTAAATTACCCAAACGAGGCAGACAATAATGTAAAAAATAAAAATTAAAAATATTTTTTTTTTTTAACTATTAAACCAAAGGAAAACAAAATCATGTGGAATCTGCACCAATATCACTGTCATTTTCACTATCAGACTCTTGCATATTATAACATGCGTTTTTTTAGTAGTTTCAATATATCTGGCGTTAAAGTTCGTTTTTTAACTGGTGGAGTTTTCCTGAAGCTGCAAATATCAGGATCTGATGATATTAATAGCCTTTTTATTAAATCTGCATTAGTCTCGGTCCGTGAAGTTTTCCGCGTGAACTGCAGTCTATAACGTCTATTGTCTTTATTCCTGGATTCTTGAGCTTCTTCAGATAATTGACCAATAGGAAGGATGCAATGTTCAATTATAGCTTTTCCGTGCCAAAGAACTTTGTGAACACTGACAGGCATGTAATACCAGGGATATAGTTTAAAATAAAGATTTCTTGTTTCAAATGTATAACTTTCAAATGCTTCCACGTTTATAGTATACCCAGATGCTAAGCATCCCAATATAACATGAAAACGTTTAATAAGTTCTAAACTTAATCAGTTATTTGCGCAGATATTTCCGCATTTCTAAAAAATCGCCTGGCTGTATTGCCATCGTTAGTATTTCCCGATATCTGTTTAGGCATGTCTATCAATAACCCCATTTTTGATCTAAATTCGCCTTGAATAATTTTTTTTTTTTTTTTTTGTAAAACTTTTACTTTGTTATCTTCACCTCGAACTTGCCACATTTTTATATCTATCCTGTATGTATAAACAAAAATAAGTTCCTTTTATAGCAAAGAAAAGTTCCACTATATAACGGTTAATTGCTAGATAGAATTATTCACCCACGATCTTGTAAGCTCACAACTTAAACAAAGGTATTCATTTAAAACATACATTCTTTAAAAGCAACTTACAAATAAAATGGTATTCAATTTTTTGTTCAACTTAGAAGGATGGTGTATCTTTGTTTTGAATACTTTGTTCGGCAGGAGCAGTTTCGGGCAAAAATTTTTTTTAGTTTCTATTAAAGGAGTATCCCTAGTTCTCAAATCAATCAAAAGTTGGACCCCAGCTGATAACAGAAAAAAGTATTCGTCTATGCATTTTTGTTTTTGACTTACAATTTTTTTTTAAGAGCTTCCCTATTATATCTTTCAATATTTAAAACTATCTTCATTCAAATATATACAAAATTTTAAAGGAATTATATTTTCATATACAAAAAGAATTTTTAAAAAAATATGCCACATAAAATTTTTTATTCATGTTCAAAGTTTGACTAATTTTCAAGCAAAAAAAAAAAATATTTTTCTTTTGTATATTTTACCCATCATTCATGTTATCGTTAGAAGCATTCATTGATCAAATAGTCTATTTTAATACCCGAATATAATTTTTTTCCTCCTTTAAAGTTCATTTTTGGGGTTTTGGCCAGCTAAATTTGAAAATCGAACACTGTGCGATGTGCTCAAGAAATTAAAACTCTTCTCTGTTGAAGGGGAAATAATAAATTTTTATTTTCCTAATGTTTATTACACAAAAATTAAAATTTTTTTAATTTTTTTTTTATTTGTAGTTATTATTAAATCATTTAAACAAACAAAGTTTTTAGTGTTTTATTGTAGAAAAAAAAAAAAAACAAACACACACAGCTAATCTATAATAGTTTCGTATGTCATAACTTTTTTTGATATTGTCACGACATCAAAAAATGATACTTTAAAAGTGTGATAAAATAATAATAATAAAAAAGAAAACAACCAACAGATTTTATTTTTCAATAAAAAAATAAATCAAAGTTTTTTAACTTTAAAAAATTTTTTATCTGCGTGACATCTAATACATATGCGGAAAGATAAACATAAGGATATACTTATGGTAGACAAAATAAATGTTTTTCTGTACACTGTCAGACAAAATATTTTGTTGTGACAAAACATTTTGTCTTTGAAAGAACTTCCAGCTAGGTCTAAATATATCCAAAGTTTTGCGATTTTCCCCAACAAATTTATGGTCATAGCCAAAAATTAAAAAAAAAAAAACATTTTATATTGAAATCTTTACACAATTAGGCAGCAGAACCGGATGGAATTTTCTTAGCTCTCCTACAAAATGAGGTGGATCTAATATCAACTCATTTTATCGAAGAGTGCATTAGTCACCAGAATGTTGGCAAGGGAAGTTATGCGACTGCAAAGGTTTTTCTAAGGGGAAATAATCCAAATCAGTTATGAAGAAGATCACAAGATGCACTAAACATTGCACTGAACTTGCCTTATTCAGGAAGACTGAAGGTAAACACGGAAAAATAGCAATTTGTCTGTTCACAACGAAAACGAAACCAAATTAGTTGTAGAAAAAAAAAAAAAAATATTAGTCAATATAGAAGTGCCATAGGCTCCAAATTAAAAACTACATTTCTTAAACAAAAATCAATACATTTTATAATGTTCAAGTTAAAATTTATTAAACATAATTATTTTTGGAAATAACTATTAACCCATTAAGAACAAGAAAGAAAGATATAGTCGGTCAAGTCCGACAATACCCTACTCCACTGTGTGCATAAAAATTCGGGGAGGGGTCTTCTTTTTTCTAGACCTGTGGAATTGTGGACCGATACTTGTATTAATTTAGAAAATTTTGTTTTCTTTTCATATATATATAAAAAATGTTTACAATACGAAAATTTATTGCAAAAAACACTGAGAAGAGATGGATTTGTGATTTTTTGCATATTTTTCATATTTAATTATGCAATAAAATTCTTGTTAATTAATCATTTTGAATGATATTTTACACCTAAGTATACTTTTTGATGCTTAATTCAAAGCGTTACATATTCACTTTTTTAGATTTGTCTATGGAAATCCCGTAATTCCCAAAAAACTTTAAAAAATTTCCAAAATGGGATTTTTTACTTTTTTGCTATATCTTTTCAACCGATAGCGGCGAGCAAAAACTTTTATTGCGAAACAATTAAAAACCCATTAGACTATATAAAAAGTACAACTCTTTTTTGATTCCAACTTTGCGATTTAAGAAATTAAGGCGAAAATTCGAAATTTGTTGGAAAAATAGGTAAAATTTGGGAAATCCTGCTTCTCGCAAAAATCAATTTTAAAAACTGTTTTTCCTTTAAAGTATTTTTTGTTTAGTTATCTTTCAGAAAAATATAAATATTATATACTTAAGAAAATTTGTCTATAACATAAAAAGTGGTAACACCACTTTTTTGGCAAAAAAAAAACGGGAAAAATCGACTTTTTTTCAAAGTTCAACTTTAAATGCCTGTAACTTTTGACTCCGTAAATATTTTTCCAAAATTCTTTCTTTGAACAATTTTCTATTTGTTGCTAATGAAATAAAAGAAAAAATCGGGTGAAAGTTCGACCCGCTGTAGCGAAAAACCTTCACCAAGACAGACTAAAGAGTAACAAGCGTGAATGTTATATTCGGCTCGGCCAAATCTATATACCCACCATCAACTTTTTTTAAATTTTTCGTTACGTGGGAGATGGGCGGTAAAGTGGGCGGATCACGCCCATTTTTTGTTTCTGAGTTTACATTGGCTCTTAAACTATTTGTACAAAATTTCGTTGATTTTCACCTTATATGAGAGGTGGGCGGTAAAGTGGGCGGACCAAGCCCATTTTTGGTTTCCAAGTTTATATCAACCCCCGAACTATCCGTACAAAATTTATTTGTCGTACATGCTTTTGTTTAAGAGATATCAGGAGAAAAGTATGATATGAAGCTACAACGGACACCCTGTGTTTCTAGTGTTTATCCCATAACTTTTTTGTTTATTAACCGATTTTGCCCATTTTCAATACCAAATAAACCTTATGTAAGATAAATATTTGAGCCAATTTTCGTCCCCCTACGTTGTCCCGTTCGATCCCAATCCTACTTTCAACAGACAGACGGATAGACGGACGGACATAGCTAGATCGACTCAGAATCGAACCAGGACCCAGAAAATATATACTTTACGGGGTCTTAAATGATTCCTTTGACATGTTACACACATATAAAAATCTTTCAAATCGGTTTAGATATAAGGAATCAGGATCATTTTTTAAAAATTTTATACCCGATGTGTCCAAATCTGAGACCCTGTGGACTCGCCCCCTGTAGGTCTATATGTCATCCAAGTTCATTTTTTTAATCGCACACTGTGCACTGTGTGCTGCTTAGATAAAAAGTTGACGGTGGGTTTTTATAGAATTCGATATTGAAGTGGTGTCAACTTGATGCCAATTGGTATCAATTTCCCGTAATGATTTGAACACATATGGGGAGGAATCACTATTAACATTGAATGGTATTGTTATCAACACATATGTATACGATTTTTCTCTGGCTGAATGACAAACCAACAAACAATTGACAATCTTGACAGCACAAACAAAAGCACACATTGTTATACACTTACAAATAACACCCTTTTAAATTGTTGATTACATTGTTAGTACTTATTTGTGTGCAAATATTTATGTTTTTATATTTTTTTTTAGATGTGTATGTGAACTTGAAATTTAGAGAGAGAAAAAATTTTTATAATTCAACCTTAAGTTTACTATATGTGATAGAACTACACAAATACTGATACATGTATGTATATGTTCACACACAAATAATGTAATTGTATAGTTAATTATATAATAAAAGAATAATTTCTTACTACTGTATGGAATATGAAACACTTCCTAAATATTAAATACTAAAATAAATCCAAAATCAAACCTTTAAGCATAACATATATTTTAATACATTTTTTTTTTTTTAAATCCTTTAAATTCTAAGACAAAATTTTTAGTTTTTCCTAAGAATAATCATACAATTCCTTTACATTATCATACAAACACCATACTATTAGTTAGTCAGTAAGTAAATAACTATTTGCTTTATACTATTCTTATCATTAAGAATTGTTTTCTTTTCTGCTTCAGAAAAAAAAAAAAAAAAAAAAAAAAAAAAATACAAACTATATATTTTTTTAAAAGATAAAAGCACACACATATTTTAACAAAGAATAATATAAAATACACACATATAAATCACAAGTAATTCTATTTTATTTTTACTACACTACAATTTGTCTTTGTAGCAAGAAAAAGTTTTCAACTTCACCAAGAAACAACGGCAACATACACTTAAAGTTGAAAATTTATAGTTTATAGTTCGTATGTGTTTCGTTCAAAATTTTATTTTTCAATTGTTTGTTGGCAACAGTTGGTGGTGGCTGTTGTTTGATAAGAACGATAATTGTTGGATTTACACATATATATTTGTATGTATGCGTGAGAGAATTTTTATACACCGACATCATGTATGTATGTGTGTAATAATCTTAGAAATACTATTTTACAGAATTTATTATTTGTTATTTGTAGAAATTGCATAGTTTTAGGAATATGTTGGTATTGATCCAGCAAACACAAGAGTAAAGTGACTGACTGACTAAGACGGGATTTTTGGAAGTTAAAATGTTTAGGGATTTAAAAAGTGTAAACTTTAACTAAAAGAGATATAAAAAAAAGTTGAATAGTTATCGTTATTCATTTAAAAAATAATCAGATAGGTGTGGTACTTTTTAGAAAAACGTCCTTTTTAGGGAGAAAACGGATAAAAAATGTATTTTGGTACATTTTTTGGCACCATATGTATCTTTGAAACCATTCAACATACATATAAAATTTATCTGTATTCATATTCATTCGTATTCATAACTTATCAAAAAATTACAAAATACAAATTTGGTACTTTTTAAAAATTCGAATTTTTAAGGGTGTAAAAATCGTACCTATGTGGATAAGAATTCACAAGAGTGGAATTTGTGGTACTTAAAGATATTTGGTCCTGTGGGTAAGAATTCAAGAAGAGGGACTTTTTGGTACATTTTAATCTTCTAATGGTACTTTTTGAATTTCCTGTAATATTTAACCTAGAAACATGAAATTAAAAATATGTAGCCCTAAGTGAGTAAGAATTCACACAGGGGACTTTGTGGTACTTTTTCGTTCTTTTAATAGTACTTCTTGAATGTTCTGTAATATTCATCCTAGAAACATAAAATTGAAGATATAAGGTCCTAAGTGAATCAAAATCCTTAAAAGAGATTTTGTGGTACTTTTTCCTTATTCTAATATACTTTTTCGTAATTCTAATATTTATTTTTCGTTATTCTAATATTAGAAACCTGAAATTAAAGAGATATTGTTTTTTATGGATGAGAATTCTCAAGCTCTGTTAGTCACATTCTTTTATACTAAAAAATAATAATAATAGAAATACTTTGGTATCTTTTGAACTTTCGAACGTTGAAGATGTAAAAAATTGGTACTTTATTGGCACCCTACGAACTTTTTAAACCAAAAGCATAGAAATAAATTTAAAATATTGTCTTTTTTTTATTAGAAATATATTAAACATGCCTTTTGTACTTTTCGAAAATCCAATTTTTTATTGTAATTTTTTGAACTTTTTAAGTAAAATATTTAAAAAATGTATTGTTGTAAATGCCGACACAATGTTCCCACGGGAGTTAAAAATCTTAGTTTAAATTTATTATATAGTATGGTTTTTATATAAATTTCCGCTAATGAACTAGCGGGTTTACAGCTCGTAAATTATATCTTAGTTAAAATTTTACTATTTTCAAATCCTTTGAGAACATTAAATATTTTCAATATCAAGCTGTTGTGTTTGTTGGGTTTAATTTGATTTGTATTTTGATTGCAATGATGATGCACTTGTCTGACTGAGATGGTCAATCAACAACTAAAGAATTTTTTATTTGTAAGATTTATCGCGCTATTTTTATTGTGTAATTTTCATTTTTTATTTTTTATTTATAAAATCTGGACTTTTAAATTACATACATATAGTATGTTCGAAATTTTTTTTAAGAAAAGTTTTTAGGGTGCTACCTGTACGACACGTTTTTACATTAGGCTAGTTTACTTACCGCAAATTTATTTCTTGTATAAGAGAGAGAGAAGGATAATTTGTTTTCCTCATTTGTTTATTTTAATTAAAACAATGAAAAAGAAATTGCTATAATCGATGTTTTTGTGGGGTACACCATCATAGGTGGTTCGGGGAATTATGCGTTTGTACTGATGTTTGTAACGCATAGAAAAACTAATCGGACCCCCACCTTAAAGTATATCGTTCGACTCAGAATCACTTTCTGAGTCGATTTAACGATGTCCGTCCGGCTGTCTGTTCATGAAAACCTTTATACAAAGTACGAATAGTTATTTTGACACAAGGACGAAGCCTATTGAAATTGCTTATAATCGATCCATTATTTCAACTAGCCCCCATACACGTGTCCTCCTGTAATAGGGGTTTAGTGTTCATAAAAGCAATATTTTAATAAAATTCGGTGCAAAGAAGTTTTGTGTAAGGGTTAAAATTTGTGTCAAATTTTATGAAGAACGGACCGTAATTGACCATAGCACCCATATAAACCACTCTTCCGGGAATTACATTAACGTGCATAAGTCTCATACGAATGTTAGTATCAAGTTAATATTTGACACAAATAAGTTTTATATAAGTAGAAACAACATTGCAAAATTTTATGAGAATCGATTCATAATTTACCATAGCTTCAACATAAACCCACTTCCTGGAATCGCTCTAAAGGGCATAAAAGCATACAGATATTAGTATTAACGCATTATTCTGTATTTATATATTTTATTATACCCACCATCGAAAAGATGGGGAGTAACATGTCGAAGGAATCATTTAAGACCCCATAAATTATATATTTTTTGTGCCCTGCACAGTGTCATATTTATCCAAATTAGAACGACAAAAATACGAAAATAAAAGCTTATTAATTGGAGTAATTTTTCTCGCATTTATTAATAAACATATCATATATTATGAAAAAAAAATACTAAAAGTATTTGTAAGTGTCTATAGCGCGAATTATGGACTTTCAAAGTTGCAACTTTTAAAAATATTTTAATTTTATTTACAACTTTTGTAAAGAAGTATGTTAACTTTAATTTTTTATATCTCAGTAAATACTGCAGATATTGATATGATTTTTTTTTTTTTTTTGGTATGTAATAATAAATATATCCAAATTATTCTGTTATAATTTGCTAGGTTAAAAACTAATACTGAACATACTGCTTTTTATTTAAAAGAAATCATATTTTTAAAAAATATATATATTTTTTTTTTTTTGGAAATTCCATTTTTAATGGACTGGAACAAAAAAGTTCCAATGAGTTCCAATATAAAAATACGATTGCTACATAAAATGATATCTATAAAATTATATTTGAGAATTTTGGCTGCGACTTTTTGTGATCTTTTAAAATATTATAAAAAAATATGAGATACCTCATTTTTGCAATTTTTTATGAATTATTCAAACATCTTAGGATGATGGATAAAAATTTGTTATACAAGTGTTACACTATGACTGATGTGATTAGATCTTTCCACACCTACTTTTAAAATAACCCTTATTTTAATAAAATTTTCAAAAATATGCAGGAAATTCATACAAATAAATTAATTTTTTTCAGTATGGGAGTGGCAGTGATTCTACCCGCCCATTTTTAATGGGAATGTTTGCAGCCTTATCTACTAACAGAATATACAATTTCAGACCAATATCTCCAAAATTGGATTTTAGTCGTTCTAAAACTGCCATATGTGACACTGTGCCCTGATTAGATTCTGAGTCGATCAACCTATGTCCGTCCGTCTGTCTGTTGAAAGCAGAATAGGGCAATAGGGATAAAAAATTTGGCTCAAATATTTATCTTATATAAGGTTTGTTTGGTATTGAAAATGAGCAAAATCGGTTGATAAACAAAAAAGTTATGGGCAAAATACTAGAAACACAGGGTGTCCGTTGTAGCTTCATTTTATACTTTTCTGCTGATATCTCTTAAACAAAAGCATGCACGATAACGAAATTTCGTACAGATAGTTCGAGGGTCGATATAAACTTAAAAACCAAAAATGGGCATGGTCCGCCCACTTTACCGCCCACCTCCCATATAAGGTGTAACGTCAACGAAATTTTGTACAAATAGTTTAAGGACCAATGTAAACTCGGAAACAAAAAATTGCCACGGTCTGCCCACTTTAACGCCCACCTCTCACCTTTTTCAAATTTGAAAAATTTAATGGGGGGTATATAGATTCGGCCGAGCTGAATATAACATTCGCGCTTGTTCACACTCATCTGTTGATTCCAATTCATTTTTCGATTTACTATCTAGCTTTTTAAATAGAAGCCAATATGAAATTAGTTTTTAAAAATTGTTCGAAAAACTTGTAAAGATAACTGATAAGATTCCTTTTCTATAATTTTCAAATGCTCGGTATAATAATTGTACACACCTTTTATATTCCGAAATTCTTGAAGTAAATACAACTTGTTACTTTTATTTCTACAGTAATGAGATGGAACAGCTAGTAATTTTTCAATGAACGATTTTAAAATAGATACACTTATTTCGTTTTATTTATTAGGGGGGTGAAAATATTTATTATTATTATTATTATTTTGATCACTTATTTCGTTCAATTATAAAAGAGATTTTTATCTTAAGCAACACTTCGCTGTCATATGATGCAAATGATCGTAAATTATCGATTTTTATAAAAAAACAAAAATCGATAATCATGTCACGATATTTCTGTGGTCAGGACTCGATATGGTCAATTTTGAACCGATCCACACGAAATTCATTGGTACGATTTGTGCTTAGACAAAATTTATCTGTTAACAAAATTTATGAAAATACAGATATATTTAAGACATTTAAAGGCGTTTGACCCATTTCCGAGAAAAATTTTATATGAGGGCTTAGTGAAATAATAGTCCGATTATAACCATGTTATAGTATTAGCACAAGAAAAGCTCACGTACCGAATTTTACTAGGTTATCTTTAAAACGGCGAATTACAGACTATCTCAAATGTTGATTATTCATGTACAGACAGCCAGACGGACAGTGGTTTAGGCTAAAAAAATATCTATAAATTCAGAAAGTATATATTTGACGTACTAACAATTACAAAAAAATTATAAATAATGTGCTCTATTCGATTGTACCCCAATGTGCGTCGTGGATTTTAAATGTAATTTTTTCCCTTAGTGTATAAATTGTTAGTGCAAACCTAATTTTTTAGCTTTAAATAACTGTAGTTCCTTGAGATTTTTTAGCAAATAATATATATTTTTTTTATTATTTAAAGAGTTTAACAAAATCCATCAACACTTTTCCTGTTTAGATTTTAAAAATACAAGACACATAATGTTGGTTTAAAAGATTTGTGATTTTTTTTAAATTCCTCATACATATGTTTATTATTTTAAGGATACCCTAACATATATTTTTTTGCCAATTTCAAATCCATTTGATTTTTTTCTTTAAAGCAACTGTTTATTGCATATCATTTATTTAAGTAAGCAACCATTTTATAGACAAACAATTGTATAGCTATTAACTGTAAATGTTACTATTAACTTTATTTATATAGAAACAATTTATATAAATATTACATATATACTATGTATTTACATATAAAGTTATAGAGTTGATATGTATTTTTTTCTTGTACTTACATATCTCTTATATTTTGTAAACCCCAAAATGCTCTTGGATGAATATGAGTAATAAGATTTCCATTTAAATTTCTGTTTAATAAAATAATAAGAATAAAAAAATATATATTAAGCTATTAATGCGGTATAAAATATATTAAATAGAAAATAAGAAATAAAGAAAAATTATTATCCTAATATGTATTAGAGTGTCCCGTAGAAAAAAATTTTGTAGGAACACCCCTCAAACGATGCGTAAAAATTAGCTGAATATGGAAAAAATATTAATATTTTTTCGTCCAAAAAATAGTATTGAGTTTAGTCTTGAAATGGGTATCAAAAAATTCGTAATTTTAGGCCAATTATAGAAAAAATGTTTTAAAAAATGTTTTAAAAAATGTTCGCAAAAATGTTGGTCCACAAACCGTCATTTTAGTACATCATGCAAAAAAAATTTCGATATTTTTCTTTAAAAAAATAAATAAGAATTTTATAATTTTGTTCCTTTTAAGGCTAAAATTTAAACAAAAATGCATTTTAGTAAAAACTGTTGATAATATGTAATTTTCCAGATTAAAAAAAAAAAAATCATCAAAATACCTTAAAAAGTTTTCTAGCGAACGAAAATCCCATTGGAAAAATTTTTAAAATATTTTACCAGCATAAAATTACGAATTTTTTGATACCCATTTCGATTAAAAAATCTAAACTTTTATTTACCAAAATGTATGGGACCCATGATTTTAAAATCGCTGGTAGGGAACTGAAGACCAATTTTAAAATTTTTTTTAATATTTTTCCCATATTAAGCTTATTTTTAAGCATCGTTTGAGGAGTGTTCCTACATCGAAATCTCGAAAAACACTATTCTCGGGACACTCTAATATATATATAAGAAAGTAAAGTAACTGACTGATTCATCATCCCACAGCCCAAACGCCTAAAGCTAAAGAGACGAAATTTGGAACGTAGGTGGGTTTCCCTCCTTATAGATTCACTAAGACGGGATTTTTGGAAATTCAAATGTTTAGGGGGTAAAAAAGGGTACAATCGTTAGCCTTATATCTTCTAAACTAAAAGAGATATAAAAAAGTTGAATAGTTATCGTTATTCATTTCAAAAATAATCGGACAGGTGTCTGGTACTTTTTTGAAAATCGGCCTTTTTAGGTAGAAAACGGATAAAAAATTTATTTTGGTACTTTTTTGGCACCATATGTATCTTTGAAACCAATCAACATACAGATAAAATTTACATCGTATTCATAACTTATCAAAACATTACTTTTTAGAAATTCGAATGTTTAAGGGGTAAAAATCGTACCTATTTTTAGTACTTTTTTCATAAAACATTTTTTTTTTATATTTATTGACATAAATATATGGGTATTTTTTAATATGAGATCCCACTATAATTTAGAAATTCATTGGAATAAATTTTTTGTTATATCCATGGGGGAAAAAGTACCAAAAAAGGGTAAAATCGGGAAATTACTTTCTATTCGAATTCAATAATGAATTTTCCTAGAAACATGAAATGAAGAAAATGTAATCCTATGTGGATAAGAATTCACAAGAGTGGAATTTATTGTACTTAAAGATACTTTGTCCTGTGTGTAAGAATTCAAGAAGAGGGACTTTGTGGTACATTTTTGTTCTTCCAATGGTACTTTTTAAATTATTTATAATATTCAACCTAGAAACATGAAACTAAAGATATGTGGTCCTAAACGAATGAGAATCCATAAGAGGGGACCTTGTGGTACTTTTTTGTTCTTCTAATGGTACTTTTTGAATTTCCTGTAATAATTAACCTAGAAATATGAAGTTAAATATACATGGTCTTATGTGGGGAAGAATTCACAAGAGGAACTTTATGGTGAATAAGAATTCAGACGCGGGACTTTGTGGTACTTTTTCGTTCTTTTAATAGTACTTCTTGAATGTTCTGTAATATTCATCTTAAAGACATAAAATTGAAGATGTAAGGTCCTAAGTGAATCAGAATCCTTAAAAGAGATTTTGTGGTACTTTTTCCTTATTCTAATATACTTTTTCGTAATTCTAATATTTATTTTTCATTATTCGAATATTAGAAACCTGAAATTAAAGAGATATTTTTATTTATGGATGAGCATTCTCAAGCTCTGTTAGTCACATTCTTTTATACTAAAAAATAATGATAATAGAAATACTTTGGAAGCTTTTGAACTTTCGAACGTTGAAGATGTAAAAAAATTGGTACTTTTTGAACCAAAAGCATAGAAATAAATTTTATCAGAAATATATCAAACATGCCTTTTGTACTTTTCGAAAATCCAATTTTTTATTGTAATTTTTTGAACTTTTTTAAGTAAAATATTTAAAAATTTTATTGTTGTTAATGCCGACACAATGTTCCCACGGGAGTTAAAAATCTTAATTTAAATTTATTATATAGTATGGTTTTTATATAAATTTCCGCTAACGAAGTAGCTGGTTTACAGCTCGTATTATACTAAAATTTCAATAAAATATCATTATTCGTTTAAATGTTATTAAAGTTTAAATATTAACTTTATGTTAAAAAAAAAAATGCAAATTTTTATGTCCTTCGAGAAATTCTGCAATCAAATTACATTCCACTAACTTTTTTTCATAAGTTATCAATCTCCATATTCTAACGTTTTCTTCGATACCAGATACTTGTATAAAAAGTTTACTTTCGCTTAAAACTTAAAAGAAACTTGGCCTCCTCTAGCCAAATTAAGCTATTTTTCATACATTTGTACGCAAATGAATGATGCTAGATACAAGCAAAAACACAAAATTATTTAAGCTTGTTTCTTGCTTGTATACAAAAATTGTCTTAAGCAGCATACATTTGCCATACAAATGTATGAGAAATAGCTTAATTTGGCTAGAGGAGGCCAAAACGCCTTTTTATTATGTCAAAAAAAAAAAAAAAAAAAAGCGTTTTCGAACCACTGTGCGCCGTTGGCTAAAAGTCATTCACGCGAATAGATCTGTGTTCCACTAGAGCTAAGGAATATTGGTACTAAATAGCGTTGATGTGCCATTAAAAAATTTTCGAAATTTTTTTGAACTCCAAAAGTAAACGAGTTTGAAGAATTTTCCATATATACATACATATAATAATAATAATAATGAAAAAATTACTAATCTTATCTTTAATTTAACGAATTTATAACGTTTACTAAATTCAAATTTTATATTTCAAACTTATGTTATTTTAAAAATGTCTTGTCTGGCAATTTTTGGGTAATTTAACTATTATTTTCCTATGAATGAACAAATAATTTGTCTGGGCATCATCCAACCATTCATCAATTCTTTCATTTTCTCAAATTTCAAGGCATACCTACAGGCTGATGAATTTTCATAATTCTTAAACGTTTTAAATTTTTCAATTTAACTTGACTGTTAGCAATGTTTTTCTTTATTTTAAATAAAAGCCCCAGAAACGACCACAAAGCAGAGAAAACAAATATGAAAATGACTTATACTTTTTTTTTTTTTTTTTCTTTAGCAGTTGATTTAATAAATCTTGTTTTTTTTATTTTTTTTTTGCCTAAAGATGGTAAATTAAGTTTTTTGTGTTTTAATCAAATTCGGCACTTAATTTAAATTAACACTTGTGTCTAGTCAACTTGTACAATATTTATTATAACCTGATTTGGTATATTAAATGGTTGGCTTTTAATTTATTGCTAAGTAAAAAAATATAATATATAATAACTATTAAATAAAGAAAACTGGACCATAAATAAAAAGTTCCAAAAGGTACAATATGATTTTAATACATTATACTATAAGAATAAGATTATCATTATTTATATCCCTTGTGCTGTTAATACTGTAAGTTTTTTTTATTTTATATACCTATTATTACATTTCTTTTCACTGTTTCTAATTAAATTACCCTGAGTGTATTAAAAAAAAATATGTCTTATTTATGGTATTTGGAGCCATAACATCTACACACACACGTTTAACCAGTCATACAAATAAATAAAAATCTGTTTTTATTAATTTAACGAAAACTATTCATTAAAAAAAGACAAATGTTTATGTAGATAAAACAATAAAAGTAACCATAAACAAAACCCATATTTGACATATAAATCTTAAAAAAATCTTAAGTGTGAATATTTATGAGCATAAAATAGACAAACAAATAAAAATAATATCAACTTGTGCAAGGGAAGCAGGAGATCTAACATTTGAGTAAAATATTATCTAAATATTTGTTATAATTTTTACACTAAATATCTTTTTATTAGTAATCGATATTTGAAATGATTTTTATAGTATAGTCGTAACGTATTAAAGAAATCACCAAATAATCTTTAAGTGATATCAGTGTAACTTACCTGCAAATATCGTGGAAATATTTATCGATTTTTGCAATTTTAGATTAATATCATCAAATATCAAACATAAAATAAATTTTATCAAATATAATGTTAAATTTTGTCATAACTTTCAATAAAAGTTCTAGTTGAATTCAAGTTCAGTTTTAATTCAGTTTAGTTCTAATTCAATTCTAGTTCAGTTCTAATTCAGTTTTAGTTCATTTCTAGTTCAGATCTAGTTCAGTTATAGTTTAGTTCTAATTCAGTTCTAGTTCAGTTCTGGTTCTGTTCTAGTTGGTTTATACTTGAGTTCTACTTCAGATTTGGTTCAGTTTTAGTTCATTTCTAGTTCAGTTCTAATTCAGTTTTAGTTCAGTTTAGTGCTAGTTCAGTTTTAGTTCAGTTCTAATTCAGTTCTAGTTCAGTTTTAGTTCAGTTTAGTGCTAGTTCAGTTCTAGTTCAATTCTAGTTCAGTTCTAGTTCAGTTCTAGTTCAGTTTTAGTTAATTTCTAGTTCAGTTCTAATTCAGTTCTAGTTCAGTTCTAGTTCAGTTTTAGTTAATTTCTAGTTCATTTCTAGTTCAGTTCTAATTCAGTTCTAGTTCAGTTCTAATTCAGTTCTAGTTCAGTTCTAGTTCAGTTCTAGTTCAGTTCTAGTTCAGTTCTAGTTCAGTTCTAGTTCAGTTCTAGTTCAGTTCTAGTTCAGTTCTAGTTCAGTTCTAGTTCAGTTCTAGTTCAGTTCTAGTTCAGTTCTAGTTCGGTTCTAATTCAGTTCTAGTTCAGTTTTAGTTAATTTCTAGTTCAGTTCTTGTTCATTTCTAGTTCAGTTCTGGTTCAGTTCTAGTTCAGTTCTAGTTCAGTTCTAGTTCAGTTCTAGTTCAGTTCTAGTTCAGTTCTAATTCAGTTCTAGTTCAGTTCTAGTTCAGTTTTAGTTCAGTTCTAATTCAGTTCTAGTTCAGTTCTAGTTCCAGTTCAATTTAAATTCAGTTTTAGTTCATTTCTTGTTCAGTTCTAGTTCAGTTCTAGTTCAGTTCTAGTTCAGTTCTAGTTCAGTTCTAGTACAGTTCTAGTTCAGTTCTAGTTCAATTCTTGTTGATTTCTAGTTCAGTTCTAATTCAGTTTTAGTTCAGTTCTAGTTTATTTCTTGTTCAGTTTTAGTTCAGTTCTAGTTCAGTACTAGTTCAGTTCTAGTTCATTTCTAGTTCAGTTCTAATTCAGTTTTAGTTCATTTCTAATTCAGTTCTTTTTCATTTCTAGTTCAGTTCTAATTCAGTTTTAGTTCAGTTCTAGTTTAGTTGTAGTTCAGTTGTAGTTCAGTTCTAGTTCAGTTCTAGAACTGAACTGTTTTAGTGCGGCAACTATGCTTTCCAGGATTCAATGAACAACCCCTCAGAAGGATTTGTAAGGGTTAAGATGAAAGGGGTCTACCTCTACAGTTGCTACGTCTCTCCAAACATGTCACTGAATTAGTTTTAAATTTCTGTAGACAAATTAGTAGCCGATGCAATAGATACAACCCATAGATAATCAGTGGATACTTCAACGCAGGATCGGTAAACTGGGGATGTAGTGGAGGCGTTCACACTTGGAAGCTTTTACCCAATTGGATCTAGTTGTCGGCAATTACGGGAATGTTTAAACATTTCGTTGAGAAGATAGTGGCTCGGTTAACGACTTGACATTTGTGAGTCCAGCCCTTGCGAAAGATCTCAAATGGTGTGTTAGCGAACACTATATTCACAGCGATGATCAGGCGATTATTTTCACGGTAGGAATCGGAAATACATCATTCACTAACTCAAGAATGAAATTTCAAACAACGGGATGGGCACAGCAGGAGAAAATGGTCCCGGAAACTTTCTTAGATTATATCATAGGTGCACAAAAGTAGGCGTATGACTCGACAAATCCTAGAAGAAGAAAAGCTGCTACCAGACCAAACTGTTGTTGGAACTCTGAAATAGCGAGACTTCGGTAGATATGCCTTTATGCAAGACGGATATTTCAAAGAGGTAGAGCGAGACTGAACTCGAACATCAGATGTCTAATATACCAACAAACGCGCCGTAAACTCAAAGCGGCAATAACGTGCCCACAACTTCTTAGGAGAATAGTGGAAGTTCTCTTTTCAGATGGAGAACCACACCGGGAACTACTGACATCTCAGGAAATACCCACAGAGGAAATATCAAGGGAGGAAATCCTAAAAATCTGGCTCCAGGCCTGAATGGAATACCAAATAGAGCACTAAAGGCGGCAACAAGGTATAATCCACAAATATTTGCAGAGGTTTTCAACTACTGCCTACGAAAAGCAGAATTTTCTAAGGCCTGCAAGAATCAAAAATTTGTTTTGATACCAAAACGGACTCTCAGAAAACCAGTACGGATTTCGAAAGCTAGATCGACTATAGATGCAGGAAAAGGAGCGAATAAAAAGTGCTGCGCTGTAATAACGCTAGATATTAAGAACGCTTTTAATAGTGCAGGATGGAAACACATCAAGTTATCATTGGATTTGCTGATGACATTGCAGTCGTAGTTTGTGCACGCTACCTGGACGAGGAGGAAATGTATGCAAACGATACCAGTCGTAGCATAAAAACATGGTTGGAAAAAGCGGTACTGGAGCACGCGGATCCCAAAACGGAAGTAGTGCTAATAAGTAGCCGGAGGTGGAAAGAGTCCATAGATATCAAAGTTAGTCTGTAGTCTAGACTATAGACTAGACTATAGACTAGACTATAAACTAGACTATAAACTAGACTAAAGACTAGACTATGTGCCCACATCAAAATATCTTTATAATTTACGAGCTGTAAACCCGCTACTTCGTTAGCGGAAATTTATATAAAAACCATATTATATAATAAATTTAAACTAAGATTTTTAACTCCCGTGGGAACATTGTGTCGGCATTAACAACAATAAACTTTTTAAATATTTTACTTAAAAAAGTTCCAAAAATTACAATAAAAAATAGGATTTTCGAAAAGTACAAAAGGCATGATTGATATATTTCTGATAAAAAATATAATATTTTAAATTTATTTCTATGCTTTTGGTTTAGAAAGTTCGTAGGGTACCAATAAAGTACCAATTTTTAACATCTTTAGCGTTCGAAAGTATTTCTATTATTATTATTATTTTTTAGTATAAAAGAATGTGACTAACAGAGCTTGAGAATTCTCATCCATAAATAACAATATCTCTTTAATTTAAGGTTTCTAATATTAGAATAACGAAAAATAAATATTAGAATTACGAAAAATTATATTAGAATAAGGAAAAAATCCTACAAAATCCCTTTAAAGGATTCTGATTCACTTAGGACCTTGCATCTTCAATTTTATGTTTCTAGGATGAATATTACAGAACATTAAAGAAGTACTATTAAAAGAACGAAAAACTAGCACAAGGTCCCCCCTATGAATTCTTACTCACTTAGGGCCATATATTTTTAATTTCATGTTTCTAGGTTGAATATTATAGAAAATTCAAAAGGTACCGTTAGAAGAAAAAAAAGTATCAAAAGTCCCCTCTCATGGATTCTCATTCATTTAGGACCACATATCTTTAATTTAATGTTTCTAGATTAAATATTATAGAAAATTAAAAAACAGACAATTAGAAGAACAAAAATGTACCACAAAGTCCCTTCTTATGGATTCTCATTCATTTAGGACCACATATCCCCAATTTCATGTTTCTAGGTTCATAATTATAGAAAATTCAAAAAGTACCATTATAAGAACAAAAAAAGTACCATAAATACCCCTCTTGTGAATTCTTTCCCACATAGGACCATGTATATTTAATTTCATGTTTCTAGGTTAAATATTACAGGAAATTCAAAAAGTGCCATTAGAAAAACAAAAAAGTACCACAAAGTCCCCTCTTATGGATTCTCATTCATTTAGGACCACATATCTTTAATTTCATGTTTCTAGGTTAAATATTATAAATAATTTAAAAAGTACCATTGGAAGAACAAAAATGTACCACAAAGTCCCTCTTCTTGAATTCTTACCCACAGGACAACGTATCTTTAAGTACCACAAATTTCATTCTTGTGAATTCTTATCCACATAGGATTACATTTTCTTCAATTCATGTTTCTAGGTTCAATATAATTGAAAATTCATTATTGAGTTTGAATAGAATGTAATTTCCCAATTTTACCCCCTTTTTGATACTTTTCCCCCATGGATATAACAAAAAATGTATTCCAATGAATTCCTAAATTATAGTGGGATTCCATATTAAAATACGCATATGTTTATATCAATAAATATAAAAAAATGTTTTATGAAAAAAGTACCAAAAATAGTTACGATTTTTATCCCTTAAACATTCGAATTTCTAAAAAGTACCAAATGAATAGTATGAATACAATGTTAATTTTATCAGTATGTTGATTGGTTTCAAAGATGGTGCCAAAAAAAAGTACCAAAATACAGTTTTTATTCGTTTTCTCCTTAGAAAGGACGATTTTCAAAAAAGTACCAGACACCTGTCCGATTATTTTTTAAATGAATAACGATAACTATTTAACTTTTTTTTATATCTCTTTTATTATAGAAGATATATGGCTACCGATTTTACCCCATAAACATTTGAATTTCCAAAAATCCCGTCTTAGTGGATCTTTATGGAGGAAGACCCAAATTTCATCTCCCTAGCTTTAGGCGTTTGGGCTGGAGGATGATGAATCAGTCAGTCAGTCAGTCACGTTGCTCTTTTATATATTGAGGGCTTATATTCAAAATGGGCCTCATGCAGATTTACAAAATTTTTTTTTGTTGCGTTAGACTCCTTAGTTTTCTGTTTTATACCCTTCACCACAGGTGTAAAGGTTATATATAAGTTTGTCATTCCGTTTGTAATTTCCACAATATTTATCGGAGAGCAAAAAAGTTTATATTTTGGGGATCCTTGTAAGAAGCGATGACGATAGGACCATGTCCGTCCGTCCGTCCGTCCGTGTGTCGGTTGAAATGGCGTTTATGAAGCCCACCGGTAACTGGCAATATATAATATATATATCAAACGATCTGAAATCCTTTCGAGAATTTTGCTATTGAAATTCAGCAAGATCGGTTTATACATTGTGGAGATATGCTTAAAAACCGGTTTTTAGAACCGGTTTTCCAGTTTCTGAAGCCTCTGTATACACTAGGCACTTCGGTTTTACAAAGAAGGCTCGGACATTTTTTTCTGAATTTTCTTGTTAAAAAAATGAAATAAATCGGTTCATAATAACTGAGATATGAGGAAAAACGCATTTTTGGTTTTCTGAAGCCCTTGTTGAAGCTATAAATTTTTATTTTTATATAGATCGGTCATAAATATTTTTATAAAATTTCGGTTTTTTTTAGTAAACCAAATTCGTTCATAATCAACAGAGTTATAGACCAAAAACTAAAACATATCTGTTAAGAATATAAATACACACACAAACATGTATATTAAGCATTGTAATGACTATTAGTAACGTTTTTGTTTTTTGTATAGACAAGTAGTTTAGTTAGAAACAGCAGTAATATAATGAATAACAGTGTTGTTGTTGTTCTTTGTATATACAGTCAGTTTGTATATACACACATACAAAAATAAATAAATATGGAATTGTTGTTGTTGTTTATTTATTAAAAGCAAAGCTTGCTATGATTGTTTTTTTTCGTATTCAAATTTTTGTAATTTGAAAGAAATGTGGATTTATAAATGTGAAATAGTGATAGCATACGTTAAGGCGAAAATTTAATTATTTGTCGGTAAGATGGTAAAGGGTATCAAAGATTCGGCACAGCCGAATCTTTTTTCAATTTCATTTATATATGGTGTTAATTTTGGAGCCAAAGGTTAATTCTAACATTATGTTTTTCACTTTTTGTTTTGGGGCTATCTACAAACAGTATATTTTTTTAAAGAAAAAAACGGGCTACCTGCAAGTTTTTGTTTGATTTTCAAAGAAATGTAAAAATATTAATTGATAAATAATGAGAATTTTCTTTGCGATTTGAAATTTTCTTGAATTAGAATCTTAATATATCTCATAAAAAATGTGTTATCTCAATACAGTCTGAAGAAAAAGGCCATTGAAGATAAATATATTTTTTTTATTTTTTATTTTAAAATTCTCTCGAGAAAAAAGTTCTAGTTCACTTCTTTGTCTGTTTTACTTCGGTTCTAATTCAGTATTAATTCGGCTGTTAAAATTTCTAGTTCGTCATTGTTTCAACTATTCTTTATCACCCTATTCCTTTCTTTTTTTTATTATTTTAACCTTGTTTTATACAATACATCACTATCATTACTATGTATGTGAAATATAAAAAAAAAGAAGTAAAACTACTTACAGTAAATGCAAATTATCCAATCGTGCAAAAGTTTCCACTCCTATATATGATATTCTATTATAGTCCAAATATCTTCAAGCAGCCAAGGAGGAGTTATATAAATACATTTTTTTTATGTTTTATATTGATAAAAATAATAAAAACAAAAGCCAAAGAAAAGAAAAAAAAAATTACATAGACATAAAGATGTCAAGAGAGAAGAAGAGGGAGAGAAAACAGAAAAAAAAAACACTTGAAATAAATTTCCATAACAAAAATTATTTTCTATAATAAATTTATGCTTCAATAAATTCTTTAATACTTATTAAACGAAAGAAAAAAACAAATACCTTCATATACATTTAATACTTACAATTCATATAAATCTTGCATGCGTGGAAAACTTAAGCCAATCAAAGTTAATAAATTATCACTTAAATTTAACCATTCCAAACGTGGCAAATTTAAAGACATTTCTTTAAGTGCTAACGTTTCCAAAAAATTTGAACCCAAAAATAACCATTGCAAATTATGTAAACCTTTAAATGTAGAGGGCGCTAAATACGACAATTGATTGTAACGTAAATCAAGTTTTTCCAATTGATGCAAATGATGAAATAAACCCAGGGGTAATTCTTTAATGTTATTCGATTTAAGTTTTCTAGAAAACAAGGGAAAAGAGCAAGAAAAAAAATATAAAAATAGAACAAAGTTTAAGAAAAAAACTTACAGTCTTCGTAGTTTAGTAAAATGTTTCAAATCATTCACATTTAAGGTCAAATTGTTATCAATAATAATTATACTAGTAACCTTGAAAATAAGAAAAGTAAAATAATTATAAATATTAGTTAAAAAAAAAAAGTTTTATTTCTTTGTTTACTTACTTCATGTCCTATTTCAGGTATTTTAGTTAATTTCGCATTATTTTTACAAAAAATTATAGATTTCATAAAGCAGGTACATTGTTTTGGATATGTTGAGATTTCTAGGTATTAGGAATATAGAAACAAATCAAAAGTGTTGCAATTAGAAAAATTATTATTTTTTTTTTTTTAATTCTAAATGTTATTGTACATTAAACAACTATTAATTATACGCTTAATGTAATAAAAATATATATACAGTTATCCTAAATGTTGAATTATTTTTATTCCCACCATCAAAAGGGTGGGGGGTATATTGATTTTGTCATTCCGTGTGTAAAATGTCGAAGGAATTATTTAAGATCCCATAAAGTATATATATTTTGGGTCCTGGTTCGATTCTGAGTCGATCTAGTTATGTCCGTCCGTCTGTCTGTTGAAAGCAGGATAGGGCTCGAACGGGACAACGTAGGGAGACGAAATTTTGCTCAAATATTTAAGGTTTGTTTGGTATTGAAAATGAGCAAAATCGATTAATAAACAAAAAAGTTATGGGCAAAATACTAGAAACACAGGGTTTCCCTTTCATACTTTTCTGCTGATATCTCTTAAACAAAAGCATATATGACAACGAAATTTTGTATATATGTTCAAATAGTTCAAGGACCAATGTAAACTTCGAAACAAAAAATGGGCGTGTTCCGCCCGCTTTACCGCCCACCTCCCATATAACGTAAAATTTGAAAAAGTTGATGGTGGGTATATAGATTCGGCCGAGCCGAATATAACATTCGCGCTTGTTTAAAATATTAAATTTAGAACAAAACTAATTTCATAACATTGTTAACACATTTGGGTACTAACAAACGTTTGTACCTTAGAAGATGTGATTTTCTTTCACAAAAACGATAAAAATATTGTATGTTCTCTATATGAAAGTTGTGAGGACCAAAAATTCCTGGAATTTTGGCCCACATAATTTTAAAAATAATTTTAAATATAAAATAGTATAAATCAATAAAAGATCCATTGGCGTTTTATTGGTAAGGAGATGGATTACATCCATCCATATTGGGGGCGAATTTCATTCGCCTATGTACCTCTTTTCTTTTCAAATGTTCCGGAGGTCGATAGGGTAAAGGATGGAATAAAGTGTTCCGGAGTTCGAGGGGGTACTCAGGAGGAAAAGTCATTCAGGTCAGGGGCAGGTGGTGGGTTTGAACTTAAATGGCACGCTAGCCATTTAAGGGTTATAAAAGAATAAAAACACAACAGGAAGAAGTAGCAGCAGTAATTAGCAGGGAGAAAGTCCGAAGTGAAGACGTCAATGCCTACATCGTCCCAGCTGAGCAGGCGAGTAGCAGAACTGACGAATCATGGAAGTAGCAGCGAGAAAAGGCAGGAGTAGAGTGAAGAAGCAGCAGAGATAAATACACAGGAGTGTAAGAGTAATAGAGAAGCAGAAGAGAGATTTAAAAACAGCAAGACAGAAGGAGACAAAGCAAACAAACAAGAAGCTACATAAACAGAAACTCACACACAGATCACGAAACTGTTACAGCAGCGAACATCAAGACAACAGAAAAGCAAGGTTCGATGCAACAACCGCTATCTCTATGTTTTGTTTTCTTATAAGGAGCTGTCAAAGTTAAGAATTTTTTTACATTTTTGAAAAATAGTAAAAAATTAAATTTTCATCAGCTTTCAGTGTATTTATTTTAAATATAAAGTCTTTTAAGGTAAAAATTTAAAATTGAACCATCAACTTCAGTTATTTAAGTTTACTTTTCATTAAGTTTTAGTAAATTATATATATTTTTTTTTTCTACTATTTTTGTTATTTTATTTATTTTTATACCCACCATCAAAAAGATGGGGGGTACATTGATTTTGTCATTCCGTGTGTAACATGTCGAAGAAATCATCTAAGACCCCACAAAGTATATATTTTCTGGGTCCTGGTTAGATTCTGAGTCGATCTAGCTATGTCCGTCCGTCGGTCCGTCCGTCTGTTGAAAGCAGGATAGGGCTCGAACGGGACAACGTAGGGGGACGAAATTTGGCACAAATATTTGTCTTATATAAGGTTTGTTTGGGATTGAAAGTGGGCAAAATAGGTTAATAAACAAAAGTTACGGGCTAAAAACTAGAAACACAGGGTGTCCGTTTTATACTTTTTTGCTGATATTTCTTCAACAAAAGCATGTACGACAACGAAATTTTGTACGTATAATTCGGGGATCGATATAAACTCGGAAACCAAAAATGGGCGTGGTCCGCCCACTTTACCGCCCACCTCCCATATAAGGTGAAAATCAACGAAAATTAAGATTTTTAACTCCCGTGGGAACATTGTGTTGGCATTAACAACAATAAACTTTTTAAATATTTTACTTAAAAAAGTTCCAAAAATTACAATAAAAAATAGAATTTTCGAAAAGTACAAAAGGCATGATTGATAAATTTCTGATAAAAAAAAGGTAATATTTTAAATGTATTTCTATGCTTTTGGTTTAGAAAGTTCGTAGGGTGCCAATAAAGTACCAATTTTTAACATCTTTAACGTCCGAAAGATAGAAAACTACCAAAGTATTTCTATTATTATTATTTTTTAGTATAAAAGAGTGTGACTAACAGAGCTTGAGAATTCTCATCCATCAATAACAATATCTCTTTAATTTCAGGTTTTTAATATTAGAATAACGAAAAATAAATATTAGAATTACGAAAAAGTATATTAGAATAAGGAAAAAGTCCCACAAAATCCCTTTTAAGGGATTTAGGATGAATATTACAGAACATTCAATAAGTGCTGTTAAAAGAACGAAAAAGGACCACAAAGTCTCCCGTGTGAATTCTTAATCACTTAGGGCCACATATTTTTAATTTCTAGGTTGAATATTATAAATAATTCAAAAAGTACCATTGTAAGAACAATGAAATTGAAAAAAGATTCGGCCGTGCCGAATCTTTGATACCGTTCACCATGTTACTTAGTACTATATTACCATTTTTGTATGTATATATGTATGTACGTATGTATGTACTTGCCCATACAAAAAAAAAACAAGCATTGTTAATATTAAAATTTTTCTGTGTATTTATATTACTAAATTTTTTTTTAATTTTTGCCCCATAACTCTGTTGTTTATGAACGAATTGGATTTTTTTAAAATACCGAAATTTTATAAAAATATTTATGACCAACCAGTTCTAAAGCTAAAGCCGTAGCTTGTATAGGAGCTTCAAAAAGTCAAATAACGCGTTTTGGCCGATATCTGGAATATAGTGTTTCTTTTACGTGTATATTTATATTTCTCAACAAATATAAAAGATTTTAACGTCTATTGTATTTATAATGATTTAATTATTATATTTTGCTAAATATCAACAAAAAATATAAATTATTGTAAAATTTACTACATTATTAATACCAAAAATTGCAACTGTTTTTATTTAGTTTTAAATTCAACAGCCAATAAAAAATTTCAAAAATAGTAAAAAAATTATTTCTCGTTTGTAAAAAATAAAAACGTGCCGGAAATTAAAATGTGATAAAAGTGTTAAAAAAAATAATAAAATATTATATGTGTATGAAGGAATGTGCTGCAAATGTTATTTTAAAGGATAATTTTGTTAATTTTTTGTGTTGTTTAGGTCTCTCTCAAGTGTGTTGAATTCACACAGTATATGTATGTGAAGAGTGTTGAATAAAAAAGAGAGTCAGTTTCTATACTAGTTACTATACTATGCTCAAAGTCCCCTTTTATGGATTCTCATTCATTTAGGATCACATATCTTTAATTTAATGTTTCTAATGTTTTAATTATAGAAAATTAAAACGAGAAAAAAGATATAGTCGGTCATATGATACCCTACACTATTGTTTACATCAAAATTCGGGGAGGGGTCTTTAATTAGACTTGGGGCCAATTGTGGACCGATATTCATATTAAGTGTAAAATAAAACATACGAATACAGAATTTATTCACTTTTGGGTGATTCCCGAAAAAGGGCCTTATATGGAAGTTATAGTAAATTATGGACCGATCTTCGTAAAATTTATACATTTATATAAAACTTATTTATGTCGAATATTAACTTGATACTAACATTTTAATGGGATTTATGTCCTTTAAAGTATTTGTTGAAAAGGGGTTTATATGGTAGCTATGGTCAATTATGGGCCGATCTTCCTGAAATTCGCCAAATGAATTTAGACTTATATAGAACTTATATATGCCAAATTTCATATTGCTATATTTAGTGGATTTATGATCGTTAAACCCTTTTCCGGGAGGACATTTGTATGGGGGCTAGGTGAAAAAATAGACCGATCATAACCAGTTTCAATAGAGTTTGTCCTTGTCCTAATAGAAGACCGTGATCTAAATTTCATTGACTTATCTTTTAAATTGCAATCTGTAGTTTAATTACAAGGTTTACATGGACAGGCAGACGGTCAGACGGTCAGACGGACATCGTTAAATCGACTCAGGAAGTGATTCTGAGTCGAATGGTATACTTTAAGGTGGTGGTCTGACGGTTTTTTCTATGCGCTGCAAACATCAGCACAAACGCATAATAACCTCCCCACCTATGGTGGTGTAGGGTATAAAAAGACCATTAGAAGAACAAAAAGGTACCACAAAGTCCCCTCTTATGGATTCTCACTCACTTAGGGACATATATTTTTAATTTCATGTTTCTAGGTTAAATATTATAAATAATTCAAAAAGTACCATTGGAAGAACAAAAATGTAACACAAAGTCCCTCTTCTTGAATTCTTACCCACAGGACCAAGTATCTTTAAGTATCACAAATTCTACTCTTGTAAATTCTTAATCACATAGGATTACATTTTCTTCATTTCATGTTTCTAGGTTTAATATAATTAAAAATTCATTATTGAGTTTGAATAGAATGTAATTTCCCGATTTTACCCCCTTTTGGGTACTTTCCCCCCAAGGATATAACAAAAAATGTATTCCAATGAATTTCTAAATTATAGTGGGATCCCATATTAAAAAATACGCATATGTTTATGTCAATAAATATAAAAAAATGTTTTATGAAAAAAGTACCAAAAATAGGTACGATTTTTACCCCTTAAATATTCGAATTTCTAAAAAGTACCAAATTTGTATTTGTCATTTTTTGATAAGTTATGAATACGATGTAAATTTGATTGGTTTCAAAGATACATATGGTGCCAAAAAAAAGTACCAAAATACATTTTTTTTTATCCGTTTTCTCCCTAAAAAGGCCGATTTTTAAAAAAGTACCAGACACCTGTCTGATTATTCAACTTTTTTATATCTCTTTTAGTTTAGAAGATATAAGGTTACCGATTTTACCCATTTTTACCCTTTTTTACCCCCTAAACATTTGAATTTCCAAAAATCCCGTCTTAGTGGATCTATACCCAGCAACAACTTCGCCTACTAAATAACGTGATTTGTAAGCGAAATCGGTATGAAAAACTGCTTCCATTTTTGGTGCTATAACTCATGAATTTTGTTCGAGATGTCCAAAATTAAATAAGTTTTTTTTTTTTTGGGTTCCAAAAGAGTTGTTTTGGATGCTGTTTTTTTACGCACAAAAAAAAAAAAAAAAATTTATAAAAAAAAAAATGTGTTTACCTTAAGTGGGAGTTGAACTCTCTTTGATTTTAAAAACACGTTTTTTTAGTTAGGCGCTCTAGACAACTCATCCACTTAAAAATCAAATTACTTTCATATTTACTAAATACCAGTTATTGAAGTAGTATTAGGTAATGCTGCGAGTGGCAAATAAGGCTACAATGTAATGCATACAGGAAGCTGTTGATTTTAAAAATAGAAGCTAAGTTTTTACTGGGTATGGAGGAAGACCTACCTACGTTCCAAATTTCGTCTCTCTAGCTTTAGGCATTTGGGCTGTGGGATGATGAATCAGTCAGTCTGTCCCGTTACTCTTTTATATATATATAGATAAATATTTTATTTTTATCATACAAAAGTGTGTTAAAATGAAATGTTAATTTATGTATCTTTTATTTAAACAAATATATTGCTATTCTTACTTATATGAAAAAAATTTACAGAAATATAACTTGAGATTTAATAATTTAAGGACTTGTTTACTTTAAATTGTATCTGTTATAGTTTAATATTTTGCTTAAAAGCGTGATAAGTGTGTTATACTACAGCCAAATACTTTAATATAAATTTAACTTTACAAAGAACCAACCTAAAATTTAATAGATTATATTTAAAGTATTTAGTTCAAACTTTCTAAATTAATTTAAATTTTTGTAAATAGTATTTACACAAAATACTCATACTACTTATTAAACTCAACGTATACTTAATTTAATTCCATTAAATAACACTCATACGCCTCAGTAAACAGAAAATTTCCTTCAAATTAACAATAAAGCTAAAAAAAAATATATAAAAACACACTAATTTTTTTTTTTTTTCTAAATTAAAAATAAAACAAAAAAAGAAAGGAAACTAAAGTATCATTTATAAATTCTAATTAAATTTAACACAAACTCTGAAAACTCGTAAGGAAAAAATAACTAGAACAAAGTAAGTGAATACTTTTTAAAACATTTACTTACTCACCACAAATAATACGACTTGTATTATTCACACTAATACTTGTTGTGGCCGTTGAAGACAATAGCGGCGGCGGCGGCGGCGGAGGCGTTATAGTACTCGACAACGTTTCAGTCGACTTTGTTATGTTGGAGGGTATAGGTTTTTTTAAATTAAAATCCTGTTGTCCCTGTTGAATACGTATTGAACGAGTTGTAGTGTTGTCATTAGTTATTGTTGCTGTTGGTGTTGTTGTTGTTGTGGAAATCAGTTCTGTTACTTCTTGTTGACGTCGTTGTTTCTCAATGGCATTTCCCACAATTTTATTGGTCATTTCACGACTGCCATAAAGTAGGCCACACTCTACGGGATCTTCATCACTGCCATCCTGACAATCCCTATAATTATTACAGATTTGTCGCTGTAACACACACAATTGACCATTATCACAGGCGAATGTACCATGAGGACAAGGACCTATGTGAGAGAGTATAAGATAGTGTTAAAAAAAGGATATATGTACTTGTATTAAATTATTATTATAAATAATGAAGTATAAGTATGTGTATTTTTCTTTAACAAACTGTTAAAGTTCAGTTATTTATCTTTGTTTTTCCAAGTGTCAGCTATTAGAAAAAGTGTAAACGAAATTCTAAATTTCTGCTTTTATAGTTTTACAGCCAAAATTTCTTTTACATTGCCTTATAACCTAAAAAAAAAAAAAAAAAAAAAAAAAAAGAAGATATAGGCAGTCAAGACCGACTATATGATACCCTACACCATTGTGTATGAGCATAAAAATTCAAGAAGTGGATTTATATTAGACCTGTGGCCAATTGTAAACAAACACTTTTACTAAATCTAAAATAAAATATACAAATACTGAATAATGCGTTGATAATAAGGAGTGCGATCGAAAAAATCTTAACCCACGTTTTGCCTCATAATTTTTTTCCAAAGCAATATTTAAAATTGTTTTTGATCTAGTTGTCTTTTGAAAAATATGTCAGTTATTATTTTTAATGACAACCATGTTGACGAAAAAGATGTACGTGCTATAAATTATTAAAAAATTTCAAAAAAATCCAAATTAGTTCTACAAATAATTGGCCAAGGTATTAAATGTCAAACTGTTTTCAATGTTATTAAACAGTATCAGGAGAATTCGGCCATTGATAGGAAACATGGGTCGGGGAAAAAAAGTCCACATTTTATTGGGAAGGCCAGAATATTGAAAGCATATTGAAAAGAACTCCAAACACATCTGGTAGAAAAGCAGCCCGGTTAGCTAAGTGCTCAGACTATTTGGTACGAAAAGTTAAAGTTAATACGGAGTTGAAAACATATAAAGTTCAAAAAGTTCCAGACTGGAATGATGCAAAAAAGTTAGAACCCAAGAATTGGACACGGAAATTAAAATCAAATTTCATACAAAAATACTCATGTTGTATAAAGAACGACGAAACGTATGTACTGGCAGGTTTTTCGCAGCTTCCGGTTCAAAATTTTTATGCTGCTATTGTTCGAGGATATGTTGAAGATAAGTTTAGGACCGAAAAGCTGACGAAATTTCCTAAAGAATTCCTGGTTTGGCAAGATTTATACAGTTGCGGCAAAAGAAGCAAGTCATTTGTCACAGTGGGCTCTATAAGCACCGAAAAATACATCAAAGAACGTTTGCAAAAAAATCTTCTTCCTTTCATAAGAGAGCACAATATGTCCACATATTTTTGGCCCGATTTGATATCATGTCACTACGTAAGAAAGCTCAGAAGTGGTACCAAAACAATAACATAGTTTTTGTACCAAAAGAGGTCAATCTTCTAAATTAACCGGAGCTAATACCAGTGAAGAGGAGATATTGAGCTTTTGTAAAAAGTGAATCCAAGAGGACCAAAGAGGTGTCCCAAAATATTGAAGATTTTAAAAGGAGATGGGCAGAATGTCCCAAAAAAGTGACTGAAATCAAATCTCTAATAGAAGGGTTACCAAAAAAGGTCTACGAGTTCATAAGAAGTGTTTAGATGTAAAAAAGTTATATTTTTCTGTGATCTGTAGTATAATATCAATTAAATAAAAAACAAGCGCGAATATTATATTCGGCCCGGCCGAATCTATATACCCACCATCAACTTTTTCAAATTTATAGAAGGGGGTGGTAAAGTGGGCAGTAAAGTGGGCGGACCACGCCCATTTTTTGTTTCCGAGTTTACATTGGTCCTTTAACTATTTGAACACAATTTCGTTGATTTTCACCTTATATGGGAGGTGGGCGGTAAAGTGGGCGGACCACGCCCATTTTTGGTTTCCGAGTTTATATCGATCCCCGAACTATACTTACAAAATTTCGTTGTCGAACATGCTTTTGTTGAAGAAATATCAGCAAAAAAGTATAAAACGGTCACCCTGTGTTTCTAGTTTTTAGCCCATAACTTGTTTGTTTATTAACTGATTTTGCCCATTTTCAATCCCAAACAAACCTTATATAAGACAAATATTTGTGCCAAATTTCGTCCCCCTACGTTGCTCCGTTCGAGCCCTATCCTGCTTTCAACAGACGCACAGACGGACCGACGGACGGACATAGCTAGATCGACTTAGAATCTAACCAGGACCCAGAAAATATATACTTTATGGAGTCTTAAATGATTTTTTCGACATGTTATATACGGAATGACAAAATCAATATACCCCTCATCTTTTTGATGGTGGGTGTAACAATCAAAACTCTAAGATCAACCGTTTCCAAATTATTGAATTTTATATATCGCACTCCTTAACATCTAGATGATTTTAAGCACTACAGGGCGATTTCCGGAAATGGGTTTATATTGGAGCTATGGTAAGGACTGCGCACGAAAAAATCCATACATGCACTTGGGCTTATAACTTTTGATGTGGTGAAAAATAAATAATTCTGCTAACTGGTTTACATTTGTTATTATGCTCACTACCAGTGTGCTAAATTTCATGGTAATAGCAAAACTAGTTTTTCTTAAAATTGAGATTTAACAAAAAACATCTAAACACTAATTCAAATTTTTAATGAAATCTTTTATCGGTCATATAAAACAATTGCTAGGAACGCAATCGTGTCACAAAATACAGTTTCTTGGGTCATAAAATTATACAAAGAAGTCATGGTCACTGACTGGAAACCTGGTAGTGGAATAAAAATGGTATCTTCAGGCTGTAGGACTCAGACAAACTAGAAAGGATTTTGAAAGAAAATCCCCAAAACTGTTGAAGGAAAGTGTCATAAAAAGTTAATTGCTTTAAATCTTTATCAGAAAATTTGAAAGAAAATCTAGCCTAAAGAAAAAAATCCTATTAGAAACGCAAGCAAGAATTTGGAGGAAAAAAATAACGTGAACGTAATTCATGCGAATTTTTTCATAATAATGTTTAGTGTATAATAGACGATGAAACATTCGTACAGACTGACGTTTTTAAACTTCCTGGCCAGGAATTCTAAGTTGCAGATGCTAGAGGGATTATAGCAGAAATGTCGTGTAACAAAGAAATCAAAATTTCCAAGAAAGTTTTTTATTTGATAAACCATATCCATATGCGGGAAAAAAGCACTTCACTCTTAAAAATGATTCCATTAACACACGTGAATGATTGCCTTTGAAAAATATTTCTTGCTTTTCTAAGAAAATACAGTGTATCCGCTGTTTTCTGGCCTAATCCCGCTTTTTCTCATTACAACAACAAAACAATGGAGCGGTAACAAAGAAATTGTTAGTGTTTGTACCGAAAGAGGTTAATCCATCAAATTATCCATAACACCGTGAAATTGAAAGATATTATGCTCTAGTATAAAATAGTTTAAAGGACATTAAAAGCACAGCATAAATGAAACCAAGTTTAAAAATAAGTGCACCTATTTGAGCAAAAAAGTTACCGAAACACAATAAAACCTTTAATTAGAATAATTCTGGAAAATATCAGATATTTCCTTAAAAACCAACAGAAAATCATTTATTCTTTTATGTTTAGAAATTGAACATAACAGTCATTAATAAAAATATAACTTTAAAAAAAATTCACCCATTGGTTTAGCTTCTATAAGCAGATTTGCATGCAAGGATTTTTTCGTGCGCAGTCCTTAAATTATGGACCGATTACATAAAACTTATTTGTGTCAAATATTAACTTGATACTAACATTCGTATGGGATTTATGCACGTTAAAGGGTTTTTCGGAAGAGTGGTTTATATGGAAGCTATGGTCAATCGAGGACCGATCTTCACAAAATTTGGTACAAAGATTGACACTTATACAAAACTTCTTTGCACCGAATTTCATTTAAATATTCTTATTCTTTAAGGCATTTTTGAGTGTTAAAACTCTATTCCGCGGGGACATTTATTTTGGGGATAGATGAAATAATAGACCGATCACAACCAATTTCAATAGGCTTCGTCCTTGTATCATAAAAGTCCCACGTGCTGAATTTCATTGAATTATCTTCAAAATTGCAAACTGTATTTTGTGCACAAGGTTTACATGGACAGCCAGCCAGACGGACAGACGGACGGGCATCGTCAGATCGATTTAAAAAGTGATTCTAAGTCGAAGGTGGGTGTTGGATAACTTTTTCTATGCGTTACAAACATCAGCACAAACACCTAATACCCCAACCACCTATGGTGGTGTAGGGTATAATAAATAAAATAAAACAATTGCGTTAAACAATTTTTGTTGGTTGACTTTGTGGCAATAAACTCAGTGTTTTTAATTCCTTTTTATATATTTTCAGTTGAAAAATAACAACATTTAAAAAAAAAATATTATTAACACTAAACAGGTGTCTGTTTAATTAAAAAATAAAATCCTCTTTATGTCAAGTGTATAATCTTTGAAAACGTAATTTCAAATTACACTTACAAAACTTAAAATTATTCAAAAGCTCATAAAATCTCATAAAATTTAATGTTTCAAAAGAAATTGTTTAACAATTTTTAATTTATATTTATAGAACTAAGTAGTAACTTGGCAACAATTTAAAGATAATAACTAGACATTCATTAAACCTTAAGTCTACTCTTAGTTCCACTAACTCTATCAAAAACTGTATATTTAATATAAATATATAAAATATAAAATATACCAAAAATTATAACAATTTACAATAAAAATAAATTGTTTCTTTTTTTTCGCAATTATAAACAATAAATTGTAGTGGAAATAAAACTGAATGACTCTGAACCTATGGAATTACTATTTATGAGAAGAAGTTAAAAGGACAAACCAAAAAGCCAAAGGAGAAATAATGTCTCAAAGAAACAAACAAAAACTGTTGAGATTATTTTTAACTGTGATTTTTATGGCTCTAGAGAAGAGATTAAGGATACGTTTTTTTTTTCGTTTAGTAGAGATGGTGGTGTTGAAAATATGTAGAAACTGGCTAATGATAACAATATTAAAGTAAATTAACCCATGAAATGTTAAATATAGAAAATGACTTGGTGTATTAAAGTAATAAAAGGTGAAACAGATTAATTATGAGCTTAACAAATGTTTTTTAATGACAGTCAGTTTACTCAAAAATTTCTTAATTAATGTTGAATGTGTTACTGCTTAACAAACCTTTAGGTTTGTTGTAGTTCATATCCTTGAGTGATATTCTTAATTTTACTGATAATAGGAAGGGTAGTCACTAAATCCCGTGAAATTGTGCGGTTGCTTTCTTGAGAAGATACCGAGACATTAAAGAGTTTCCTTTATTAAAGTTAATTACCAGGTTGATGGGTTCACAAAGCTTAAAAGTATCCTTAATTTTTACGGAAACAGTTGTGTCATTTACATCTCTAAAGATTTAAAGAATTGTTTCTTTCAGAAAGTGTTTGAAAAATGTTCTATTTAAGATAAATTTTTGATACAGTTCTAGTTCAGATTTAGTTTAATTCTAGTTCAATTTGAATTTAATTCTAGTTTAGTTCTTGACCAGTTCCAATGCAATTTTAGATTTGTTCTCATTCAATTCTAATTCAATTTTAGTTCATATTTAGTTCAGTTCTAGTTAAGTTCTAAATCAGTTCTAGTTCAGTTCTAGCTCAGTTCTAGTTTAGTTCTAGTTTAGTTCTAGTTCAGTTCTAGTTCAGTTCTAGTTCAGTTCTAGTTCAGTTCTAGTTCAGTTCTGGTTCAGTTCTAGTTCAGTTCTAGTTCAGTTCTAGTTCAGTTCTAGTTCAGTTCTAGTTCAGTTCTAGTTCTAGTTCAGTTCTAGTTCATTTCTAGTTCAGTTCTACTTCAGTTCTAGTTCAGTTCTAATCAAGTTCGGTTATAATCTAGTTCTATTTCAGTTATTGGTCAGTGTTAATTCAGTTCTAGTTTATTTCTAATGCTATTCGAGTTCAATTCTATTGCAATTCTAGTTTAGCTCTAGTTCAGTTCTATTTTAATTTTAGTTTAGTTCTAGTTCAGTTTTTATTTAATTATAATCCATTTCTAGTTCAGCTCGTTCATTTCTAATGCAATTCTAGTTCAGTTCTAGTTCAGATCTAGTTCAGTTCTACACGCAAAGAAAGAGCATGGTTACACCAACTATATTATGTTCCCATTGTTAATTTTCTGGAATTTTAATAACTCTATGTTCATGATACCAATGTTTTTGTTTCAATTTTGTCATTTAATGTTTACACTCACTAAAATTTGAATATGACTGCAAAAATTACATGTTTTTGAATATTTTTACCAGAAACAAAATTTTATTAATATGAAAAATATCAGTACTTTTACAACCATTAAATATTAGCAGTCTTTTTACTTGTTCTTAAACCATATTCTATTTTTAAACCATATTAATATTATTATCCCCATGACATTAAAATATCACAAATAAATATAATGCTTTCACATACCTAGTGGAAAAAATATTTAGCCTTTTAACAAACTTAGTGAAAATTCATGACTTTTTTGATTTTAAATATACATTTTAACATCATTGTAATTATCGTTTAGTTTATATATGAATAAATATAAACTGACAAGGTTTGCTTAATCTCAGTAATATAAATATGAAAACATTGGATTGAATTATAATACGATTATATGGAATCAAATATATTACAGTGGTATTATAATATGATATAATTAAATTACGATATGATAAAGCATCCTATAATATGATCAAATTAGTTTATAATATAATAAAGTCAAATCCTTAAATGATAAAAATATGTCGAAATCGGAAGCAATATTATAAAAAAAAAAGTTATTAATATTAATAAATCGAAATATTAAATGATGTTAAAATTATAAAATGAAATAATAATTATGTACAAATATACAATCATAGTATGTTGCTTAGGTTATGGTCATCAGAACCATATTTTTTCTCTGCATGTAGTTCAGTTCTAGGTCAGTTCTAATTCAGTTCTAGTTCATATTTATTACAATTCTAGTTTAGTTCTAAAAGAAAATAATTTCGATAAATTTTCTTTTCTATAGACAAATTTCAATTAAAGATGTTTCTTGATAATTAACAACAGTAATGGTCTTTAAATATTCCTTCCAGACTTTAATGGGTTACAAAATCTCAATCGATTCCCACAATTCCTTATGCATAAATTCTCCATAAGAGTGTCGAACAAAAGTAGTAGACCATTAATATATAAAAGTCATTAAATTAAGATTGTTACTGTAATTTTTATTAACTTGCCAACATTCCGCACATAACCCACACCTACACACTTGTCTTCTAACATTAATATTTACACAATATTGGCCAATTATAGGGAATAAAAATTAGAAAAAAAAAAAGAAATAAAATAACTTCATTCTCATACCAACCCCTCAGCGACATTCCACAAACATCCCAGAAAAAAAATAAATATTTTGCAATTTTATCTTATGGGAAAAAAATTAAATTTCGAAATTTGTTTTTAAATATGAAGAAAAACATATTTTTTCTCCATTTTTAATGAAAAATGCTAGATAATAGAATTTTATAACAGTAAACAGATTACTTTTTTTCTACAAGATCCTATCAGTCTCATATACATATATAATTTTTTATTTTCTCTTGTTTCTTTGGAAACCCCTAAATATTAAAATTAATGGTTAAAGTTGATAACATTTGACAGTAACCATAAAAATCAACAGAAAACAAAAATTTTCTTTGAGAATACTTTTTTTTTGAATTTAAATTGTATGACTTAGTAAGTCGTTAATAGAAATATAATGTGATTCTGATATGGGAAATAAAATTAAGATTTAAATGTGCGAAAAGAATATAAATTAATTATTTTTTTATTTCTTTTTATGTTTTTTTATTTATATTTTGTAAGATTTCAAATCAAAAAGACAAGACATTTTCATAATAAACTCAAGTATAATATCAAAAGTATAAACATAAAATATAAGTGTTAATTGCTTTAGTTTCAAAGAGAATCAATTATATTTATAATCTAGTGTAAATAATAGAAAATATTTAATAGAAGTTCTATTAAAATTTAATGTAGTAAATAAGTATTTGAAATAAAGCAGAAATTAAGAGGAGTATAATTATAAATGACAGAATAATCTGAGACATATACTCTTCTTAATGACTTAATTTAATTAATATAAAATCTGGGCAGAGATTAAGAAAATGTATATTATAAATAGTCTGTTCTAGTTCAGTTCTAGTTCAATTCTAGTTCACTTCTATCTCAGTTCTAGTTCAGTTTTAGTTCAGTTCTAGTTTAGTTCTAGTTCAGTTCTAGTTCAGTTCTAGTTCAATTCTAGTTCACTTCTAGCTCAGTTCACTTCTAGCTCAGTTCTAGTTCAGTTTTAGTTCAGTTCTAGTTCAGTTCTAGTTCAGTTCTAGTTCAGTTCTAGTTCAGTTCTAGTTCAGTTCAGTTCTAGTTCAGTTCTAGTTCAGTTCTAGTTTTGTTCTAGTTCAGTTCTAGTTCAGCTCTAGTTCAGTTCTATTTCAGTTCTATTTCAGTTCTAGTTCATTTCTATTTTAGTTCTACTTCAGTTCTAATTCAGTTCTAGTTCAGTTCTAGTTCAATTCTAGTTCACTTCTAGTTCAGTTCTAGTTCAGTTCTAGTTCAGTTCTAGTTCAGTTCTAGTTCAGTTCTAGTTCAGTTCTAGTTGAGTTCTAGTTTAATTCTAGTTCACTTCTAGCTCAGTTCTAGTTCAGTTCTAGTTTAGTTCAGTTCTAGTTTTAGTTCAGTTTTAGTTCAGTTCTAGTTTAGTTCTAGTTCAGTTTTAGTTCAGTTCTAGTTCAGTTCTACTTCATTTCTAGTTCAGTTCTAGCTCAGTTTAGTTGTAGTTCAGTTCTAGTACAGTAAATAATATTCCTCATACGCCTCATAGAAATGTAAATTATGAAACAAATATATAGAAGGGTTTATAGTGAAGCCAATTAACAAACAGGAACTTTTCAACTTATCTCTAAAGTTTAAGTTTTCGTTTTATATCATTCGTTGTAATTTATTCCTGATGTGTGTCTTAAATTTAAATGTATGTTAACACTTAACTGTTTTCTTCTTTTAAGTGCACAATTGCCCTTTTTAAATTTTTTTCTAAATGTACATATGTCGACAATAATAAAATTATTACCCAGAAAAGTTCAAAAAAAGCTTTTTCTACAATATGTTTAACTTAAAGGGCTGTCATTTATTTAACACACTCTTACTTATGTTTGTAAAAATGTATGTATATAAAACTATGCAGAAGTATTTTCAGCATATTTGAAAAATGTTAAGAAAAGAGAAAAGCAACAATTAACCTTATCTTTTAGGGATATGAAAGGTTGAAATCTTTAACTTAACCTTAAATAATTACATAAAGTAAAAACGTTTTCAGACGTTAATTTGTTAATACTCAATTATTATTATTATTTATTTTATTTTATTTTTTTTTTTTGGTTTTTTTCATATTGTTATGAAGACACAAAATAGAGTTTAATATTTGAAATAAAAAATGATACTAAATTTAGCTGTTCCTTTTCAGCATTCTTTTACAATAAAAGAAACACAAATTGACTTTTTTATTACCTATATTAAAAATGTTTTACTGCATACTTTTAGGTATTTCAACCTATTTGTGTGATAACAATTTTAATATGTTTGTATGTTTAGGTGTTTTTCTTCTAAGTTAAATGCTTGTATATGTGCCATGACATTTTGTATTGTTTTTTTTACCGATAATCCTTTAAAAATAACTTTAAAACTTTGACAATCATATTAATCTTTGACGTTATAGAATTTAGCTTTAAACGGGTTTAAAATAGATTTTCGATTAAAATAGTAAACAAGAATAAAACATTTATTATAAAAAATTAGAAAACAAATTGTAGCATATTTAACTTCTTTACAATATTAATATGTAACGCATGAGAGTTTATTTAGTAAAAAAAACAATACCAATAAATATTTTATTTATTACCTATACATTTTATTTCAGTATGTTTATATTGCACAGTGGGGCAGAATCGAAATTTTTTGAAAATAAATTTGTAACTTTTGATCGGCTGCTGGAGTTGCATGAAATTTGGTATATGCATAGCAGAGGAGCGTACAATGTTTGGAAGTTTGGAAGGGGGACCGAACAGACCCCTAAGCGTAGCTAAAGGGGCTCAAAATTGGGTACCTCTGCCATAAAAATCCGTGACTCAATAAATTTTAAAGTGGCATATTTTCGGTTCTGTAAAAGATATTGATTTCAATATTTTTCTGTATAACGAAGAATTATGTCAGCTATGCAATGTAATTTAGATGAAAAAAAAAAATCGATTTTGTACTGTTTCTGATTTTTGATATTAAAGTAAAATTTTTTTAAAAAACTGGTTTTTTGAGAAACTATAAATATTTTATCTGTAATAAAATCTTTGTTATTAAAGTTATCTAATCGAAATTTTCGGTGAATATAGACTTTATCATATAAAATGAGAAAGTGAAAAAAATTTTAAGATTCCCAAAAAAAAAACGCCGAAAAATCCCAAAAATGGGTTTTTTCACATTTTTGGCTATAAAATCCAGTAGATTTTGATTGAAAACTTTTAACAACATATTAATGATTCTTAAACTGCATTTCATTTGCCGATTCGTGCTTTGGGATTTGAGAAAATATAGTCTAAAGTCAAAACTTTCATATAAAATGGGTCGAATTCGGGAGGGTTTTGTACCTTGACGCCTTGAGTTATTGGGCTTGCTTTTAATTTTATGTTCTTGTCTGTGAAGATACCTTTCAGAAAAGTATAAAATTATTTTATGTTGTTAAAGAAAATTTTATTTTAGAGGAAAAAGAGTAGACACTTTTTCAGCAAAAAAAAAAAGTCGTCATTTTTGCAATTTTTAAATTCAAAATCGTTTATTTTTGGACTCGGTAAAGATATCGACTTCAAATTTCTTTTATTCAATAGATAATTTTATTCTTTAATTAGCTAAAGAAGAAACAAATAAAATCGGTCGGAAATACTAGGATATATATGAAAAAAAACTTTACAAAGAATATGCAAAATTGGGGTACTTTAAAATTCAAACGCAAATAACTCAAAAACTATAAGATATAAATAGTAGATCTTATCAGTGCCTACAATATAATGTATAAAAATATTTGAAATCGGACTAGAAACTAAAATTTGGCAAGCGATAAAACCAATTTTATGTCAGAGGTACCCAACTTTAAGCCCCTTTCAAACTTAACATTGTACACTCCTCTGCTACGCCTCTATCAAATTTCATGAAAATCCAGCCAGCCGATGTTACAGATTTATTGCCAAAAATTTTCGATTCTGCCCCACTGTGCATTGTGTCAAGCAATTCGATGCCAGAATTCTTAAAATTGTCTAACACGATTAAATGACTAACAGTTTGGTTCTATTAAAGTCCAGAAAAAACAAGCGTAAACTACCCTTAAACTACTTATACAAAATTTCGATGTCATACATGCTTTTGTTTAAGAGATATCAGCAGCAAAGTATGAAACGGACACCCTGTGTTTCTAGTTTTTAGCCCATAACTTTTTTGTTTATTAACCGATTTTGCCCATTTTCAATACCAAACAAACCTTATATAAGATAAATATTTGTGCCAAATTTCCTTCCCCTACACAGAAAAAAGTCATTATTTAATATATAAATTAATTAAATCAATCAAGTAGATGATTGAATGAATTAAAAATTTTAAAATCATACAAAAAATTATTTTTATTTTATTTTTTCTTGAATATATTAATTAAATTTTGCTGCAAAATTAAACAACTGAGTTAATTGAAAAAAAGACGGTAATAATTTTTTCTGTGTACGTTGTCCCGTTCGGGCCCTATCCTGCTTTCAACAGACACACAGACAGACCGACCGACGGACAGACGGACGGACATAGCAAGATCGACTTAGAATCTAACCAGGACCCAGAAAATATATACTTTATGGAGTATTAAATGATTTTTTCGACATGTCCCAGCAAAATCTTTTTGGTTTTCGGTAATGACGACTACTTATTAAAGTACTTTCCTGGAAAGTAGGCATCATTATTATTTACCTTCTCTACATTACATAAATTAGTACTCAATAGTATAATTGCAGAGTAAGTTACAATAACATGGATCAGTTGTCTAGAGCGCAGGATTAGCAATCAGAAGGTTGCCGGTTCAACCCCATTCTGATGCTATTCGTTTTTTTAACAAAATGTTTTAAAAATATATTTTATGCTAAAACAAGTTTTTTAGCTTTGAATATTAATTGCGAGATGGTGTACTGAGTAAGACGTTAGTCATTAAAAACGACTAGTTAATAGGGTTCCAAGTTCAAAACTCACTGACGGCAAATTTTTTCTTTTTTTGTTTTTATTTCTATTTTTGTTTAGGTACATATTTTTTAGTATCACTAGAGTCTAAAAATAACTACTAGAATTCATGGACAACTCGAACAAAAATAACTAGTTATTGAGACAAAAAATAAGTAGTTTATTTTAATTTCCAATTATACCTGCTAGCTTACCAGGAAAGCAAAGTTTTTGCTGGGGTTACACACGGAATGACAAAATCAATATAACCCTCATCTTTTTGATGGTGGGTATAAAAATGATTTTGCATAATTGTAGTAATTAATAGTGAATCATCATAGCCTTAAATAGCACTATTAAAACAGGCACAATTATTTATTTGTAATTCTAGTAAATTTTCCAATAAATCGCATAATACAATATGTATTTAGTAATTTAATTAAACTTTTGCTTAAACAAATACATAATTAAATAAGTATCTTAGAAAATTCACATTAATTAAAGTTGTCTTAAAATACTAAATACTTACCCAAACTTAAATAAAATATTAAAGCTGACAATGCACAAATAATGGCCAAAAACAAAACGCCAATTGCTATACTCCGTCCATAGACCATACTCGATTTATTATATTTATTCTTTTAACTTTGTTCCAGTAATCAAATTGGAAAAAAAATACTATAAAAAGGGAACAAAATCTCCAGTAATTTAATATTATCTTAAACAAAACAAAGACATGAATGAACAAGTTCGAATGTATGTAATGATAAACAATTTTTGCAATTATAATAGTTTTTTTTTTTTTTTTGCTCTTTTTTTGGTTTATTATTTATTTTTTGTATATTTATTCCATTTTTATCATACTCATAGTATTTTTAGTATTTAATGTTAAGACCAGTAAAAAAAAAACAACAACAGCAAAACTGCAGACACATTTACTCCTTGTGTTCTTATTTTTAAAAGTAATAGTAGATAACTTTCGCTTAGTGTTTAAGTCAAAAGTAATAGCTTCCGTCTAGCAAAAAGAAACTCTTAAATACAATTTAACGATTAATCATTTTTGGTAAATCCATCACCAACATTTTGCTGGAGCTTTGTATAGGGAAGATGTTGACAGTTATAAAAATGTTGTCAACAATAATGGCGATTACTTTATGATTCACCAAGACTTTAGTTGTATACTTGTGCATTAAAAATGTCATTATTTAATATTTTGAAGACATTATAATCTTTTATTTAAAATGCATTTTCTTAACGTTGCAAATATGTTTATAAGTTTCTTTTACTTTTTTTTTTTTTTTTGTAAGAAGTTCTTTTTTAGAATTTATTTAGATTTTGTATAAATTTCCATGTTGATTTTTTCTTTAAATAACCGCTACTTGTTGTAGTTTCTATTTTTATTTAATATTTGTTGTCACTTATTATTATTCCTATAATTGTATTTATTTATTTTTATTTTAAATTCTTTGAAATATTTCACTATTTTTTCATTTTACATGCATTGCGTGTATGTGTGTGCAAGAAAATATTTTTGTATGTGTTTATGTTTTTGTTGTTAATCTAAGTTCATGTATTTAACAATTTAATATAAAGTATACATATTTAAAGATATTCTTTTGTAGAATATTTTTTGTAATTTTATTAACAACACACAGTGGTTCCAAAACGAATTTTTTTCGAAATAATTCTGTAACTTTAGAACTGCTTGATAAATTTGAATGAAATTTCGCATGAAAAATCCTGAGGTGTATTTCAATTGATTTGGAGGAGCACATGTCCTTAGGGGGTCTGGGGAACGGAGGGCGTACCTCCAAAGTTGATCACCTCGGGTATGAAAATTAAAAAAAAAATCGCCAAAATTTCATTTATGATTTGATTGAAAAAAATTTGCACATAGATAGTCCTTATAATTTTCTACAAAAAATACGTTTACATGTGTGGGATATCTTTTTTATTTTAAGAGATATTTGGACCGAAGTCAAATTTTGACCAATTTTTTGACATATTTATTTTTTTTTTTTAGATTTTTTAACTTAGCTAAAAACTTGGGCTCCTCCAAAACAGTTGGAAAATTCCTCAACAATAACTATGTGAAATTTTATTGAAATATATTTTACGGTTCAAAACTTAAACAAAATTATTTAAAAAAACACGTTTAACAAATTGAATGTGCACTTATGTAAATAGAATGCTTTTCCTTTATTTCTATTTACCATAGAAATAAAGGAAAATCTGCAAATTTTTCTGAAGGGGGTCAAGTTTCAGTTAGCTTTTGAACGATTGTGTAAAGTATTTATGCAAGTATTTGATATCATTGGAAAGGTTATTACTTGAAAAATAATAATATATAAATAGTAAAGTATTAAAACTAAATTTTTTCATTTAATTGGTCAAAAAACTAATAATTTTTGTGTTTAGTGTTATAAAAAAAAAATAATAATATTTGAACTTAAATAAAATCTATATTAATTAAGCTATCATTTTGAAATTTTAGTATAATATAAAAAAAGTTGTCTTTAAAAAAGAGTATAAATAGATTCCCACTTTTTTTATTCCAAAATACCCAAAATTCCAGTTCGGAGAAAGCTTGTTTCAAAAATTTACTTTTTTCAGTAAAATGATCACCCTGTCGTTATAAGAGGCGTGGCTTATTAAATATTTTTTGTGTATTTAGCGAACATATGTAGGTATGTAATCAAGGTATACTTTTTTTTTAATTTCAGCTTTGACATTTTTGAGCTTCACAAAAACTAAAAAAAAAAAAATTAATTTAAGGAAATTCTGCTAGGGCTAGCGGAGAGACTGTTACCCCAACTGCCCTCGGATTTAGTTTACATGCATTTAAGTTAAGCATTCTTTTAGGAACAAGAAAAAAATGTATGGTCCGGAGGAAAATAATGGATTTTAAAGTAAAAAAATTTTACCACCTTTTTGAAAAAAATCACAAAAAATCAAAATTTTTTTCAAATTTTCTTTTAATCACAAAAAATCAAAATTTTTTTCAAATTTTCTTTTTATCTAAAGCACATAGTTATATAATTCTTGCACGAAAATTATTAAGAATTTTGTACAAAATCCAGAGAATATTTTAGAAAAGGACTCAAATTGAGCCCGCCAAGTTTAAAAAACTAAAAAAAAAACATGTTCAAAAATGGGTCAAAGTTTGACTTCGGTCCAAATATCTCTTAAAGTAAAAAAGATATCGCACACATGTAAGCAAATTTTTTGTAGAGAATTATAAGGATTATCTATGTGCAAATTTTTTTTTCAATCAAATCATAAATGAAATATTGGCGATTTTTTTAAAAAGTCTTCATACCCGAGGTGACCAATTTTGGAGGTACGCCCCCATCCCCCAGACCCCCTCCTCCAAATCAATTGAAATACACCTCAATTCATCCAGCAGTTCCAAAGTTACAGAATTATTTCCAAACAAAATTCGTTTTGGGACCACTGTGCAACATTAAACAAATTATATTCTTAATGAATTTTGATGGTAATGAAATAAAAGTCTATATATTAGCATATAAAAAAAAAATGCAATTTATTATACATTTTCTATAAAAGTCTATAGAAGTATACATTAACTTTTAAAGACATTTTTGTTGTTAATATAATAAGATTTTGTTTTTAAAAATTAAACAAAAACTATAGAACTTATTACATTTTATCAGCAACCATTTACTAAAACTTTTCATACATTTCTTATTTTTGCCCCCAAAAATATGCACCAATTTAAACAACAAATACTCTGTATGAAGAATTTTTTGATAAAGTTTAGAAAAACAAATTTTATCTTTAATGAATTTTGATGGTAATGAAATAAAAGTCTATATATTAGCATATAAAAAAATGTTAATTACGCAACTACACAAATTCTAATTTTTGTAATAGAAACATTTATCAAATGGCATATATACTAACTGATTATATTCCCCTACAATCTTTTTGGAAACATCATAAATTAGTTGTTCAAATTTTCAATAAAATTTTGTTGGAAGTAAAAGAATCAGGCATTTCACTCACCACATTCATTGTACACCTATGTATATGTTTTGGTCAAATCTTAAAAGTAAATGTTTAAAAACATTTCAAAAAAATGTCCACAATTTGTCCAATTAAACTGCAATTTATTATACATTTTCTATAAAAGTCTATAGAAGTATACATTAACTGTTAAAGACATTTTTGTTGTTAATATAATAAGATTTTGTTTTTTAAAATAAAACAAAAACTATAGAACTTATTATGCACCCCAAAAATATGCACCAATTTAAACAACAAATACTCTGTCTTAAAATATACATATGAAGAAATTTTTGATAAAGTTTAGAAAATGTAAATATTTTTTTTTTTTTTTTTTTTGTAGTTTTTAAGCGATTTTAAAGACTGATTATCTTGTTTTATTGTGAAAAATATAGCATTTAAAACTTTAGATAGAAATACATGTATTTAGGGCTAGTTTTTAGGATGTCGATTATATACATTTATCGGTTAAACATAGCTTAAGCTATTAATGATGTTTTTCAATAAAAGACTATCAGGTATATAATCTAGGTTTAACTTAGCTTATGTCGCCAGTTAAACCTATGTTAGTACTGTCATGACATACACAGCAGAATAGAAAAACAAATACTATTAAAATATAATGAAAAAAATATATTTTATTTGAAGTTATAAACAAAAGTAAACATTAAAAGTATAACTTTTAATGTTTATTATATTTTGTTTATTAAATTTAAAGTATTGCCATAAATTGAACATAAAATTATCTCTGTTTTCAGAATTCTGTAATTCTAGCGGATTTGACACTTTTAATCTAGTACTGAAAAACAAAATTGTTGATTAAAGCTCGTTTAAATTAGTTTGTGGATTAATTTAACAAGTTAAACCAAAGTTAACTCATAAGTAAAAAACTAGCTCTTAGTCAATGTCGAAATTTAGAAAAGGATAATAAATTTAAATACGTCGAATAAATTTACTTATTTGGAGTATGTATATTTAAAATATTTTAATATACTTAGTATAAAAGCTACGTTCTGATTTTTTAATCAATTAAAATCTTAACATTTTAAATCGACTTAATATTTAGGGAACTACGAGATTTTTAGTGCAGCAATTACCCCCTAGCCTAGTATTTCTAAATACCTCAAAATTTAGGGGGTATTTTGAAATTGATTTGTGATATACACAAAAAGATCTACAACACACATGTCGCTCAGTGGTTCTAAAACCGTTGGAAAAATCTCAATAAAATTTCGCCTGACCAGAGATGAGGTATTTTCGAGTTGATTTGGAAGAGCACAGATTTCAAACCGGTCATGGGGGGAGTGGGTAGACCTCCAAAGTTTAGTCATTTCGGTTATGTATTTTTTATTTTTTTAATCGGCAAAAATTCATTTATGAGTTGACTGAAAAAAAAAAAAAAAAAAATACAAATACATATATAGTCCTTATAAATCTTAAAAAAAATACGCTTACTTACATGTTTAGTTTATCTCTATATATAAAAGAGTAACGTGATTGACTGACTGATTCACCATCCCACAGCCCAAACGCCTAAAGCTAGAGAGACGAAATTTAGAACGTAGGTATGTCTCCCTCTATATAAATCCACTAAGACGGGATTTTTGAAAAATCAAATGTTTAGGGGGTAAAAACGGGTAAAATCGGTAACCTTATTTATATTTCTGAACTAAAAAAGATATAAAAAAAGTTGAATAGTTATCGTTATTCATTTAAAAAATAATCGGACGGTGTCTGGTACTTTTTTGAAAATCGGTACTTTTTTTGGCATCATATGTATCTTTTAAAGCAATCAACATACAGATAAAATTTACATCGTATTCATAACTTATCAAAAAAATGACAAATAAAAATTTGGTACTTTTTAGAAATTCTGATGTTTAAGGGGTAAAAATCGTACCTATTTTTGGTACTTTTTTCAAAAAACATTTTTTTTATATTTATTGACATAAACATAAGAGTATTTAAATAGGGGATCCCACTATAATTTAGAAATTCATTGGAATACATTTTTTGTTATATCCATGGGGGTAAAATCGGGAAATTACTTTCTATTCAAACTCATTAATGAATTTTCAATCATATTAAACCTAGAAACATGAAATGAAGAAAATGTAATCCTATGTGGATAAGAATTCACAAGAGTGGAATTTGTGGTACTAAAAGATACTTGGTCCTGTGGGTAAGAATTCAAGAAGAGGGACTTTGTGGTACATTTTTGTTCTTCCAATGGTACTTTTTGAATTATTTATAATATTTAACCTAGAAACATGCAATTAAAGATATGTGGTCCTAAATGAATGAAAATTCATAAGAGGGGACTTTGTGGTACTTTTTTGTTTTTCTAATGGTACTTTTTGAATTTCCTTTAATATTTAACCTAGAAACATGAAATTAAATATATGTGGGAAAGAATTCACAAGAGGTGTCTTTACGGTACTTTTTTGTTCTTATAATGGTACTTTTTGCATTTTCTATAATTATGAACCTAAAAACATGAAATTGGGAACATGTGGTCCTAAATGAATGAGAATCCATAAGAAGGGACTTTGTGGTACTTTTTTGTTCTTCCAATGGTACTTTTTGAATTATTTATAATATTCAACCTAGAAACATGAAATTAAAAATATGTGGCCCTAAGTGTGTGAGAATTCACACGGGGGACTTTGTGGTACCTTTTTGTTCTTCTAATGTTTTTTTTTTTTTTTTTTTTTAATTTTCTATAATATTCAACCTAGAAACATTAAATTAAAGATATGCGGTCCTAAATGAATGAGAATCCATTAAAGGGGACATTGTGGTACATTTTTCTTCTTCCAATGGTACTTTTTGAATTATTTATAATATTCAACCTAGAAATATGAAATTAAAAATATGTGGCCTTAAGCGAGTAAGAATTCACACAGGGAACTTTGTGGTACTTTTTCGTTCTTTTAATAGTACTTCTTGAATGTTCTGTAATATTCATCCTTAGAAACATAAAATTGAAGATGTAAGGTCCTAAGTGAATCAGAATCCTTAAAAGAGATTTTGTGGGACTTTTTCCTTATTCTAATATACTTTTTCGTAATTCTAATATTTATTTTTCGTTATTCTAATATTAGAAACCTGAAATTAAAGAGATATTGTTATTTATGGATGAGAATTCTCAAGCTCTGTTAGTCGCATTCTTTTATACTAAAAAATAATATAAATACTTTGGTAGTTTTCTAACTTTCGGACATTAAATATGTTAAAAATTGATACTTTATAGGCACCCTACGAACTTTCTAAACCAAAATCACAGAAATAAATTTAAAATATTTTCCTTTTTTTTTATCGGGAATATATCAAACATGCCTTTTGTACTTTTCGAAAATCCTATTTTCTTATTGTAAATTTTGGTACTTTTTTAAGCAAAATATTTAAAAAGTTTATTGTTGTTAATGCCAACAAAATGTTGCTATGGGAGTTAAAAATCTTAGTTTAATTTTATTATATAATATGGTTTTTATATAAATTTCCGCTAACGAAATAGCGAAGCCTATTGAAATTGGTTATGATCGGTCCATTAAGTATTATAATACTTTCTCTCATTTTTTTAGTATAAAAAATACATAACAAAATTTCTTCCACTCGAAATAAAATGTTTTCCACATTTTGACTTAAAGAAATCTGTTGATTTTGCTTTACTTTTTAGTCTTCTTTTAAATACTCGTATTTTATTTAAATACGAAAAAAAAAAAAAAAAAAACATCTCAGTATTTTTTGTTTTGGCGCTTATTTTTATTTTCATATTCATAAATAATGCAATCTGTCTATTGTACTGTTTAATGGCACAATTACTCCTTAATAGGAATTTTATTTAAATTAAATTATTTTTCATATAAATTTTAAAGCTTTTTAAGCAAATTTTTAAGTCTGTTTAAAAATAATTTTAAGATAAACTAAATAAAAACTTAAATTAATTTCTTTAAATTTAAATATTTTTAAAATTTTTAGCAACGAATCCTATCCATTGTAATTACTTTTAATGATAAGTATTAGATTCATACCCTTTTTATTCTAGCTGTTATATTGCCCTTATTTTGTCATTAATTTACTATAATTTTATGTCTTTTTTAGAATAAATTACATACATTTATTAAGCGACTAAAAAATGTTTAGATAATAATTCAATATGTAGCCGTTTATTAAAAAAAATAGTCGCAAACATTTTTTTATTTAGTTTTAATAAATAACTTTTGTCATTTACAATTATTATTTACGAGTTGACAAGATAATAAAAATTTATAAAATTTGAAAATCGATTAAAATATAAAGAATCTAATAAATTTAATAAATAAATATCATTAAATCTTTAAAACTTAAAGAGCAATAAAAAAATAAGTAAGTTTTATATCGCATCATTAATAAGTATGTATAACAGCAATACGGAAACTCACAGTTTACAACGCAAACAATTTTTATATATTTTTTTTTATATATGTATATATTTTAAAAGCTTGTAATCAAATAATAAGTTTAATATTTTATGAAATAATAAAAATTTAAATTGCATCCATTTCTACTTAAGAAAATCATATAATACACCCAGAGAAATATCAATCACATACGTGTTGAAAACAATACCATTCTGTGTCAATAGTGAATCTACACCGTACATATGTGTTTAAATTAAATACTGCGTGTTCAATTCTTATTGAAAATCGATACCTAATTGGCACCAAGTTGAAACCATTTCGGTATCAAATTGTTAAATTACATATGTTTTCTATTAAATTTGTTAACGAAAGGTATTAAAAAGCTGTTACCGTAAATTACCAATGTGAGCACAACCGTTGTTGATTTTGAATCGAATTTTTTCCCTTAGTGTAGTGAATTGGTATTTTGACAATTTTTGATATCATTTATATATTTTAAAATGAAAAATTTTATATATTTTTAAAAACATAAAACACGTATTTTTTTTATTTTGTGGAAAATTTAACTCTTAGAACGAATGAAACGAATAACGAATAAAATTGTTATTTTTATAATTTTTATACCCTTCACTACAGGTGTAAACCCAGATATCGACCAAAACGGGTTTTTGGACTTTTTGAAGCCTCAATATAAGCTACGGTCTTTCTGCTTAGATCTGTCACAAATATTTTTTAGAATTTTTAAGTCAATTGATCTGTCCATATGTTTTCAAAATACACTTTTTTTTATTTAAAATAATGTTGCACAGTGGTCCCAAAATGAATTTTTTTGGAAATAATTCTGTAACTTTAGAACTGCTGGATGAATTTGAATGAAATTTCGCATGGACAATCCTGAGGTATATTTCCATTGATTTGAAGGAGCACATGTCCTTAGAGTGTCTGGGGGACGGAGGGTGGACCTCCAAAGTTGGTTACCTCGGGTATGAAAATTTAAAAAAAAAAATCGCCAAAATTTCATTTATGATTTTATTGAAAAACAATTTCCTTATAAGTCCTTATAATTCTCTACAAAAAATACATGTGTGGGATATCTTTTTTACTTTAAGAAATATTTGGACCGAGTTCAAATTTTGACCCATTTTTGAAAATGTTTTTTTTAGTTTTTTTAAACTTGGCGGGCTCAATTTGAGTCCTAAATTTTTTCTCTGGATTCTGTACAAAATTCTAAATAATTTTCGTGCAAGAATCATATACCTAAGTGGTTTAGATAAAAAGTTATATAATATTGAACACAATTTGAAAAAAATTGTGATTTTTTTCAAAAAGGTGCTAACATTTTTTCACTTTAAAATCCATTATTTTCCTCCTGACCATGCATTTTCTTCAAGTTCCTAAAAGAATGCTTAACATAAATGTATGTAAAGCAAATCCGAGGGCAGTTGGGGTAATAGTCTCCCCGCTAGCCCTATCAGAATTTCGTTAATTTTAATTTTTAGTTTTTTGTGGAGCTCAAAAATTTCAACTTTTGCATCGTTATATATATTTCAATGAAATTTCATATAGTTATTACTGAGGTATTTTCGAACTGTTTTGAAGGAGCACAAGTTTCTAGCTGGTTTTGGGGCAGGAGGAGGACCTCCGAAATGGGTCACCTCGGATATTATATTATATAAGAAATATTTAAAAGAGTTGACCTCTTTCGGGGGTTCTCCTCCTGCCCACAGATCAGCTGCAAACTTGTACTACTCCAAAACTGTTGGAAACAACCTCAGTAATAACTATGTGAAATTTCATTAGTTACACAAAATTCAAAAGTTACACAAAATTATGAGGGTTGGGGGTTAATGATTACATTGCAAGTAATTGTAATTGGACATTTTCACTTACAAATACAAGTAATTGTAATTGATATTTTTTCAATTACAATTACAGTAATTTTAATTGAAAATTTCCAATTACAATTACAATGTAATTGTAAAATGCTATTAAAAAAATTCAACATACGATTTGTATTTCTGGTAATTTTGAATATTTTTAATGCCATACAATAATTATTTTTTAAAAAAACCTATACATTTCGGAGTTAATTAGTAATTGAAATTTTCAATTACAATTATTTGTTCTTTTAATAAATAATAAAATATTATGTATAATTTTGAAAATTTCCCTTTATAGATTTTTTTTTTTTTTTTTTGTTAGAAAAAATATTAAGATTTTTTGTATTCAGTTTTAGTATTTTTTATTTTATTTTATATTATTATTATTTTTTTTTTTTTTCTTTTTTTTCTCTTTGAAAACAATTGACCGAAATTTTATATTATTTTGAAAATTTCCTTACTAAAATAAATTTCCCTCCCAGGAAAATTTTAGTATAAAGGATTATTGTAAACATTTTTATGTTTTCAATTGCAGCTTAAAATTAATTTTCTTTTTTATAAAAAAAATTTCCCTTTATAGGAAATTTTTCTTTTTAGAAAAAATTGTATATTTATATATTATATTTTTCTATAATTGTGGAAATTTTCTTATGAAAAAAAAATTGTTTTTCAATATAATGATATAATATTTTATTTTTCTTAACATAATTTTTAACAGTAAATACAATTTTAAAGTATTGATAGTTTTTCTTAGTGGAAATTGTTAACACAATTCTGCTCTTAAATATTTTGGTGAATATAAAAATATTGTAAAAAACATAAATAAATAGTAAAATTTTGGTGTAAACTACAATTTAAAACAATTTAGAGGCCAAAAACTTTAAACTGGCTTGTTTTTTAAAACTCTGGAATATTTTTTTACGAGTTTTTCATGTTCTTTTTATAGTTGTGTAGTAGCTATTAGAGCCCTGCAAACTGTGTCTTATAAGGCTGTACAAGCCACTTGATATTTTTCAAGTGTTGTTATCAGTGTGTGTGCGGAGTAATAAATACTGTTCTGCAGGCACTTAAAACCATACAAATACTGCGTGTGTGCTTCAACTTCATGAACAAATCATGAGTGTGCTATGATAGCGACCAAACAAGCCTCTCAAAGGATTGTATAAAAAAATACAAGCCTTTTGACCACTTGTTTGCTTCAATAAGGAAAAAAATTGTGTTTTCTTTTTTATTAAAATTATATGTGTGTGTGTGCGTTCATGACTGTATAAAGTAATTTCGTAAGTAAAACAGTCGTTTAAAAGTATTGTTTATAAACTTATTGTTATTTACGATCAAATAAATTATTAATGTTACTAGTTATAACAATTTAAAGAAACATGCAGATGTTCCATCGTATTCTTAACATTTGGGAAAATTTATTAGTCAAGGAGTAAACGTATATGGAAACGAATTTGAAAAATGAAAAGACATTGTTCTATATTATTTCCTTTTAGTTTTAAAATAGAATGATTACTTAGTAAATATAAATTAAATGCAATAAAATCTATCAAAATATAAATAAGTACAATTTTAAAATTTTTTATAAACATACAATTAATTATAAGACTAACTTTATTTAAAATATAAATAAATACTAAAGATAAAAATTTTCTAACTTACATATGTAACTGACAGTTTCAAATGTCAACTTTAATTTTTTTACTTTTTTAACTCTTAATAAAGAGTATTTTTTAATAACTTTATGAATTGACCCTTTTACATTTATTTAGAAAAGAAGAACCAACAATAAAATATAGACATACTGTATGTATGTGTGTGTATGCAAGAATATTTATAAACAACCACTTTTTACACATTATGAAGATTTTTTGCCACACACAGCAACTACGTATTACAAAAAACAAACAAATCATTAAGCCCACTTGAAATCTTTAAATCATTTCTCAACGTCTTGTATGATTTGCTTTTTTTTGCCACACCACTTGCACCACTTGTTTACGATAAATGATTTGAACGCACGGATTTGCAGTCGCTCATACACAGTACACACTTGCTTTGCTTCGGGCAGCGAACAGTACGAACAGTATTTATTGTTGTTTTTGCATTAATTAAAAAGTACCATTGGAAGAACGAACATTAGAAAATTCAAAAAGTACCGTTAGAAGAATGAAAAAGTTCTAAAAAAAGTCCCCTTTCACTTAGGATCATATATCTCTAATTTCATGTTTCTAGGTTCATTATTATAGAAAATTCAAAAAGTACCATTAGAAGATCAAAAAAGTACCACCAATTGCCTTCTTGTGAATTCTCACTCACTTAGGACTACATGTACTTAAGTTTCATTTAATAAAAAATGCATTATTTAATTTGAATAAAATCAAAGATTTTATCCCCTTTTTGATACTTTTTATTCCCCCCTGAATGTAACAAAGATTGTATTCCAATAAATTTCTAAATTGTACTATGATCTAACGTTAAAATATTCATATGTATGTGTCAGTAAAAAAAAACAAATATTTTGTGAAAAAAGTACCAAAATCAGGTACGATTTTTACCCCTTAAACGTTCGAATTTCCAAAAAGTACCAAACAAGTATTCGCCAATTTTCGATAAGGTACCAATTTGGTGCATATTTTATTTCTATACTTACTGGATTAAAAAATAGATAGGGTTCCAAAAAAGTACAAAACTGAAGTTTTTACCCATTTTCTCCCTAAAAGAGCCGAATTTCAAAAAAGTACCAGACACCTATCCTATTATTTTTTAAATGAATAACGATATCTATTCAACTTTTTTTGTATCTCTATTAGTTTAGGAGATATAAGGTTACCGATTTTACCCGTTTTACCCTTTTTTACCCTCTAAACATTTCAACCACCATATGTATCTTTGAAACCAATCAACATACAGATAAAATTTACATCATATTCACAACTTATCAAAAAATGATAAACACAAATTTGGTACTTTTTAGAAATTCGAATGTTTAAGGGGTAAAAATCGTACCTATTTTAGGTACTTTTTTCATAAAACATTTTTTTATATTTATTGACATAAACATATGCGTATTTAAATATGGGATCCCACTATAATTTAGAAATTCATTAGAATACATTTTTTGTTATATCCATGGGGAAAAAAGTACCAAAAAAGGGGTAAAATCGGAAAATTACATTCTATTCAAACTCAATAATGAATTTTCAATTATATTAAACCTAGAAACATGAAATGAAGAAATTGTAATGGATAAGAATTCACAAGAGTGTAATTTGTGGTACTTAAAGATATTTGGTCCTGTGGGTAAGAATTCAAAAAGAGCGACTTTATAATGGTACTTTTTGAATTATTTATAATATTTAACCTAGAAACATGAAATTAAAGATATGTGGTTCTAAATGAGTGAGAATCCATAAGAGGAGACTTTGTGGTACTTTTTGAATTTCCTGTAATATTTAACCTAGAAACATGAAATTAAATATACATGGTCCTATGTGGGAAAGAATTCACAAGGGGTGTCTTTATGGTACTTTTTTGTTCTAATAATGTTACTTTTTGAATTTTCTATAATTATGAACCTAGAAACATGAAATTAAAGAAATGTGGTCCTAAATGAATGAGAATCCATAGAGGGGACTTTGTGGGACTTTTTTGTTTTTCTAATGGTACTTTTTGAATTTTCTATAATTATGAACCTAAAACCATGAAATTAAAGATATGTGCCCCTAAGTGGGTGAGAATTCACACGGGGGACTTTGTGTTACACTTTTGTTCTTCTAATGGTACTTTTTGAATTATTTATAATATTTAACCTAGAAACATGAAATTAAAGATATGTGGTCCTAGGTGAATGAGAATCTATAAAAAGGCTTTGTGGTACTTTTTTGTTCTTTTAATGGTACTTTTTGAATTTCCTGTAATATTTAACGTAGCAAATAATATTAACAGCTAAAAATTTTGCTCGAAATTAAAAAAAAATCTTTATAAATGAAATTTACCAAAAAAGGTATTTTTTTAAAATAAAACTTTTTCAAACTATAAAAATATCACAAGGAATAATAATTTTGCAGAATTATTCCAGATATAAAATTTTTCTGCGATTTTGTTGACCAGTGTATTTAGAAAATATTTATTTTGAAAAAATTTTCTTAAAGGATTTTTTTTTTATGAAAGGAAAATTTTCCAAATTATAACAAATTAGATTTGCAATTTAAAATAGCAATTAAAAACACAAAAAAGTTAATAATAATTTTTTATACTAAAATTTCCCTTAGAGGGAAATTTATTTTAATAAGTAAATTTTCAAAATTATATAAATATCGGATAATTCCTTTCAAAGTAATATTTAAAAATTAAAAAAAACTTAAATATTTTTTCTCCAAAGAAAACTTTTTTTAGGAATATTTCCTGTCTACAAAACATGATTCACTAATTTATTCTACCTATAACCTAAAAATCCCTTAGAGAATTATATATTTTTTTTTGTAGTCAATGGGTTAAAAGTGTGACGTCATGGAATTGTTTCATTTAATTTTCTACGCTATATCTAGTCTAAGGAATATTAATTTCACAGAATTATTAGCGATATAATTTGTTTGTGCTCTTTTGTTGACCTGTGTTATTATTGAGTTTTATTAAATAAAATTTATTATGTTAAAAAAAAATATAAAGAAATAAAGAAAACGTAGCTTATGACTATGTAGTAATAATAGCTAGTAGTCTCCTGCGCAAGATGATTTGAAAAGCAAACACACTTGAATTTCAAGTGTGTGTTTCATAGCCAACATGTGCAAAAACAACAATAAATACTGTTCGTACTGTTCGCTGCCCGAAGCAAAGCAAGTGTGTACTGTGTATGAGCGACTGCAAATCCGTGCGTTCAAATCATTTATCGTAAACAAGTGGTGCAAGTGGTGTGGCAAAAAAAAGCAAATCATACAAGACGTTGAGAAATGATTTAAAGATTTCAAGTGGGCTTAATGATTTGTTTGTTTTTTGTAATACGTAGTTGCTGTGTGTGGCAAAAAATCTTCATAATGTGTAAAAAGTGGTTGTTTATAAATATTCTTGCATACACACACATACATACAGTATGTCTATATTTTATTGTTGGTTCTTCTTTTCTAAATAAATGTAAAAGGGTCAATTCATAAAGTTATTAAAAAATACTCTTTATTAAGAGTTAAAAAAGTAAAAAAATTAAAGTTGACATTTGAAACTGTCAGTTACATATGTAAGTTAGAAAATTTTTATCTTTAGTATTTATTTATATTTTAAATAAAGTTAGTCTTATAATTAATTGTATGTTTATAAAAAATTTTAAAATTGTACTTATTTATATTTTGATAGATTTTATTGCATTTAATTTATATTTACTAAGTAATCATTCTATTTTAAAACTAAAAGGAAATAATATAGAACAATGTCTTTTCATTTTTCAAATTCGTTTCCATATACGTTTACTCCTTGACTAATAAATTTTCCCAAATGTTAAGAATACGATGGAACATCTGCATGTTTCTTTAAATTGTTATAACTAGTAACATTAATAATTTATTTGATCGTAAATAACAATAAGTTTATAAACAATACTTTTAAACGACTGTTTTACTTACGAAATTACTTTATACAGTCATGAACGCACACACACACATATAATTTTAATAAAAAAGAAAACACAATTTTTTTCCTTATTGAAGCAAACAAGTGGTCAAAAGGCTTGTATTTTTTTATACAATCCTTTGAGAGGCTTGTTTGGTCGCTATCATAGCACACTCATGATTTGTTCATAAAGTTGAAGCACACACGCAGTATTTGTATGGTTTTAAGTGCCTGCAGAACAGTATTTATTACTCCGCACACACACTGATAACAACACTTGAAAAATATCAAGTGGCTTGTACAGCCTTATAAGACACAGTTTGCAGGGCTCTAATGAGAATCCATAACAGGGGACTTTTTTGGAACTTTTTCATTCTTCTAACGGTACTTTTTGAATTTTCTAATGTTCGTTCTTCATTGGTACTTATTGAATTTTCTATAATATTTAACCTACAAATATGAAATTAAAAATATATGGTCCTAAGTGAATGAGAATTTAGCAAAGAGCATTTGTGGTATTTTTTTTTTTTTTTTTTTCTTCTAATGGTACTTTTTAAATTTTCTATAATATTGAACCTAGAAACATGTGGGTAAGAATACAAGAGGGGAAGTTTTTGGTACTTTTTCGTGCTTCCACTGGTGCTTTTTGAATTTTCTTCAAATATGAAATTAAAAATATATGGTCCTTAGTGAACAAGAGTCCAGAAAAGAGGAGTTGTGGTACTTTTGCATTCTTCTAATGGTACTTTTTAATTTTCTAAAATATTGAACCTGGGAGCATGAAATAAAAGATATATGGACCTAAGTGAATGAGAATCCATAAGAGGGTACTTTGTGGTACTTTTCGTTATTATATTACTCTTTGAATATTATGTAATAATAATTAACTTTTAATCGTGGAATTAAAGATATATCGTTCTGTGTTTAGAATCCACAAGCTCTCTACTAAAATATAATAATAGAAATAATTTGATAGCTTTTGAAACTTCGAACAATAATAGTGTAAGAAACTGGTAACTAAAATATTTAAAAGTTTATTGTTCTGAATGCTGACAGAACACCAATATTACAACGGTTCCCACGGGTGATAGGAATCATAGTTGATTTTTACGGGATTCTTAATTTTTAGTTTAATAAGTCGCGATTTCCCCGCGACCCCCTTCTAACCTTAATATTATATTCTGCCCCATTGTGTATTGTAAGATTTTGAAAGAATAAACTAAATAGTTAAAAGTTCAACTACAATTATTTTGCTGTACTAAATAATAAAAACATTTTGATAGTAACATTCCTGTTGTAAACATAATTCTGCTCTTAAACATTTTGGTGAATATAAAAATACATATTTTTTTATAGAACATAAATAAATAGTAAAATTTTCGTGTAAACTACAATTTAAAACAATTTAGAGGCCAAAAATTTTAACTGCCTTATTCTATAGAACTCTGAAATATTTTTTTACGACCTTTTTGTAGCCTTTTTATAGTTAGTAGTTATAGGTTAGTAATAAGCTACGTTTTGGTTTTAATATGCATAAAACATTGTACATATATATTTTTGTCAACATAATAAATTTTATTTAATAAAACTCAATAATAATAATAATTAATGAACTTGTTAAGTATGTTCGTCACAACCAGGGCTGTCAGATGTGGCGATTTTTCGCCAAACGTGGCGATTTTTAATTGCTCTTGGCGACTGAATTTTCCGTTTTGCGACATGGCGAATTTTTTGGCGATTTTTAACAAGTTGGCGATTTATTTGGCTAATTTTTAAAACTTTATTAAATAGGTATTCGCATAGTAAAACTATTACGTTTTTGTTTACTAATTAACGTATATTTTTATCCAAAACGGCGGTTCTCAAATGGAGGTTCGAGGTTCTCAACTAGGGGGTCTTTAAACAGATAACACACATACATATGTATATTAATTTCTACATACTTGCGAAGTTGTAAAAAATATAGAGTAAAAATTCCAAAACTATTGTTTGTGCATGATTTTTATTATCATTCAAATTGTAAAAAAACCTTAATGATATTTCGTCCTTGGCATAAGACGTTTATTAGCAATTTTAAAATCTATTTTTAAATACAAACGTTTTATCTTAAATTCATAATAATTTAAAATAAAATGTTTACTGTTTTCTTAAATATAGCCCGATTTAACAAAAGTATTTGGTATCAAATTGAGAATATGCCATTAATTTTTATCTTTAAGTATTCATTTATTTTTGGATTAAGAATTATTTAGGAATAACATTTGATATGAAATTGAGAAAGTATCCCTTTTTTTCAAATGAATATTAATTGTAATTCCTGCTGCAATTCTGAGTTCGTAGGATAGAGAAGAGAATACTAAACATTTACATTCACTTCACCTCTCTCGTCAACGAACTCAAAATTGCAGCAAGAAAAATTGCTGTTTATGAACCCCGACTAACAAAATAAAGATCCTTAATTTATAAATATCTTCAATAAATGGTTGATAATTTGTTTTCCATCATCTTTCAAATATGAATATTAATATTTTATGGGCCATAATGAAAAGAAAACGTTCATGAATAAATTAATTCTTCAAAACAATTTATAAGTTTAATAGGACAAATTTGAGGCCAAAAGGAAAAACTACATAACTTGAGTTATGTCGTTATTGGTTTTTTAAAATTCTATAATTGTTGTATTTAATTACATATTGTGTAAATTTTTTGCAGAAATCTGTCCATTACTTTAGGAGTTAGTAATCTGAATAACATCATAATTCACTTGATTTCCCTTTTTTGAAATGTAAAAAATTTATAAATTAACATATGCTTTTTTTCCATATTTCCTAAGTTAAAATTCATGATTGAATTTAACAAACTTATTTGAAATATGTAGTTTTTTAAGACATACATTTTATTTGTTTTAATATGGAAATGGAATAAGTACATAACTCAACATATTCATAATATATTTTAAAATTCCTTTTTGGAAAAAATTTATAACTTGAGATATTATTGAAACAAAATATAAATTTTATAAAGGGAAAAACAACACCATTACTTTATTGCTGTATTATTCGATAACCAGTATACATATCAGTTCTAAAATATACCAAATAATTTTTGCACGAATTGCACATATATTTACACGAGAGGTAATTTAAAATTGTATACCAATAACCTTTAACTTAAATTTTAAACCTTAAAATCGGTCTCCTGAAAAGTAATAAAAATTAATTATGTAGTTTTTCCTTTTCATCACAGAAATGTTCATTAGGTAATTTTAGAATTATTCTGTTAAAAAATATAATAAATTTCAAACAAATTTTAAAATTGTTGACCTAAAATTGAGTTTTATTCGTCAGAAAAGTGTATTGAAATTAATATTTTTTTATTCAATTATTATTAGCTACTGAAATTATCATTGACTTTGTTGAAGCTGAATTTACATTTTAAAATTATATAAAATTTGAAGCACTAAATATTTTAGTTGTTTTTAGTTTTTCTTTAGTTCTTTTTAGTTTTTCTGGTCACAACATATTTTTGTCAATATAAATACAATTTTCAAATAAGTTATTTGTTTGTCAAAAAATTATTTTGTAACACACTAAAGATGCAGTGAGACATATTAAGTACCAATTGAGCTTTATTACTTTTGTCCATCGAAGTAGATTTCTAAAAATTTCTAGTAAAAGGGTATCATTAATTAAGTGTTTCGTTTTGTTTTGTTTTTCCTTGTGTAGATTTTTATGCTGGACTCGTCTCGGTTGGTTATTGAAAACTGTATTAAAAGTTAATGGTTACTTATTATGAGAATTATATATTTTTTGCTCTTTTTTTTTCTTATTACTTTTCTTTTTGTTTTTCTTTTATCTATTTTTCTATTGATTTTACACGGTTCCCTAAATAAGGAAGTTTATGGCGCCTTTTTTCTAATTTGCAGCTTTTTTTCTGTTAATTTATTTTATTTATTTTTCTAAAATTTATTTTAAGGCAAAATTATTTTTTTTCTTATTATTATTTTAGGTTAATCTTCACAGTGACCTTCATATTTATTATTTTTTATATTGAAACTTATGTTGCACAGAGGTTCCAAACGTTTTTTTTTTTTTTTTAATAATTCTGTAACTATTGAATCGTTAGAGATGTCTAAATCAAATTTTACATAGTCAGAGCTGAGGTGTTTTCGAGTTGATTTGGAGGAGTACAGGTGCCTAGCGGGTCAGGGGAAAGTGGGTGACCCTCCAAAGTTGGCCATCTCGGGTATGTAATTTTTTTGAAAAATCTCCAAAAATTCATTTATGATATGACCGAAAAGAAATTTTATATATAGATAGTCTTGTTTTTTTTTCTACAAAAAATATGCTTACATGTGTAAATTATCTCTTTTAGTTTAAGAGATATTCGGGTCGAAATAAAATTTTATCTCATTTTTAGCCTCGTTTTTTAACTTGGCGGGCTTAATATTGCCCTTGAAATATTTTTAAAATATTTCCAAATTCCTTATAAAATTCTTAATATAATAATATTGTTGCAAGAATCATATAAATATATGAATCCGTTAAAAAGTTATATTAATCTGAAATTGGAACTTTAAAAGAATTTAACATTTTTTGAGTTTTTTTTTTTTCAAAAAGGTGGCAATATTTATACACTGATAAAATTTGTTTTTAGTTCTGGGCTTTATCATTTTTTAATATTTTCAAAAGAAATCTTAAAGTAAATTCGGAGGAGTTTGGGGCAAATTTCTGTCCACAAGCCCTATCAAAATTTTGTCAATTTTGGAAATTATTTTTTTCCTTTTTTGTTAAGTTCTCAAATTGCAAAGCTGAGATCGACTTAAAACTATTTTAATTATATAGCTCTATATGTAAGGTATACACCCAAATAGTATTTTCTGACGGAGGCCCCTTATAACGACAGGGTGACCATTTCATTTAAAAAAGTACATTTTTTTAATACGTTTTATATAAATTGGGATTTTAGGTATTTGCATGTAAAAAAAAAAACCGAACAAAAAACAAATTTTATCAGTGAATAAATATTGCCACCTTTTTGAAAAAAAAAAAAAAAAATGTAAAATTTTTTTAAAGCTCCAACTTCAGATTAATATAACTTTTTAACGGATCCATATATTTATATGATTCTTGCAGCAATATTATTAAGAATTTTATAAGGAATCTGGCAAAAATTTTAAAAACATTTTAAGGGCAATATTAAGCCCGCCAAGTTAAAAAAAAAAAAAAACGAGGCTAAAAATGAAATACAATTTTATTTCGACCCGAATATCACTTAAACTAAAAGAGTTAACCTACACATGTAAGCGTATTTTTTGTAGAGATTTACAAGGACTATATATATACATAATTTCTTTTCGGTCATATCATAAATGAATTTTTGGCAATTTTTCAAAAAAATTGCATACTCGATATGGCCAACTTTGGAGGTCCACCCACTTCCCCCCTAACCCGCTAGTAACCTATACTCCTCCACATCAACTCGAAAACAACTCAGCTCTGATTATGTGAAATTTTATTCAGATATCTCTAACGGTTCAATAGTTACAGAATTATTTCCAAAAAAAAACGTTTTGGAACCACTGTATGTTGTTCATCAAAATCAATTTATCAAATTCAGGATATAATTTGAATTTAAATTTGACAAATTTATTTATGGAAAAACTATTCAAGTTTATAGTAGATTGATGTGTTTTTTAGAGATTTAGTAGTGTTTTTAGAAAAAAAATAGTAATGTGTCTGTTGTTAAAATAATAAAAGTTGTAGACAATATTTTGCAACAAGTACGAGAGTTGTGTGATAAAGCAGGGTTAATGAATGAAAGTTTTATTGAACCAGCACACATTAGGGTAATAGGGGTCAAAAGATGGTATTAATATTAAATGTTTAATGTTTTTAGAGAATCCGGATGTCCGTCCATCAGTCTGTTTGTTTGTTAATTTTAATTACATCAATGCACATTTAGGTAAAATGTATGGAAAGGTAATATCAGAATTTTAGTGTTTACATTTTGTTTTTATATTGATCAATAAGTAAAAGAAATGCATTTTTGGAATTTTAATATTTTTTTAAATAATTCTAATGTCCGTCCTTCCGTCCGTCTGTTTTTTTTTTTTTTTTAATTTTTCAAATTCAAAATCGTTTATTTTTGAACTCAATAAAGATATCCACTTCAAATTTCCTTTATTCGATATATCATTTTGTTCTTTAACTAATCACAAAAAATATAATAAAATCGATTGACAATGTTGGACTATATATAGAAGAAACTTAACCAAGATCTTGCAACATTTAAATAGTTAAAATTTCAAATGCAAATAACTCAAAAATATACGAGATTAATAGTTCATGCAAGCATGTTTCTCAAAAAGTTTAATCGAGAGCTTTAAGGTGATATAAATTCTTTGAATGGATTGAAATTACAGATTTATTTCCAAAAATGTTCGAATCTGTCCCACTTTGTAATGTTAATTAAATCATTAAAGAAAAAATGTCTGCATTTAAGGTGTTTTTTGTTTGAGAACAACTGAAGTTTTTTTACAATCATTTTAATTTCTTAAATCGGGCTATATATGCACACGATATAAAAAATTAAAATATTTAATATTTTTCAGAAAAATTATCAAAACAAACAACCTGTACCATTTGAAGTTACATTCCTTCAAATTTCAAAATTAATGTATTTTGGAATAATTTAAAAAATATATAATAACGAGCTGTAAACCCGCTACTTCGTTAGCGGAAATTTATATAAAAACCATACTATATAATAAAATTAAACTAAGATTTTTAACTTCCGTGGGAACATTGTGTCGGCATTAACAACAATAAACTTTTTAAATATTTTACTTAAAAAAGTTCCAAAAATTACAATAAAAAATAGAATTTTCGAAAAGTACAAAAGGCATGATTGATAAATTTCTGATAAAAAAAGATAATATTTTAAATTTATTTCTATGCTTTTGGTTTAGAAAGTTCGTAGGGTGCCAATAAAGTACCAATTTTTAACATCTTTAACGTCCGAAAGATAGAAAACTACCAAAGTATTTCTATTATTATTATTTTTTAGTATAAAAGAGTGTGACTAACAGAGCTTGAGAATTCTCATCCATAAATAACAATATCTCTTTAATTTCAGGTGTCTAATATTAGAATAATGAAAAATAAATATTAGAATTACGAATATAATTGAAAATTCATTATTGAGTTTGAATGGAATGTAATTTCCCGATTATACACCCTTTTAGGGGTAAAATATTGAACCTAAATTCTAAAAGTCCTAAATTGATAAAAAATTAATAAAAATTCAGGGAAAGGCGATATCAACATTTTAATGATCGCGTTTTATTTTTTTTTTTTTTTTTATTGATTACACTGGTCAACAAAAAAATCCTCCCCTATAGACGAATAGTTGGACTTGATGTATTTTGATGTGCTAAACACGAATCTGCTTTTAGTTTTTTTCCATCTGGTCTGGATTTTTTTTTATGAGCGTGTCTAATATTTCGCCCCTAGTAAGGCCATTACTCTAGTATATTTCCTCATAACTCAAGAACGGTGTGTACGATTGATCAAAGTGATACACCAAAATGCGGACTAAAAATATCTTCAAATTGAATTTTTTTATGTGCTCAATAGTTTCGGAGTTATTTTGAAATAAGTGTCCGAAAAAAATTATTGTCATACAAAATTTTAGATTTTTTTGTTACTAAAATTTATTTTAATAAATGAAAACATCTAAAATGATACAGTTTATCATCTTTATCTTAAAGCTGGCAATGTTGCGAAAAAAATAAGGCATGTATCTTCAAAATTGATGCAGAAATCTAAATTTTATTCATAGTTAAGTAAAAATACCCAATACAATAATGGCCAGTGATGGCCAAAAATTTTAAAATTTTCGGTACTAATTACCGAATAACTACGGAAATATTAACTGGACAAAAAATTATATAAATTCAGCTCAAAGACAATTTAGGTCGCTATATATTAAAGTTAAATTTGTCTTAACTCGACAAATTGTTCTCAAGTTACACAATTGTGACTGCCTAAAAGCGTGGTCATAGTAGTCATGCCCATAAAAAAAATCAATGCGTGATAGAAAAAAAGTAAAAACCACCTATTTTTTTATTTAAGACGAAAAAAAATTTTTTTTTTTTTTTTTTTTGCTCACTAGTGTATTTTCACTATAGGTAGAGGTATGCATGGGTATTCAAACTTAACTGTGAATCCAATCAAGATTTGTGCATCAATTTATGATACGTGGCTTTATTTACTCATAGTTTTACCAGCTTTCAGATAAAGGTGATAAACTTAAATATTTTTGATGTTTTCACTTTTAAAAAGAAGTTTTAGTAAAAAAAAAGAAATCTTGAATTTTGCATGAACAAAATTTTTTCCGACACTTTTTTCGAAATATCTTCTAAACTATTGGGCGGATAAAAATTTGATAGTAAAACGACTTAAAGCCAATGTTTTTCCACATATTTTGGTGTATTATTTATATAAATCGTACATACCGTTCTCGAGTTATAGTGAAATATACTCGAGTAATCGGCTTATTTAGGGCGCAACATTAGACACGCCCATAAAAAAAATTCCGATCTGATGGAAAAAAAACTGAAAGCAGCTTCGAGTTTAGCATGTGGAATTCCATTTTTTTTTTTTTTTTTTTTTGAAGGAGCTCAAAAAATTTTTTTTTTTTTTTTTTTTTTTTTTTGTCGACCAGTGTTATTAGATAAAAAAAAACAGTTTTAGAATTTTATGATTTTTTTTTTTTTTTTTTTCGCAGAATGGTAATGTCCGTCTATACATTAGAGTTAAATGGGTCGAAAATTATGTATAATTCAGGGAAATAATTTTAAAATTTTATTTTCCTATTTATTAATAAGTAAAAAATGTTTTTTTTAGAATTATGTTTTTTTTTTTTTTTTAATGGTAATGTCCGTCAGTCTGTCTGTACATTTTGGTTAAATGGATCGAAAATGGCGCTTAATTCAGGAAAAGGTGATATCCGAAGTTTGATGATCACGCTATATTTTTTCGAATTAGTGGTTAGTAAAAAATTAATTTTTAGGATTCTAAAATATTTTTTGGCAGAGTGGCAATGTCCGTCCGTTCGTCTATACATTTGGGTTAAATGGGTCGAAAATGACACATAATTCAGGGAAAGGAAGTTATATTAATAGTTTAGTATTAATATTTAGTTTTTATATTGATCAAAAAGTTGAATATATTATATCTAACTTTTTTTGGAATTTGAAGACTTTTTTAAAGAATTATAATGTCTGTCCTTCCTGTCCTGTCCCGTCTGTTTATTAATTTTTGCAAACTTGTCAATTAAAAACCGTTTAATTTTTGACTCAATAAAAATATCGACTTCAAATATTCTTTATTAAATAGACAATTTTGTTTTGTAATAAACTGCAAAAATATGATAAAATCGTTGACCAACATCTTGCAAAGTTGAAATTGTCGAAATTTCAAATGAATATATCTCGTATAATATATAAGAAAAATAGTACATGCAAGCATGTTTTCTAAAGGATTTACCAAAAGAATTTAAGATGATATAAAAATCTTGGAAATCTGGTAAGGAACAAAAATTCGCTAGTGGTTAAACATTTTATATGACATTAGTACCCTATTTTGAACCCCCATAGCTCTACTCCTGAAGCGTGTATGGGTATAATTGTAAAGATGAAGATATTGCCTTCAAAATTATGTGTAATAAATTTATTTAATTAAAAAGCTCAAAGGTCAAAATTAAACTTACACAAATTAAACCTTTATATCTCCCAAAAACGATATTTTTAAAATTCTTAAAAAATTATATAATGTTAATACAACTTTTGTCCATACCCGTGCAAAATTTCATATTGAACATCCAAATTTTGTATATAAAATTTCATTTTTTTTTTTCAATAAAAAAAATACTTTAAATTAATTTTGTAAATATTTAAAATTTTTACATACAAAAAAATTGTTTTTTACCATATTTTGCTTTATAACACCTCAACCACAGAAACTCCAACTTGAATTTTAGCTCGATTATAAAACAGAGTTAAATTATCAATATACCATTTTTTTGACCTTTGAAGTTTCGAAGTAAATAAATTTTATACGCGTCCTTTTAAAGTCAATATCTTTTTCTATTAAATGAAATACAAATTATAATTTTACAATGTATAGTCTAGAAGTTATGAGCAATAATGTATGTACACTTTTGGAAAAGAATCGATAGTTTTTGTATCCACCATCAAAAAGATGGGGGGTATATTGATTTTGTCATTCCGTGTATAAAATGTCGAAGGAATCATTTAAGACTCCACAAAATATATATATTCTGGGTGCTGGTTAGATTCTGAGTCGATCTAGCTATGTCTGTCTGTCTGTCTGTTGAAAGCAGAATAGGGCTCGAACGGAACAACGTAGGGAGACGAAATTTGGCACAAATATTTATCCTATATAAGGTTTGTTTGGTATTGAAAATGGGAAAAATCGGTTAATAAATAAAAATGTTATGGGCTAAAAACTTTTCTGCCGATATCTTTTAAATAAAAGCATGTACGACAACGAAATTTTGTATAAATAGTTTTAGGGTCGATATAAACTTGGAAATAAAAAACGGACGTGGTCCGCCCACCTCCCATATAAGGTGAAATTTCAACGAAATTGTGTTCAAATAGTTCAAGGACCAATGTCAACACGGAAACAAAAAATCGCCCACCTCCCATATAACGTAAAATTTGAAAAAGGTGTTGGTGGGTATATAGATTTGGCATTATATTTTATAAATTACACAGAAATATTTTCATTAAATTCTGAATAAAATCAAAATTTACTTATTGATTTGAATGAAATAGTATGTCCTGTGTTGTTTACAACAAATTTATTTTTATGATCAAAAAATAAAAATTATCATTTTTTTGGCATTTTCGAATTTTTATGATTTCTTGGAAATTTTGTACGATATTTATTTTATTTTTTTTCGGAAAATAGGCTTAATATCTGCATAACTGTTGAACGTATTAAAAATAATGTGAGTATAATTGAATTTTTATTCGAATTTTTTGATATTTTACTAAACCAAATCAGACAAGTCGTTTTCGACATATACCTCAATATATTGAGCAACCTCGTTAATTCTAGAATAAGGATTTATCGCAAAAATCAGATTTAATACAAAAAAAAAAAAAAAAAAAAAAATATATATATATATATATATATATATATATATATATATATATATATATATATATATATATATATATATATATATAAAGCATGTAAAGGAAAAAAATTTACATTTTCAAATGTAAATATTTAAGTATCTATAAAGGGTATCACAAAAATGTTGTACTTTTATGAAACTAGAGACTCCAAAGAATACAAATATGCTTATTATTTTTGTTTAGAATTATCAGTCGCTGAATAAATGTAAACATTTTAAAAATTCAGAAAAAAAATTTTTGGACACTTTTTTCACACCATTTTTTAAGAAGTTTTCATTTCAATGTCCACAATTTTCTTACATTATACACGTTTTTTTGATGCTATGTCAACCGTGGATGTAAAATTTTTTAACTGGTTTTGATCCTTATTAATTTTTCATCGCACCCATATTCAGTGTGTTTTACGGTTTTTTATAATAACCTTTTTCCCGATTCACTTTTCGATTCACGTTGGTTTAAAAAGTGTCAAAAGTGAAATTTCACATAGGCATAGCAAAGGACAGTAGCATTTTGAGTTTCGAAACAAATTTCAATATAAGCATCGGGTGCGGAACTATGGGGGTTCAAAATAGGGTACTAGTGTCATGGAAAATGTCTAACCTCTAGCGAATTTTTATTCCTTATTCGATTTCCAAGAATTTTATATCACCCTAAAGTCCTTGATAAATACTTTAGAAGACATGCTTGCATGTACTACTTATCTTATATATTTTTCGAGTTATATACATTTCAAATTTCAAAAATCTCAATTTTACAAGATCTTGGTCAAGATTTTTCCATATATAGCCAAATATTTTCAACCGATTTTATTATATTTTATGTAGTTGGTTAACAAGCAAAATTATCTATTGAACAAAGAAAATTTTGAGTCTTTCTTTTTATTGAGTCAAAAGTTAACGATTTTAAATTGGAAAGTTTGCAAAAATTAACTAACAGACGGACAGATGGACGGACATTAGAATTCTCTCAAAAAAATCTTAAAATTCAAACAATATTTTTTTTCTCACTTTTCGATTAATATGAAAACCAAATAAAGGTATTAAAATTTTGATATCACCTTTCCCTGAATTAAGTGGTATTTTTGAGCCATTTAACTCAAATGTATAGACGGACGGACAGACATTGCCATGCTGCCAAAAATATTTTATAATTCTAAAAATGCATTTTTTTACTAACTAATAAATATTAATAATTTAACGTGATCATCAAAATTTAGATATCACCTTTTCCTGAATTAAGCGTCATTTTCGTCCATATAACCCATTTGGACGGACATTACCATTCAGCCAAAAAACATCTTATAATTCTAATAAAACATTTTTTTTTACTTACTAATAAATAGAAAAATTAAACGTGATCATAAAAGTGTTGATATCACCTTTTCCAGAGTTATGCATAATTTTCGACCCATTTAACTCTAATGTATAGACGGACGGACAGACTTTACCGTTTTGCTAAAAAAAAATCTTAAAATTTTAAAATTGAATTTTTTAACTAATAATCAATAAAAAAAAAAAGTGATCATTAAAATATTGTTCACTTTTCCCTGAATTAAGCGCCATTTTCGACCCCTTTTACCCCAATGTACAGCAACTGAAATATTTATGCTTTAAAATGTAAAAAATTTTTCGTTTACACATTTTTTTAAGAAATTTGTCCAATATTTTTTTTTTTGTGATGTTTTGCAATTTTTAAGATATTTAGTTGACTGATATCTCGAAACTAAAAATGTTAATGTATATATATTCTCAAGACTTTACAGAATCAGAAACCTTTTAGCTTTTTCCAATATTGTGGCTTAAATATATGCAATTGAAAATGTAAAAAATTTTAGTTTTTTAGTTTAGATTTGAATCCAAATTTTTTGAAATTTTATTTAGGCAAATTGGATAAAGTTTTCTTGGGATATACTGCAACATGTAAAGCAACCGCCTAAATTTCACATATAAATTTGTATTTCGAAAACCAGTGCTAATTAAAAAAAAAAATAAAATATTAATATTAATAAAAATAATAATTTTTATTAGTGTAGGATACTAAGATTACATCTATTTGAATTGACTGAGAAATCTCGTGGAATAAAAGTAAAAATAATTTTGTCGCTCTGTTTAATTCTTTATCAGTTGTTAAAAATAAAATATTTATTATCATATCCATAACATTTCACACACACATATTTATAAGATACAAAAACACACACACAAGCAATTGAAGTCTTTTTTGCCACTATTTTTTAACAAAATTTACATGAATTCTTTTTGCCACTATATTTTTAACAAAATTTAAATATTCTTTAACTTTTTTTTTTTTTTTTAATATAAAATTTATTTCATCTTAACACTTGTTTTTCTTTTAATCAAAATTTAAATATTTAATAATTTTATATTCTTTAATAAACATATTTCCCTTTCTTTTATTTTATTTTATTTATTTTTTTACTTATTTAAGCTTAAATAACCGTTAAATGAATAGTTTTACGTTATAAATGTTTTTCTGTTACGTTTGCTCGTTGGATTTTTCTTTTATTATTTTTATTCAAAAAGTCCTTTCTATGGCCACTTAACCGTCGAGACATCCTTTTGTCAGCACGTATCGTTTACAACTGATTGTTCGATGATTGTTTTTTGTTTTGAAAATGTGTATAAAAACAAAAGCAAATACACGCACACAAACAAAAATAAACGCACCATATGTATGAAGACAAAAAACCAACAACAACGGAAAAAAATACTAAATATCAACAGACAAAAATTTTGTTGGTTGCTATCAATTCGTACAGCATCCAGCAACAACAACAATTTATTTTATTAGTTTTTTATAAAACTGTACACGAAGACAATCGTTAAAAAAGCTTGAATAGTTGAGTAAATTATTTAACACACAAACACACATACACACATAAATAAACATAAATTAAATCTCTTCTTAACACATGTTTGTTTTTATACTAGAAATGATCATTTCCATTTCAATTGACCACTTTACACATACGAATACAGAACATATTCACACATAAATATAAATTTCCTATAATACATACATACTATGATAGTTATCATACGCCACATATGTATAATGATATGTGGCGTATGATTATTATTTAATTTGTATAATTTGTAACACTGTTATTAACATTATGTTACAAATGTATAAAAAAAGGCGTTAATATTATTTCTTATTGGCAATGTTATAAAACGCCTAAAGTAAATATTTTGTAACATTTTTTGTGAATTAATCAGAAATTAAAAAAAAAATATCTTTAAAAAATTTACAAAAACGGGATTTTTTACTTTTTTTGCTATATCTTTCCAACCGATAACGGAGAGCAAAAATTTCTATTGCGAAAAAAAATTAAAGCACTTTAGACTAAATAAAAAGTATAAATTTTTTTGATTTCAGCTTTGCGATTTGAGAAATTAGGGCGAAAATTCGAAATTAGTTGGAAAAATAGTTAAAATTTGAGAAACTCTGGCTCTCGCAAAATTTAAAGAAGTTTTTTTCCGTAGAGGTATTTTGTGTTTAGTTATCTTTCAGAAAAATATAAATATTATATATGTTACTTAAGAAAATTTTTATATAACAGAACAAGAATATGACCACTTTTTTGGCAAAAAACGCGAAAAATATACTTTTTTTATACCCACCACACAGTGGTCCCAAAACGGAATTTTTTGCAAATAATTCTGTAACTTTAGAGCTGCTGGATGTATTTTAATGAAATTTCACATGGGCAATCCTGAGGTGTATGGCAATTGATTTGGAGGAGGACAGGTTCGTAGCGGGGACGAGGGGTGGACCACCAAAGTTGTTCACCTCGGGTATGAACATTTTTTAAAAAATCGCCAAAATTTAATTTATAATTTGATTTAAAAAAAATTTTGCACACAGATAATCCTTATAATTCTCCACAAAAAATACGCTTACATGTGTGGGTTATCTATTTTACTTTTAGAGATATTTGGACCATAGTAAAATTTTGACCCATTTTTGGACATGTTTTTTTAGTTTTTTATAACTTGGCGGGCGCAATTTGAGTCCTAAAATTTTTCTAAAATATTCTCTGGATTCTGTACAAAATTCAACAATTTTTGTGCAAGTATCATATACCTATGTGGTTTAGATAAAAAATTATATTATTTTGAATTAGAAAATTTGAAAAAAATTGTGATTTTTTTCAAAAAGTTGGTAACATTTTTTCACTTTAAAATCCATTATTTTCCTCTGGACCATATATTTTTTTTCATGTTTCTAAAAGAATGCTTAATATAAATGCATGTAAAACAAATCTGAGGGCAGTTGGGGTAACAGTCTCCCCACTAGCCCTATCAGAATTTCGTTAGTTTTAATTTTTGTGTTTTTAGTTTTTTGTGGAGCACAAAAATGTCAAAGCTAATATTAAAATAAAGATACCTTAGAAAGTTACCTCCATATGTTAGCTAAACACACAAAAAATTTTGAATAAGCCACGCCTCCTATAACGACAGGGTGACCATTTTACTGAAAAAAGTCAGTTTTTGAAGTAAGTTTTCCCCGAACAGGAATTTTGGGTATTTCGAAGTAAAAAAATGGGAATCTATTTATACTCTTCTTTTAAGAACCATCTTTTTTATATAGTACTAAAATTTCAGAATGATTGCTTTATTAATATAGATTTTATATAAATTCAAATATTAATTTTTTTTTTTTTAAATAACACTAAAAACAAAAATTTTTCATTTTTTGATCAATTCAATAAAAAAATAAAGTTCGAATACTTTATTATTTATATATTGTTATTTTTTAAGTAATAACCTTTCCAACGATACCAAATACTTGCATAAATACTTTTTATAATTGTTTAAGACCTAACTGAAACTTTACCTCCTTCGGCAAAATTTGCACATTTTCCTTCAATTTCTATGGTAAATGTTTGTTGTAGCATTTTATATACATAAGTGCACAGCAGTTTCAACGTGTTTTTTTAAATAACTTTGTGTATCTTTTAAACGGATAAATATATTTCAATGAAATTTTACATAGTTATTACTGAGGTAGTTTCCAAATGTTTTATAGGAGCACAAGTTTCTAGGTTGTCTTGGGACAGGGGGGAGAACCGTCGAAATGGGTCACCTCGAATATTTTATAAGAAATAATTAAGAGAGTTGACCACTTTCGGGGGTTCTCCTCCTGCCACAGATCAGCTAGAAACTTGTGCTCCACCAAAACATTTGGAAAATATCTCAGTAATAACTATGTAAAATTTCATTGAAATATTTTGAAATTTTTTTCAATCAAATTATAAATGAAATTTTGGCGATGTTTTAAATAATTTTCATACCCGAGGTGCTCTCCTCCAAATCAATTGCCATACATCTCAGGATTGCCCATGTAAAATTTCATTCAAATACATCAGCAGTTCTAAAGTTACAGAATTATTTCCAAAAAATTCCGTTTTGGGACCACTGTGCACCATTAAAAAGATGGGGGGTATATTGATTTTGTCATTCCGTGTGAAACATGTCGAAGGAATCATTTAAGACCCCATAAAGTATATATTTTCTGGGTCCTGAATCAATTCTGAGTCGATCTATGTCCGTCCGTCTGTCCGTCTGTTGAAAGCAGGATAGAGCTCGGACGGGACAACGTAAGAGGAAATCGGAAATTTGCAAGCCCCCACCAAAATTAATTTTCGAACTAAGCAAAATTAAAAATTTACAATAGGAAAAGGAAAAAATAAAAATTCTTTAAGAAAAATATTCTTTAGTGAACACGAAAGAAGGCAGAATGAATTTGTCTTCAATATAGTCTAAGAACTATGTTTAGAAAAAAGTAAAAGTATCTTAATTTTTCTTCGAAAATTTTTAAGTAAATAAATGGGTTTTTAAAATCGGGACTTGCTTAATAAAAGACTTTCTAAGTCGATTTAACGATTTCCGTCCGTCTGACCGTCTGTCCGTCCATGTAAACCTTGTAATCAAACTACAGGTCGCAATTTTGAATCAAAATTAATGAAATTTGGTACACAGGTTTCTTATAGTTCAGGGACTATATTGAAATTGGTTATGATTGGTCCATAATTTTACCTAGCCCCCATATAAATGTCCTTCCGGAAAAGGGTTTAACGGTCATAAATATAGCAATATTCTAATGAATTTTGGCACATATAAGTTTCATATAAGTAAGTGTGCCGATTTTTAAAAAGATCGGTCCAAATTAACCATAGCTCCCATATAAACCTCTTTTCAGAAAATCACTTTAACGGGCATAAATCCCATTCAAATGTTAGTATCAAGTTAATATTCGACACAAATAAGTTTCAAATGAACATAAATGACAATTTTACAAAGATCGGTCCATAATTTACCATAGCTCCCATGTAAGGCCCTCTTTCAGGAATCACCCAAAAGTGAATAAATTCATTAAATGTCAGCATCGGCGTAATATTCTGTATTCGTATGTTTTGTTTTACACTTATGAGTATTGGTCCACATTTGACCCCAAGTCAAATAAAAGACCCCTCCCCGAATTATAATGTACACAATGATGTAGGGTATCATATAGTCGGGCTTGACCGACTATATCTTTTTCTCTCGTTTTTGTTTGTAATTAAAAATAATAATAATAATAATAATAATAATAATAATAATAATAATAATAAAATGAAATAATGTAGTAAAATAACTAGTTTTTCTGACAAAAAAATTAATGGTTAAATTTTCATTGTTCAAAAATTATATATAAAAACATAATTTTTCCAGTGCCAAAAAAAAAATTCAAGGTGGGCTTGATCTGCCCACTTTACCGCCCATCTCCCATATAACGAAAATTTTGAAAGTTGATGGTGGGTATATAGATTCGTTATATTTGTTGTTAATGTTATATTTGTTGTTAATGAAATAAAAAAAAAATCGATTGAAAGTTGGACCGGCTGTAGCGAAAAAACTTCACCAAGACAGGCTAAAAAGTAAAAATTTTAATCTTTGAAGCTTAATATCTCTTAAACTAAAAGAGATAACGCATACGACGATGTTTTTTTTAGATCACGACTAGCAGAATCCTCCTATTTTCAAATCGGTTCAGATATAAGGAATCAGGATCGTTTTTAAAAAATTTTATACCCGAGGTGTCCAATTTTGGAACCCTGTGGACTCGTCCCCTGTTTCCATTTCATTTTTTGAATCGCACACTGTGTAGCGTTGCATTTTTTATGTTCGCAACTGTACACATTTGTTTTTTTTATCACAGCCCTGATAATTTATCATGTGGTTTCCAAGGCTCAAAAGAATACAACATTCCTTAACAATATCTTAAGTGTTCAATTTATTTTGCTAAATAATTTCTAATCTGTTTAATCACACTTACCGTTATATTAAATATAGTTAATTAAAACAATTTCAAGTTTCAGCTATTTAAATATATGTATTTATTTATTTTTTTATTTTTTTGCGCAATTAATTTATTGTTTTGTAGTTTTTAGTTGCTTTTTTTTTAAAGGAATTTGTTCTAAATATGATAATTATTCTGTTTTGTTTTATAATAATAATTAAGTAACTATTTAAAGTTTAATAATTTTAAGTAAAATTCTTAATAATTCAAGCTTACTCAAAAAAGAAAAACCTAATTATTATTTTTTTTATTAAATTAAAAAATTAAAACGTAATTATTATATAATTAAATTTATTTCTATTTAATAAAAACTACTTAAACAAAAGTACTTTTAGAAAAAAAAAAAAATAGTTTATTTATAAAATAAAGTTCTATTACTAATTAAGTTGTTGAAAAAAAGTTAAACTTTTTTTTTTTTTAAACAAATATTAAATTTGATATTAAAAATATAAAAATACAGCACATTTAAAGTTTTAATAGATAAAATAGACATTTTGATTACTAATTATTTATAAATTTAATTTTTTTTCTTCTTTTTTAATTATTTATTTGTTTATTTAATTTATAATAGTATAATTTTTAATTAAACTTAATAACAATTAACAAAGATTTAAACAAAATGTAAGACCAATTTGAAGAATAATTGAAAAATAAATTGTTGATATTTTCTTTAAATTAAAATACAATTAATAAATTTCTAAATACTAAAAGGCAATTAATTTTATTAAAAGGTTTTTGTTTATAGTGTTTTTTTTTTTTTTAAGAAAATATTATTGCATCATTTTATTTAGTTTCTTTTTTAAAAGAATTGTTTTTTTATAAGACTTGATTAAAAATAGATTTTTTTTAATTTAAAGCATAATGGCATAAAAGTTAAAGTATTATTAAGAGTTTTAATTTTCAGGTTTTTACTTTAAAAGGGAAGATTTTGAAAACTCCTTTATTTATTTCTTTTTTTATATTGACTTTTATTAGTACTGAAGTTATAGACTAGACTCTTAATTGTTAAAGATTTAAGATAAAAAAATAGCTAATAAAGGTTTAAAATAAATTTTAACAAAAAATATTAAAAACAAATTTTAGATTTTTAATAATTTCTTTATAAAAAAATATAAAAAATTTAAACACATGAAAGTTAAGTTATTTTAATTTTAAAAAATCATACTAAGACTTAAAATATTTTTAAGTCTGAAATAAAATAATAAAATAAAACCAGTCCGATATTTCAATATATGTACTAGGGTTTTTTAAAAACCTTCCATATAAAAAACCTATGATTTTTTTTCAGATTTTGTTAATTATTAGTAGAAAATATATATGAATAGATGTTAGGGACATATTTCTGATAAAATATTATGAATCAATACTTTCTGACCAAATTAAAAAAAAGTCTGTAGATTTTTAGTTTTTTTTATGGTTTAGATAAAAATTTAGGCAAAAATATAAATTTACATTTGATAAATTAAGTAGTTCGCAAAACAAAATGTTTGGTGTCGAATAATACTTTTCAATAAATATTTTTCAGTATTTCAATGTAATTTTTCACATAACATAGGATTTTATCTAAAGTATATAAACGAAATGATTTGGTTGCAAGGAAATTCTTGTATTTTTTGTTAAATTATAATATAAAAAGTAAAGTTACACGTAAGAAAAAACGAGATATAGTCGGTCAAGCCTGACCATATGATACCCTACACCATCATGTATGTGCATCAAAATTCGGGGACCTGTGGCCAATTGATACTTTTACTAATTGTAAAATAAAATATACAAATACAGAATATTACGTTAATACTAACATTTGTGTATATGTATTTATGCGCCTTAGGGTGATTCAGGAAAGTGGGTTTATATGATATTTCATGGTCAATGAACTGGTATGAACGCGAAGAGTTAAAAAATAAAAAAATATTATTTTTTATAGTTAAATTTTCAGATTTAAATGTTAAGTTAATTTTTATTGAACATTTGTGAAGTGACCAAAAACGTTGAAACTACCCCATCACATGGAGTAGATTCGCCAAGTGATGGGGCCAGAATCATTTTCCTATATATGATGTTTTTTTCAGTTAATTTTAATAAAGCATTTGAAAAAAAATTAATATGTTTAATTGCATTTTATGTAAAATAATTTAAAAAATCAGATATGCAAAAGAAAATCAATTAATAATTTTTGTTTGAATTCAATTTACACTAAGAGTATATATGTACAGTGAAAGATGTACAGATAGTAAACTCTTCGTAGCTGGTTACTAAATTCCTGGAGGATAAGTTAAATCAGCCTACCAGCCGTTTGGCGAATGTACCCTAGGAGGACTATTGCGCACAATTGATAATATTTTTCACACTTTAAAGGAATTTATTAGAACATATGTAGTCAATTCTTGTTCATTACTATAATGTTTATCACATAGAAAGAATCGTTGATCAATTGCAAAAGATATGAAAGTTATCACAGAAAATACCCACAGTGAAATATTTAGAAGAGTATTAAAAAAGCGGTTAATCACGCCTACATAAATCCGAACAAATGTTTGTTAAAATTTGATAGATGAAAGATCTTTGATAGAGGAAAATAAAATAAATTATTAACACAAAACAATTTTACTTCGTTTTCAAGACAATTGGCCAAAACGAATGTAACCCGATGTCGAATGTTCCCCTTTCTACACTACGTTTTATTTTACTTTTGACGATGATGATCACTTTAGAAATTCATAAAGAAATAGTAAGAAAAAGGAGTGTTTGCCGACCAAAAGATCTTAAATTAAAGCCAACACTTTTAGATTTTTGGGATAAAAGAAAATTAACAAATATCGATTACGGTTATAAAATGAGAGCAGTTTAAAAATAGTCCACCATTTTTAGAAATAAAGCTAAAATGTTTGAATCATAAGTGTTTCGTTCTAGTGTTAGTAAATGCACTACTAAATGAACAGTACTTGAAATTGTAAAACTTTTCAAAAGATATCCGCAATATTGGCTGCCGCGTTTGCTTACAAATAACCTTAACATTGACGTAGTTTAAACCCAATACGGTTGACTTTATGCAACATTTTGCAATGGTGAATGAAACTTGAATCTGTTTCAAAAACAATAACAATAATGGGTTTAGCTACAAAATCCAAACGATAATTTTGTAGGGTGAACAAGGCATAATCGAACTACTAATATCATCATATATCATTTGCTATATTTATTAGATTAAGTTAATATTTTTATATTTAAAATCTTAGATAAGTATCCCGAATTGAACAAACAATTCTTATATTTTTAAAAATATAAAACAATTGAACAAAGTGCATTGACCTTAAAGACGTTTATTTTTAGAAATAAACTATTTGTTTGCTAAGCCTTATGATATTTCAGACCAATTTTTATTATGCAAAAAATAACTAAACCAAAAAGCATCTGCAAATAAATTGAGGGTCTAAAGCAACAGTTCTCAAATGGGGCTCCATATGACCACTATAGGGGGGTCTCAAAGATCTTTTATTTATTCGTACTTAAAAAAATGTTTCGAAGTAATGAATAAAAGTTGCAGAATATAATCAATTTCGATTTCAATAAATTTTAAACAAAAGTCAAAAATATAAAGTTCTTTACCAGATTTTAAAAATTCATTAGATTGTGTCGTGGTTGAAGTTTCATATTATCAGAAATTTTTTTAAAATACCATGAAATTTATTACTATATAAGTTTTTATCTGGTTGCCTGATTTTAAAAATGTTATTTTCTTAAATTGCCCTGATTTTTTCAATAGCATTTGATATTTTGTAAAATAACATTTTGGTAAATAAAGAACTTGAACTTGAATAGCATTTGATATCAAATTGAGAAAGAAAATTGTTTTTCTTTCGATTACTATTTTTTTAAGAATAACTTTTGATATCAAATTAAGAAAGTATGACAAATTTTAATTCAATCTTAAAATTTAACATCCCAGGAAAAATTTTAGAACACGTTCTAAAATCATTAGTTCTAGAAGTGGTGTAATCAGAACTACTTCAGATTCTTTAATAATATCCTTAGAATTAGTGCTGTCGCAACCAATGCTGGCACTCATGGAGTAGAACCTTATTGTGATTCATAATTGGTTTTAAGGAACGTTTTTGAGAACTAGTGCTTTACAACTAATTCTGTATGACTTCTACATTACTACTCAGAATAAATTAATGGTTCTCAAATGACTTCCTAGAACTGTTTAAAAAACTGTACAAAACATTAAAAAATTAAAAAAACAAGAGTATTAAGAAAATTGAATTGATTTAAAAATTCCCATTAGAATAAAATATAAAAACATTTTCTGAAATCCTTCCCTAAACCTAATTTCAAACAAAAATCATGTTTCAATACATATTTTCCTAGGAACGAACTTTTTTTTAACATATTTTAAGAAATATGTTAAAATAATATTTATATAGTTTGATATTGTAAGAATTCACTTCATTTGTTGCTCCAAAATTGTGATGGGTCGTCTTCAAGTGGGTCATAAAGTAAGAGCTTGTGAGAACCCCAAGCGTAAAGTATCAAATACTAACTTTTGGCTTTGATATATAATGTATAAAATAAACGGTTTTAAACTAAAAAAATAACAAAATATTCACAGAATTTGTTTGCAACCAAATCATTTCTTATACTTTTTAATAATGAAAACTATAAGACTTTCAAGAAAATAAAAACATTTTGATTAATTATTCGGAAAAATCGAACATTTTCAACACCAATTTCTTAAAAAAAAAATATAATAAATTTAATTTTTCCCTGTAAATTTGCATAAAAGCGTAAAATCATAAAATTAGTAAATACAAAAAAATTTGAACTTTTGTGTGATAAAATATAAAAAAATAACAACGAACAAAATAATTGTTTCCAAAAAGGCAGTTAATAAGAATAAGTATAAAATAAATTTGTAAAAAAATGTTTGAATAATGGAATGATTTCATTTAAATATGTTTGTATGTAGTTTTGATATGATGAAGTCTTTTTTTATGTATGAATTTTCCTTTTTTGATTAATATGTAATATTGTTATATTATATATATAATAAAGAGAGATCGTTTATTTTGTTTTTTTTTTTAAAGATATGAATGAAAAACTAATACACCAACTAATTTATTTGATATTTTTGTTTTTACTTTTCTCAAAAAAGTTTTAAATTATTTCTATGTTTCTTTATAATTTGTTAAAAATATTTGAAACGTTTGTTTATTTTTTTTTTACTATAAATTTAATTTTTTTATAGGCTGCTAGTTTTTGTTAAGTATTTGCAAAATTTTTGATATTTTTTATTGTATTTGTTGTTTAACTATTTCTCTAATGTTATCTCGATATGTTTCTGTTAATACGGGTCTGTATTTTTTCCATTATTTGTTCCCATTTTTTGTTCTATATGTATAAGTTCGTTATTTTGTTGTAATTTCATTTTTGTTTACTAAATAAAACGGAAATAAAATAAAGTTTAATAATTTGTTGATAATAAACCTGTGTGTTTATAGTTGTTGTAATTTTTTGTAGTTTTGTTCTATTTAAACCCAAACTCCATGAGGATTTTTACTAGTGGGTACGGCATTCTCTAGCTGTCGTGGTGAACCAATAATGCGTCGACTACTGCCGGGTTTGTTAGAACCTAGAAAAAAAAAATCAACAGAATTATTTAAAAATTTTAATCACATAAAACATAAAATAATAATTTCTTACCTTCTAATAAATGTTTTATTTCCTCTGATGTTGTTACGGTCAAACTTTGTAGATTAACCTCCTTCATTTCATTAACCAATTGTTCCACCTTGAAGAAAACAAAATTTATATAAGTTAACTTTTGACGCTGTTGATTTGATTCTTGAACATTACCTGTCTCTTTTTCTCCGCTATAGCAGTTTCTATAAGTAAAATTTCCTTCTTTAAACTTTCTGCTGTTTTATTGGAAGAATCGGTATTGTGTATGGCCTGATCGATTTCACTTTGTATGCGCTCCATTTCCATAAGAAAATCACGTTCAACATTTTGTCTAAAAAAAAGAAATTAAGTTATTTCAATGGATTTTATTATATTTTTAAGTTAAGTGTCATTCCTTCTCTATGTAATTTCTTTTTTACCTTATATTTTGCTTTGAATTTGTTATGGCTCTCTGTTCTATCTCAATGTCATCCATTAGTAGACGCACTTTATTTTTACACTGCAACAATTCTGTTTCACAATTGGCCAATTTTGAACGTAGCAATGCAATTTCGGATTTTAATGTTTTCTCTTGTTGTTTAACCAATTCATTTTCTTCCTCGACATATTGTAAAGTTTGCAGCTGGAAAAATAAAATAAGATTAAGATTTTTAGTTTAAAAGTTAAATAGTTTTGATTAATTACCTGTTCACTGCCCTGACGAAATAATTGATCAGCCTTAGTTATTTCTCTTGATATGGCTTCCAGTTCCTGAGCTTGATCTCGTTCCTTCGACTCCAAATAAACAATTTCCGCATCATACTATACATAAACATTTTAAATGAAATGTATAAAATTTAAAATCTATTATTCTAGGGTATAGTGTTATCTATAGTATAGTCTATAGTACAGGCGCGGATCCACGGGGAGGGAAAAAAGGAAATTTCCCTCCCCAAAATGAAAACGCTTAATGAAAAATTTTTATTAAATCATACAATTTCAGGAAATATATGAGAAAATCATTCTATTTTCCTCCCCCAAAAGCTTGAGCTGGATCCGCGCCTGCTATAGTATTAACTATAGCCTAATCTATAGTCTACTTTATAGTCTAGTCTATAGTCTAGTATATAGTCTAGTCTATAATCTAGTCAATAGTCTAATCTATAGTATTATCTATAGTCATATCTATAGTAGTAGTCTATTGTAAATGCTCTCATTTTTTTCTTACCTTACTCAATTCCATTTGTTGTTGATTGATTTTCTCACGTTGAAACTTTATTAACTGCAACAGATCATTGTATTGTGTGGCCTGAAAAATACTTTCACTTTCATCCATATTTGTAGGTAAAACTAAATCATTTATCTGTTGATAGTCAGCATAATCACTATAATCCGACTGTTGCTGCTGCTGTTGTTGTTGTTGCGTTGCTGGCGAAATAGGTTGATTGGAATATAAAGCATTTCCCGGATGTTGGGGTGAAACCGATTGTGAAGAAAAATTTGAATTCGTTGCTTGCGCTGTTGTCGTAGGAACATTAAGCTGTTGCTGTAAAGGACTATTACGTGGCGGTGGTGGATCACGATAAGGTGGTGGCACTAGAGCACCATTTGCTGATATAGTGGTTGCTTGTTTATACAAATCATTGGGAGAATTTGAAAATTTACTACTGTTATTATTACTGTTGGAATTACTACCATTTGTTGTATTCCCATTGAAAATATCTAAAAGATTTTCGTTGCTTTGATTCGAATTATTCATATTAAGGGATTGATTGTTGTTTGTGAATATTATTTCAGCACTACCGCCTAGGCTATTAGTGTTTTGTTGCTGGTTAGTATTTGTTGTTGTCAACATGGTACGACGATCTAAAGCATTGCGTACTTCAGCTAAATTTATTTCATTTATAGACTTACTATTATGAGCACCCAATTGTTGATAAATATTATTAGAATTGTTGTTGTTATTATTATTGTTGTTGTTGTGTTCTTGATAAGCACCATTTCCTTTGAATGACGATGTGTTGTTATTATTAAAATTACCAAGGCCATTACCAGCACTGCTAGCGGATGAAGGCATTTCTATAGGATTTGAATGAGATTTTTCATGTCTTGGTATTAAAGATGTTGTTGTGGTCGTTGTTTTTGTTGTAGCTGCTCCTAATAAGTTATTGCTATTATTGTTGTTAGAGCGTTGTGGTATACCCTTAACAATTCCAATATTTTCAGAATATTTTGTTTCATGAACAGCACTAGAAATTTAAAAAAAATAATAAATTATAAAATTTGTAATGAAGATTTAATCAATAGATTTCAATCTTTAAAAGGTTATTAGCAGAATTATTTTTAAATAATGACCAGGGCAAGTTTTTCAAGTTTTTCGCTTGGAAAGTAAGCATTTGCATATTTCAAAAGAATTTTACAAAAAATGCTTATTTTTTAAATCTTTGCATAAATTTGCATATAATGGATACAAAAGTTAGTTTTCTTAATAAAAACACACTCTTTTTGTGATTTTTTGGAGTTCTATCAAATGATTTCTAAAAATCTTTTTATGAGAATTTTGAGTACATTGTAAATATTGTAAAAAAAAAAATCAGAAGCGTCAAATATGATACTTCAAATTAAAATAGTTATATTTTTATAAACATCGAAATCTATTAGAGATTGAAAGTTAAAAAATGCATATTTGTGCATACTTTCTACACATTAATATATAAGAATGCATAAATTCGGTGGTTTTTATATACATATCCATGCTATTTTTGCATATTTCTGTGCATGTTATACCATTTTTTCGTGCTTTTTCAAGCGCATATTTAAATTTTTTTTGTGCATATAAAAACTTGCCCTGATAATGACTTAAAGAAAATATTTAAAAATTTTGATAGGGAATTGTAGAGAATTTTATACGATTTTTTAAGCTATAGACTAGACTATAAATTAGACTATAGACTAGTCTATAGTATTAACATTATTGTGATTTTTTTTTTTTTATTTTTTAATATTTTTTACAAAATATTCGAAATAAGCTTAACTTTTTCAAAAGTTTATTCGATTTCGTGAAACACTAAAATCTTTTTTCTTACCCAAAGCTTTTTTTCAATTCTTTGGCTCGTTCGTGGGCCGCATTTAAACTCAATTCCATAGTTAAAGGTTTTTGAGGTTGCTGTTGCGTTTGATGTTGTTGTATTGTTTTGTTTGTTGCATTAAATGCATTATCAATTGTATTACTAGTACTATTATTATTGCTATTGTTATTGTTGTTATTTTGTTTATTTAAATTACTATTGTTATTATTATTGTTGTTGTTGTTATTAATATTGCTTAAACCCAAAGGTTTTTTATTTAACATCACAGTTGTGCTTTCATTGTTATTATTAATATTATTACTATTGTTGTTATTAGTTGTATTATTTTGTTGTTGCGTTTCTTGTTTCATATGTTGTAGTTGTTGTTGGTGTTGTTGCTGTTGTTTACTTTCCGAACGTTGCAATATAAATTGCACATCATTAGCATATTCACCCCATTTTAACAATAGTTTTAAAGGATTTTCATTTGGTGCCAGTAAACGTTCATTATTACGCCAACGTTCGATAAGTGTGAAACGTCCTACTTTGCCAGTGGCATGAGCTAAAGCAAAAACGACATCCTAGAAGAAAATAAAAAGAGGATTAATGAAATAATTTGCCGAGAATAGAATACATGGAAAAAATAAATTTTAATATCAAAACCAATTTTATTTTGAGCGTCTTTAAACAGTTTTGGAACATCGTTGTTTGTCACTCATTTGTTTGGTTTGTTGATAATATCTAAGTAGTACTAGTTATATTTGGATACTCCCTCTTATTCGATTTTAGTTCAAAAAGGAGGATGGAAAACATGTCATCGGAATATATTACGATTGGTCGGTCAGTGATAAATTATGTTGCTCCAGTGTGGACTCCTTCGCTGAGTGACACCCAGTGGAGAAATATTCAAAGCTGCCAAAATGCAGCCTTAAGAACCGTAATAGACTGCTTACAAATCACCTCATCACACCACCTACACGAGGAAACGAAGGTTCTTCCGGTTAAGGAACACAACGTGATACTAAGTCAGCAATTCCACCTTCGCATATACGAGGAGAACATACTGCCATATACGAGGTGCAGGATCCTTTTGATCGCACCTCCTATATGGCAGTTTTGAACGAGTCCAATGGATTTGTGGACTCATCCCATAGAAGTGGTGCCATTTTTTGGCCTTGAACTTCAAGCAGAACCTCCCGATTAGTAATTTGTAATTGTAGCTATTACAACAACAACAAGCATTTTCTAGTTGTATTTGCGATTTATGTTTTTAATTCAATTTAGTACAAAATTTATGTACATCTAATCCCGAGGTATTTTAGAAGTATAAAAAAACTTATATTATCTGAAAAATTAAGGAATAGATATACAAATATATCACAAAAAAAAAATGCGAATTATTTTCGTGAAATTTTTAAACATTTTACTTATTTTATTCTAGAAAAGAACTAACAATTCTAGAACAAATTAGTAAAAATGCAAATTATTTGTATTTTTTTTTTTTTTTTTTTTAATTGAAGATTTTAAAAGACACCATGAGTCCTAAGATAATACATATTATATTCTCCCCGGTGTCCGCAAACTCTGTTTTAATACCGCCAAACAGAGACATCAAAACAACAATTACCTATTGCAATTTGCTATGGTTTTTTTTTACACAACTTACCTGACATGTTGTATTTACTGTAACACCACAAACAATCCTTTGTATACCTTCAACCCAAACTTTAAGTTCCATGATGAAGTTTTTATAGTCGTTTCGATTACTTTTTTCTTTTACAAATTTTCTTATAGCCAACTTATATTAGAATAAGCACCTGCTATTCAACCAACAAATTGTAATCAATAATATGTATTATATTTAATTACAAAAAGCACCTTATTTGTATAGATGATACCAAACGACTAATTTGCCATAACATTTGAAAATGTTAAAAGAGGTGTTGGCCGGCTAAAAATAAAAATAGAGACTTCTTTGATATTCGTTGTTATATAAATTTGATTTGTTTTAATTTAGTTTAAATACTAATTAAATATTTTTCTAAATTTTGTTGTTATTGTTGTATGTAAATAAGTGAAGCTTAACATGTGCAACGTAGCGTAATGACATCAAAATTAAATATACAAGATACTCTTTTGGACTTTTAAATAAATAAATTTGTTGACATTTTTTTTTTTTTTTTTTTTTTAACAATATCATCAGCAATATATTGATATTTTAATGCAATAGAAATGAAAATTTTGTTACGTTTGATATTATTTTTTAATCTGTAAAAAGGTGGCTCATTGATTAATCAGCCAAAAAAAAAAAAGAAAAAAAAGTGAGTAATTTTAAGGTAGGGTAGTTTCGTTAAATAACTCCATAGCTACGTATGTATGTACGAGGGCAAATGTAAAAGTTGCAGACAAATAATAGATGTTAAAGGACTTTTCATTTTATATAGACTTTGCTAGGCGGTAGTTTTGAGACTTTAAAAAGCTATAAAATAATATAAGGATGGTGAAGGAGAGTTCTTGCCAATATTACGTTGCATATAGTCTTTATTAAGATCAATCTATGTATACATATATCTTGAAAATAAATAAAATTTTAACGGCTGTGAAGTTATCCATAGATTTTTGTGTATAATGTATTTTCCAAATGTGTGCAACGCAAGGAACAATTAATAAAAAAAATAATGCAAAAAAGTAAAATTTTCACACGATTTTTAAATAAAAATATGTATTATTTATTTATTTATTAAAATTTACAAAATTTAAACATAATTAATTATGAATACAAAGGCATGAATAAGGTGCTAATAACAGAGGTTTTGAGAGATTTTTGAGAATTTTATAAAAATTTCTGAGGTATTTTGCCTAATGTGAATAAATGACAAAGTAGAATATAATGGCAACATATGAAAAATCAGTACAAATAACATCTGTAAGAAATTGTTAAAAGGTCAAATTTATATTCTTGAAAAAAAGTTGAAAAATATTTTGAAAATCAATCAGTTTTCGCCATACACATTTTTAAATAACTTTCACAACAGCCCTCGTATATTCATACGTAGCAGGAACATACTAAATTACAGGAAACAAATTTTCAATACCATAAATAAAAATTCAAAACAAATATTCATTAAACAAATAAATTTACTTTTTATTAATACACTAAAATTACTTTTCTTTTTGTTTTTTTAATTTCTTTCTCCCTTTTTCTCTTTTGTTTTTGCTTACTATTTATTGCACTTAATAAAATCCAGTATGAAAAGTGAAAAAAATCACTTGCACTTTAATAATATATTTTCTTTAATTTTAATTTTTTCTTTTTGCAGTTTTAGTTCTTTACTGTAGTTTTGCAGTCAATGCACACAGCAGCACCTTAATTGGCGACACACACCATTTCAAGACACAACATTTTTTCCATCATCACGCATACAAAACCAACAACAACGAAATTTATTGATTGAGGTCGTTGGGGCCACAATGAGTTTTTTTCCTACCACTATTCTTCTATATAGTACATACATACCACTTTTATTTCATCATTAACTCTTTCTTTTTAAAAGATTTATTCTTTTGTTAATTATATGTATGTAAATTATATTGCTTAAAATTCATTAATTACTGTTAAAGAATATTTTGTTAATTTTTTTCTTCTTATTTGTTAATGATGTGTGTATCTTTGTAGTATTTTTTCATGACTGCGATTTGGGTTAACAAAAATTTCATTTTCTTTTCCTTTTTTTTACACTTTTTTATTTTTTTATTTTAATTTTCTTATTCTTAACACTTATTTTCTTATCCATATTGTTTTAACTTAATTTTAATTATTATTTAATGAGATTCTTTCAAAGAATTATCCAATAGTAAAGAATTTTTTCTTATTTCTTTAATACAAAAGTATTGTGTGTGAGTGTCAGTCACTACTACAAAAACGCCATTTTGCCCTTTTTAGTTATTTCCTTTTGTTACTGACATTTCATCTAGTTTTTTTATTTGGATTTTTGTTTTCTACTTTGATTTCTTGTTTGTTTACTATGTATATTTTGTTGTTGTTTCGCAGGTGGTTGCCAAGGTTTTTTGCGAGTGCTGCCAGACGTTGAGTATAAGTTTGATTGGACGAAAACGTTAACGGTTTGTTTCTAAATTTTTGGAAAATTATATATGTTGAACCGTCGACTTTTATTAAACGTGAAGAAAATTAATTTCGATAATTTGCATTTAAATAAATTTAAGTTTTGTTAACAAAATATAATTCCAAATTGTTTGAATTTCGAAATTTAGAAAAAATGTTCATACTTATATATGTACAAAAATTGACATTAAAGTCAAAAAATTACATAATGAACTTTTTTTAATAAAAACAAATAAATAATTAGAAATTAAGATTGAAGAGCTTGTAATCGAATAAATTGTATACAAAAAAAAAAATATAGGTAATGTTTCCTAAAAACTTGGTATAAAATTATCTAAGCAAAAGGGTGGAATGGCAGTTACAAAGTTTTTTAGGTAATATAACTATAATTTTTGGTAATTTCTATATTCGAAAAAGTACCTAATATGTGGTAAATCTGCTTAAATATTTTGAAAAATTACCTATGTCAGTAAATACATAAAGTATTTATTTTTTGTAAATTAGTTCTTTCTTTATACACGGTTCCAAGTAAATTTTATTTTTTTTTTTTTTTTCTTATAAATTATCTAATTTAATTAGAAGGCAAACATTTATTGCATTTATTTAGTTTTTTATTAAATAAGTATATATTTAATGCATATAGAATCATTAAATGTAAAATAGAAACATATTAATGGTATAATAAAGATCTTAGAAAATATTAATAAAACACCACTGTTGTATATTTCATGGACTAACTTTCAAGGCGTTGGTTATAATTTGGATATAATAAATAAATTGGCGCTACTTTCAAATAAGGAAGACATATTAATAACAATTAAGAGAAATTATTTATGTTTTGGAGAAAATTTACCATATAATCACGTATTCAGCTAGAATTTTCGGTTTATATCCATAGGCTTATCCATATGTTGCAGTTTATCACGGCGCTGCTAATTCTATGCCACACACAACTTGGCCTTTCACACACAATAATATTTTTTTTCCAAAACTTTATGATATTGATTTGGAAGTCATGTGGTTTCAATAGAATGCCGCAATAGGCATTGTGCACGAGTAATTTGTGAACAGTGGATATATAAAGATGAATCATACAAATTGTCGCCTTTTCCGATGTTGATGTTCTTTAAATTGAGGTTTTATGTCAATAAATAAACAATACCCATGCCATTGTTCAAGATTACCTTGATTTCCTTTCCTTAATTTATTGCCTCTTTTTTCTAAAAATTTGATTTTGTAAATAAATCATTTTTTTGTTAAATTAAATTTTATAACTACTTACCTAATTTTCTCCACAAAAAATATTTTCCATTGACATTTAATAAATAAAAATGTATACACATAATTTCGAAGATTTAAGGTTATTTATTATACATATATGTTACTAATTGGATTAGATAGTAAAACTTGGTTTTTTATTTTCATACAAAAAGAAAATACCCAAGTCGACTTAGGTAATATTACATCTATTATTTTTTTGTGTGTAGGGAATATTTATGATTTAAAATGAGTTTCAATTTTAGTTTTAATTTAGAAACAGATCTAATCAAAATGGAATATGAATTAAGAAATACCACTTTTTCACTCCATAATACCTTTTTCGAAAACATTATTCTAAAGCTTCATTCAAAGGCTTTTTTGAGATTTAGATTTAAATGACTAGCTATTATGCTATATTGTCTTCGTATCACATAATGGAATTCTCCTCTGAAAACTGACGCCGATCTATACCTTCAAATAGAAAGTAAGATTTCCTGAATTCAGCTCTTGAGTTTATCAATCCACCAATATCAGCCCTGAGTTTTCTTTGATGTTCCACCAGATATAAATCATAAAAGAAATTATTGCATGTGACAAATGTAAAAGCCTAGAAAAACTGAAGCGCGGTATAGTATTGTGGCACCTACACTCTTAGCCAATGAAAAAATTCTCGAGCGCCAAAAAACAAAAGCCCTTTTGGCAATACTTAAGAAGTAATTACAACAACTCAAGAGTTGTTTCCCAACCCAGAGCTATTTTACGAAAAGCTTTTTTGTTCGAATATAATTTATTCCTTGTTGAATTCATTCATAATGACTACATTCACCTATTGAATGATCAAATTTTTTGTTGTCAAATGTACTCCAAATTGAATGAAAATATTTTTATTTAATTAAATTTTTATTATTATTTTTGTTTTTTAATATTTGACAAATATTTTCTAAAGCTAATTTTAAATAGATTTAAATTACATAAAATTTTAGTGATTTCATATGCATATTTTTGTAAGCTTGAATAATTAATTGATTGTAAATTCTGTAAGGAATTAATTCTTTAAAGAATTAATTTAATACATGAGAAGTATAAAAATTGATATCTATGTAATCAAATTTCATTCGATTTTAAAAAGTGAATTAAAAAATTAAGTCTTTGGAACCTTTGCATGAATTTATTGATTAAGAATTAAGATTTAATAAAATTAATCTTAGATTTAATTGATTCTTTAGAAGCTATGATAGTTCAATATTTTATTTTATAAAAATATGTAATGGATCACTATACCTTTAGTTTACACTTAACATTACCATTAAAAATTATTTTTAGGAAAACAATTTTAAAAAGGACATGGTAAAATAACAAAATATGTTATTTTTTAAAATCGTACAAAAATAGGATCTCAATAACACCAATCAATTAATATGTTTGAATTGTAAAATTTATTTATTACTTATACGTAACTATATGTTTAAGTAATATAGACTTTAATTTTAAAATAAAATTACAGTTCGAATCCCAGTAAAGGTATTTACAGACAAGCACACAAAGTATTAATATTTTTCAAAAATAAGATATTACTTTTTTATGTAAAAAAAAATTTTAAAATCAAACAATTTGTGTCTAGTCGATAAAATTGTGTTATAATATACGAATTATTGGCAAATATTAATACAAAATATTTCAGTGTATAAATACCTTAAATATAGAATAACATATTAAATTATTATTTATGAATTTATTTTTAAACAAAAGTATACAATTTTCTAATTATTTTTTGAAATTTAAAATATATTAAAAACATAAAAAAAGCTTTTTTTTCTAAGTGTAAAATACCAATACAATGGCAACTCCTTGTATTTCACTGCACTCTAGCGCCCCCAAACGGTCTGCAAACAAATTAAAACAACTGATGTAGAGGAGCTAGAGACAGTGGAGCAGATACTCTGTCACTGTGTAGGGCTTCAGCGTACTAGGTTGAAGTGGTTTGGAAGCCACACACTACATGAGCTAGATCAGGTAACAGGTAAAGGACTTGTCAACCTCATAGGATTTGTAATGGGAATAAAATGGCTTAGGAACAATCGTAACTGATTGATTGGGTAAAGGTTCCAATTTTCCTTTTCTATTTCTTAATTATCTTTGTCTATTTCCCTTTTTTCTACTTTAAAGGGATCACAATGGGCCGTTTGGCCTCTGGGAGCAGGCGTGCGGCGCCGCTCTTTCCAACCTAACCTAATCTAACTGTTTGTGTGTGAAAAAAATCGTATATTTTTTGTGTACTATTACGGTCTTATTGTATTTTTATAAAATTAATCCTTTTCTGAAATTGGTATTTTTTAAATGTAATTTATTTGGAGAAGATTGAAACTCTTTTAAAATTAGTATTTTTTCTAATTAGTTTTTTTAATTGTTCCTTTTTTGAAAAATTTTACTTTTTTGCACGTTGATTGTAAAATTAGTTATTTTTCCGAAAATGTTTGTTATATTTTGAAATTGGTTAAAAATAAAATTGGAACTTTTTTAAAAAATTTATAATTTTGTTCTTTTGTAAAATGAACATTTTGTGTTAATATTTTTTAATCGCTGTTTTGATAACAATTCGTACTGTTTACGTACATAATTTGTTAAATTACTTTCGGATCTTATCATACTTGTTTGAAATTTTATTTTTCGGAAAATTAATTTTTAAATCCATTGATGAAAAATTAAAACGAATACAAAAATTACTAAATAATCTTTAAGAAAGATATCAATAATTTTAACACTATTCGACCAATAGGCTACCGCCGAAACGTACTTCTTGGTTTCTTTCAGAGAAACAAGCCGTTCTGTTTAAAATCTAAGCAATGCCGCCGTCGTTTTTATCTATACACTTCGGCTTCAATCACATCTTTACATAAATAAATATTTAATAAATGATGAAAGCATTACTATTGTTTGAACTTAAATTTTTTTTTTTTTTTGCTAAGGCGCTTTCTCGATTGGAGAAATATATCATTTACAAAAAATCAAGCCTATAATTTAGCTGCCGCCGATTTTGTTCAATAAACGCCGCCGATTAAAAACATCAGTGTCGCCGTTCAAAATTTTACCTCGCCTTGTTTTTCTGTTCTGCACTTTTGCAGTTTTACGGGACATTTTACTAGAGACGAAACATAAAAATTTCAGCTGTTGAACGAAAAATACAATAAAATAATCAATTTTAAGAAAATTATTTACAACAATAATTAGAAAAATTTATTTAAAACCTTTAGCTTTAATTGTTTTTAATAAAAAAGAAATCGCAAAAAACGTGTAGTGAATATAAAAATGAATATAATAAAATAGGAAAAAAGATATGTGTTGAAAAAGAAATAAAAAAAAGAAGGAAGAGAAATTTTTTTTGTTGAAAAAAAAAATATATATAATTTTTTACATACTCGAAAAAAATACAAGAAAAATGTGTTTTTAAAAAAATACTACTTAAATATATTAGTATTAAATATAATAAATTGTTATAATAAATTGAAAATTTAAAGAAAAACTAGTTAAAATTATAAAAGAAAAAATTTTATTTTTTCCCCCATTGTCTGCTGTTTTTTTTTTTTTTATTTTTTCTAATTTTCATTTCTTGTTTGTGGGGAGTTCTCTGCTGTTCGAGTGTTTGTGTTTATTTGAATTTACGATAAAAAAGAAGGAAAACGTAGACATTGGCGTAGAAAAAAGAAGTGTATTCTTCAACACATAAAAAAAGCAAAACTACGTAAATTGTGGTTGATGGTGTTGTTGGTGTCACCATGACCAGCCGCAGTCGAGCTATACTTAATGTTAACCTGGATGCGGTCATGGCCAATGATCCATTACGCGAGCTCTTTGAAGCCTGTAAAACGGGTGATATAGCGAAAGTAAAAAAATTAATAACACCTCAGACAGTAAATGCCCGTGATACCGCTGGACGCAAATCAACACCTTTACATTTTGCAGCAGGTGAGTTTTAGAAATTTCTTTATTCGTTAAAAATCAAAAAAAAAAAAAAGGATTAAAAGTAATATTAAATTCAAATACATCTCGTTACACCCTTTTTTCATATACATACATACTTCCTATTTGAATGAAGGAAAGGAAAAAAAAAACAAACTCAAATGTTTTCAAATGTCCTTGAGCCACTTTTATTATTGTTTCGTTTAATTTTTTTCCAAAATCAAAAATAAAAAAAAAGCAAAACAAAACAAAAATACAAAAAAAAAAATCAAATTAAAAAACAAAACAAAAATAGAAAACTTAACGGTGCAATTTGTTTGGCCCCTTTTGTTTGTGTGTGCTCAAGATCGAAATATTGATGATGATGCAAGTATGGAAAGATGACGATAATGACACTGTTCTATTATTATTATTATTGGTGTTCGAATGTTGTTGATGTTGCCGTTGTTGCTATTTATGAATCAATGCTTTATCTATATTTCACACCGTTGCACTGTGGGAAACATGTATTAATTATTTCCTAACACGTTCATTGTGGATATAAGAATAAAATGTTTATGTTTTTAGATTTGGTAGAATTGCTGCATACTGTTACCATACTAAATTTAAATTGTTGAGAAATATTTATTTATTGATGAGTTTATAATGAAATTGTTCTATTAAGAAATATTAATATTTTTATATTTAATAGAAAATTGTTAAATACTTTCAAATTATTATATGTATATATATTTTTTTTTATAATTATTTAAAACAGCTATGGTTTATTTGTTCACATGTAGCATTTTTTTTCTAATTGAAAACTTACATTGAATGGGATTTTATCTTAAATTTTCAGGGATTCGATTTTAAAATACCAAAAATATAATAATTATTAAAGAATAATGCTATAACCTTTATTTATAACCATTTTTTATATTATTCTTTAATTAGAAAAAGAGAAATTAGATTTACAAATGATATGAGCTATTTTAAAATATAATAAAATAAGGCTGCCAATGCCATGAAAAATTTAATATAATAATAAGTGAGAATGTTATATTCGGCTTGGCCGAATCTATATACCCACTTGGGTTTTATAGTTGGAACAAAAAGTCGTCTTCGACTTTCCCACTTTTTTTAATTTTTAAATAATAAATTTTTCGACTTTTTCAGTTTTTAAATAGTGGATTTTTCGACTTTTTTCAATTTTGGAATAGTCGAATTTTCGACTATTTTTGATTTTTTTTTTTCGACGCTTTTGACTATTTTGACTATTTTTAATTTTTTCTTAAAAGAACTTAACAAAATTGAAATTAATACAACGAAATCAAATATATTGATTAATTAACACACAATCAATCCAATGAAAGTGCCGGTTATACACAAAACTATGTATTATTAAAGGTTATATTTTTTAAATAAAATATAATTTTTAATTTTTTCCGACTATTTTCGTCTCTCCGACTATTATCGACTTTTTGGCATCAAAAAAGTTGATTTATTGACAATTTTCAAAACAAAAAGTAGATTTCGACTTTTTTCAACTAAAAGTCAAATTAGTCGATTTGATGAACACTAATACTCACCATCAGCAACTTCAGGTGGGCGGACTACGGCCTTTTTTTGTCTCCGAGTTTACATTGGTCCTTGAATTATTTTACAAAATTTAGTTGATTTTTCACCTTATATGGAAGGTGGTTGGTACAGTGGTCGGATCACGCCAATTTTTAATTTCCGAATTTATATTGATCATCGAACCATCTGTACAAAATTTCACTATCGTACATGCTATTCTTTATGAGATATCTGCAGAAAAGTATGAATTAAATTTACAAAGGACTCCCTCTGTTTCTAGCAGGGGCGGATCCACGGGGAGGGAAAAAGGGAAATTTCCCTCCCCAAAATGAAAACGTTTAATGAAAAATCTTCACTAAATCATACAATCGTTAAGAAAATCATTCTATTTTCCTCCCCCAAAAGCTTGAGCTGGATCCGCGCCTGGTTTCTAGTATTTGGGCCATCATTTTTTTTATTTTTTATTAACCGATTTTGCCCATACCAAACAAACCTTATATAAGAAAAATATTTGAGCCAAATTTTATATCCCTAGGTGGTCCCCTCCAAAACCTATCCTGCTTTTTTAAATAATTCTGTAACTTTTACAGAAGACTAGAGGATATTTATAAAAATTACATATATATAGTCCTTCTAAATCTCTACGAAAAGTATTCTTACTTGTGTTGTAATAATGAGAAGTGAGATGAGACCAAACAAAGTAGAATTCGTTGTGTTTTCTTATGATATAAAGATATATTTTCTGATGGCACTCATTTGCGTACATTTCACTATTAAAAGTGTCATTTGTTATAATTGAAGTATATGGAATTTATGACCAGGATGTAGTAAAAAGTCCACAACTACCTACCTACTTTTTATCATTTGTATGCGAACCAACAGCCTGTAAATAAAATTTTTCTTCGGTTATCAGGGTTCCTTTATGTGATCGTGAACTCTTTGTATTCTTTTATGACTCAAGAAACTATATTTCCGAACTCAACTGCGTTGCTAGTAATTGTCTTATACATATATTCATCATGTATTTTGATACTAAATTTAAATTATGTGTTTGAATGAATTTTGTTCAATTTCCATTTTAAGAAAAACTAATTATGATATTACAACAAAATTTAGAACATATTACAATAAAAGTTATAAGCCTTAAAGCACGGATTCCCAAATGGGGCCGCGAAGAGATCTAAAATAATGTTTATGGTTGGGAGTAGTTCAAGCAAGAACATCTCGCTTTTAAAAGCACTTAATTTATCCAAAACAATCGAATTGTTACGGACGATGAAAGTGAGAACTACTATGATAATCGCAAGCCCGGCTAAACAGGAAAAGTAATTCTCTGTATTTAATGGGATCTATTATGCGCTGATATAATAGAGAGAAAAGATCACGATCATTATGAAAATAGCCTTGTACGATCCCATGATATTCCCTCGTGACATACATGTTGCATGACCAATTAAAAAGTGTTTTTTTTTTTTTTTTTTTTTTTTTTTTTTTTGACTCTGGAATAACGTTTTTACTCATTTTGCATTTGTATTATTAAAGAATTCAAATAATATACTGGTGGTCCGTGAGGTAAAGAAAAATTTCTGAAAGGGTTCACGAAGTGAATAATCATGGAAACCACTGCCTTAAAGTATGCACGGATTTTTATCGTGCGCAGTCCTTATTTTTAATTAATAATCTTTAATGTACGATCACTTATATATATCATTAGTTTGTGATAATATGTATAATATACATAATATACATTGTATATTAGGGCGGTTTGAAAAAAAGTTTTGCTAGTCACACTCTAGAATGAAAGAATAGTTAATTAGGTTCCCAAAAATGCTAAATTTGTTTTGCCACGCCCCAAAATGTTTTTTGCATATAGCGTCGCCATTTTAAGTTCGATTGTAGAATGTGATATATCGCTGTTAATGGTTTAACAACTGCTTAAAGTTTCTCTTTGGTGATTTTTTAATCAGACATCAAATTCTAAATGTCACTTCTGGTATCTCGGATACATACCCTCTAATATACAATTATTTTCATATATAATAAAAGCATTTTGTTAACCTACTATTTTTAGTTTTTAAAGTATTTCATTTTATGCATAAATATAATCATTAAATTTAACTGTTTCTTTCGACTCGTTTTCGTTAGACGTCGTGCAGCAGACAGTAAAAATATTGTACGTACTTTGACAAAACAACTTAAATCTAAATTTAAAAATTTTCAGGAGAGCTAAAAAAGTAATACCACAGGGACGGTAATTTTCTGTGGACTATATCTCCAAACCTAACAATGTATAAGATGCCGATTAGTGTAGAAGATGCGTTCTCAAAGTTTTCTTTTATGATTATAATACCTGCAAATTACGCTAACTCGATATAATATGTTATGTCAAAATTCCACAGAATTATATTGCATATTTTGATTTTTAGACCATAGTACCATTTGTCATTGTTAGTGATTATGCGATGACCTAGTTTATTCCTTACGCTACAACTATTGCTCCTTTTTTTTTTTTTTTTTTGTTTTTTGTTATCATCCATCTACTATATGTATATTTATTTTGGTGCTGCCATCAAGTCTCTTCCTTTAGTTATTTTATGTCCCTTATTCACACCCTTCTCTATTTTTGGTTTCGAAAAAAAAGGAGAAAAAAATATAATGAAATTGTATCTGTTTATTGCAATTTGTTATTGGCATTGTCGTAAATGTCTCTGCTGTTGTTGTTCTTATTGTTTTAACAATTGTTGTTGCTTTATAATGCACAGTAAATAAAGCTGCAAAGCAAAAAAAAAAAAGTTAAACAACAAATTGTTGCTACTACGTCAGCATTTATGTTTTTATCAGTTTGTTTTTCCTTTTTTTATTATTGATGTTGGTACTATTTAGCCTTGAATCTGTTGTGTACTCTCCGGTTGTCTTTCTAAATGTTTGTCTTTCAAATAGTTGTTAGTCCTTCTGACCACTCAGTCATATTTTTATCCCATTATTTATACTTCATAAACTTACATTGTAATAAAATCTAAATATTTTTTTTTTATTTTTATGTATTTTCCTAAAGCTCTTATATTTTGTTATTGTGTTGTTTTTTTTTTTTTTTCAAATATTCTTCTTTCCCTAAAGGATTTATATTATTATGATTTTTTTTTTTTTTTCAAAAATATTTCTATTTATTATTTGTTTTTAGTTGTAGGCTGTTTTCATTTGTTTTGTAACGTTTTTTCTTCAACAATATAAACAATTTTATTTCAGTTTTTCCCATATTTTTTTCGGTTTTCGTCTTTTTCTATTTACATTTCCTAAATATTGACTTTGACCTAGTTTTTCCATCATTCACTTAACAATAACAAAATAATAGTAGCAACAATTACAACATTAAAATGTACTAGGGGGGGTGGAAGAAAGAAGAAGATGAAAAAGAAGAAGGATGAGCTGTAGTAGCAACAAATGGAAAATTTAACTATGTAAATAATGTTTAAATCAAAATTGTTTTGGTTATCTTAAAGTTAAGTAAAAATTATGAAAAAATAGTTTTTCAAATAAGGAAGAAGAAAAAAAAAGTTTAATAAAAATGCAAATACTATATTAAAAACTTTGGAAATTAATAATTTTTTTTATTATTTTATACAAATTCATTAAATTACAAAATTTCTAATATTATAACTGATTAAAAAGTAACTGTGGACTTTAAACCAAATTGCATAAGTCATAGTTTAAATTCATCATCAACCTAACGCTGATGATCAGCTGAACTTTTTTGACAAAATTATTATAGGAATATTTAATAATAAAGTTCCTTTAAAAATATCATCTCTAATACCAGAAGTATTTTTTTTAAAGATTATCTCTAATACCTCTGGTGAATCCATACCAGAGGTAAAGGGTGCGATAATAAATAGAAATTTGGCTTGGCGGTTATATTATGAAAATAGGTCAGAAAATAGCCGTAAGATTTTTAATAAATATCGCAACAAGACAAAGTCTGTTATTAGGCGTGCAAGGAAAAAATTCTGTATTAATCATTTTGAAGGATGTGCACAATAATAAGTATGGAGTAAGATTAAATCAAATGGGATTACTGAGGGTATAGGCGCGGCTAATGAAATCGATATTGAACCGCAATTCAATTCTACCACCTATTATACAATCTAATAATTTTGCATCCTTTATTAACCCTAATAATAATTGTTTTACTTTTTGTAATGTGGATCAATTAGAAATATAGAATGCAATGATAAGTATTAAAAGTGATGCCGATAGGCCTGATGGAATACCTTTATAGTTTCTTTACTTTTCATATTGAACAATATTATAACAACTTCCCAATTTCCAAACTGTTGGAAAATGGGAAGAATAACTCCAGTGCATAAAGATAAATTTCCCTGGAATCTACTAGTCCTAGGCTACTCCCACTCTTCGGCTTACCCGATTCATGTCTGCTCCTTGTGTCCATTGGAGCCAATTGAAAATTCCACATTTTTCCATATTCGCATAGTGAAAAATAACTTTTTTCAAAATTATATATCTCTGATCACAGATGGAATCTGGACGTAGAATATACATTTCTGGAATCTACTAGTCCTAGCCTACTCCCACTCTTCCGCTTACCCGATCCATGTCTGCTCCTTGTGTCCATTGGAGCCACTTGAAAATTCCACATTTTTCCATATTGGCATAGTGAAAAAAATACATTTTTCAAAATTATATATCTCTGATCACAGATGGATTCTGGACATAGAATATACATTTCTGGAATCTACTAGTCCTAGGCTACTCCCACTCTTCCGCTTACCTGATTCATGTCTGCTCCTTGTGTCCATTGGAGCCACTTGAAAATTCCACATTTTTCCATATTAGCATAGTGAAAAATAACTTTTTTCAAAATTATATATCTCTGATCACAGATGGAATCTGGACGTAGAATATACATTTCTGGAATCTACTAGTCCTAGGCTACTCCCACTCCTCCGCTTACCCGATTCATGTCAGCTCCTTGTGTCCATTGGAGCCACTTAAAAATTCCACATTTTTCCATATTGGCATAGTGAAAAAATACATTTTTCAAAATTATATATCTCTGATCCCAGATGGAATCTGGACATAGGATATACATTTCTGGAATCTACTAGTCCTAGGCTACTCCCACTCTTCCGCTTACCCGATTCATGTCTGCTCCTTGTGTCCATTGGAGCCACTTGAAAATTCCACATTTTTCCATATTGGCATAGTGAAAAAAATACATTTTTCAAAATTATATATTTCTGTTCACAGATGGAATCTGGACGTAGAATATACATTTCTGGAATCTACTAGTCCTAGGCTACTCCCACTCTTCCGCTTACCCGATTCATGTCTGCTCCTTGTGTTCATTGGAGCCACTTGAAATTTTCCATTTTTGTTTAAAGATATTTTATGTATAAAGTGACATATTCGAGAAATTTTTTTTATAATTTTATATTTTATTATATTTTATAAATAAATTTAGATTTTTTTAATCAAAATTTCATTTTTATATAGTTTTTTTATTAAAAAATAAATTTGTTTGTATTTAACATTTGTGTAGGACGTATTTAACTGACATATTTATCTTCACACCCTTTCTTTTTTATCGGAAATATATTAAACATTATTTTATTTACATTATTTATTGTACTTTTTGGAACTTTTTTAAGTAAGATATTTAAAAAGTTTATTGTTATTAATGCCGACATAGTACTATTATTAAAAATGTTCCCACGGAAGTTAGAAATCTTAGTTTAAATTTGTTATATAGTATGGTTTTTATAAAAAATTTTCGCTAACGAAGTAGCGGGTTTACAGCTCGTATAAAATATTTTCTAACTTCTCCATTTTAATGGGAAAATATTTTTTACTTATCATTTATTATAACTGAGATATTGTTTGGCGCCATTTTCGACCCCTTTGGTACAATTTGAAGTATTGTGGTATCTGCATATTTTTAATTTGATGGCTTATTTTTATATGTATTACTTGTATTAATTGTATATTCTGTCATATTTTCATATAAACTCAGCAAAAAAAGAGCATACCAATCATTAGTAAAATCATTGATGTTACTGAACCTGAAGTAGTTCCATTTCTGGTGAAACATCAATGAATTTAACACGTGGTTGTCATAGGACGGAAGTGATCCAAAAAGCTGAATAGTATGCGCTTTTGAAGAACACTGAGGTATTAAGTGAAAGTATACCTTTTCATATTTCTTTTTTCATTAGTGAAACAATTTAATACAATTTAGCATACATACATATACAATCAAAGAACACTTATACAATATACAATACTTACATACAAATCATTAGATAAATGATATAATTTTTTAACATATTAGGATGTTGCTAAAAAGAACAATTTTAGAATATGAAATTCATAACTTAAAGCTGCTTGGTATGTAATGAAAATGCTGTGATTTTAGAACAACTTCTGAAATATTTTGTTGGGAAATGATAGTTTTTTTAGTCTCCTAGGTAATTTTTCATATTTTAAGAGCATATTTGGTAATTAGAGCATTTAATAATGCACTTTTTCAACATTTCTTCTTCTTTTTTCTAGCGAATTACAAAAAAAAAAAAAGTATAGAAATTCTCATAAATCTCGACATATTTTCCAAAAATATATATATATTTTAATCAAGAAAAATGTGTGATGCTATCCAGAGAAGAAGTTATTTTAAAAATCTTTTAGATTTTCTTTTTAAATGTTGAATCATAAAAAAAAAAAAAAACAAATTTCTTCGTATAGATACTTTAACATAAAAATTGCATTTGTTGTGCGGTTTTAGGTTAATTTTTTCCCCTTTTATTTAATTACTTAGTCATTACCTTTCATTCCTAAAGAGAATACTAAGTAATTTTTATTAAAAACATTTAACAACAATTGTTAACAATTGTAACAAACAACAACACTACAAATATTTATAAACTGTTAGTTATAAATATTTTTTATTTTTTTAGTTTTTTTTTACTTTTATTATCATAATTGTTTATATTATTTTATATGAGTATGTTTCTTTTTTTCTACTTTTAGTTTCTTCGTTAATATTAAATACAATTATTATTCATTTCAGCAACTTGTTATGTTGTTGTTTTTATTATTATTTTATTTTTTCGTTTATAAAAATATAAAATAAAACTAAATTCAAAGCAAATAAAAAGTTTCACTTTTTTAAATGGCCAATTTTGTTTTTAAAATTTTTGTGTTACATTTAGTCTGTTAGGCAGAGCATTGAAGAATAACTTCTTTGGGGAATTTAAAAAGGGTGTGAAGATAAATACGTCAGTTAAATACGTCCTACACAAATGTTAAATACGCTCCAAACGCTGTTATTTGATTTTTCAAAATGAACAAATTTATTTTTGAATAAAAAAACTATATAAAAATAAAATTTTTATTAAAAAAATCTAAACTTATTTATAAAACATATCAAAATATAAAATTATAAAAAAAAATTGCCGAATATGTCACTTTATACATAAAATATCTTTAAACAAAAATGGAATATTTCAAGTGGCTCCAATGGACACAAGGAGCAGACATGAATCGGGTAAGCGGAAGAGTGGGAGTAGCCTAGGACTAGTAGATTCCAGAAATGTATATTCTATGTCCAGATTCCATCTGTGATCAGAGATATATAATTTTGAAAAATGTATTTTTTCACTATGTGAATATGGAAAAATGTGTAATTTTCAAGTGGCTCCAATGGACACAAGGAGCAGACATGAATCGGGTAAGCGGAAGAGTGGGAGTAGCCTAGGACTAGTAGATTCCAGAAATGTATATTCTACGTCCAGATTCCATCTGTGATCAGAGATATATAATTTTGAAAAATGTATTTTTTCACTATGTGAATATGGAAAAATGTGGAATTTTCAAGTGGCTCCAATGGACACAAGGAGCAGACATGAATCGGGTAAGCGGAAGAGTGGGAGTAGCCTAGGACTAGTAGATTCCAGAAATGTATATTCTATGTCCAGATTCCATCTGTGATCAGAGATATATAATTTTGAAAAATGTATTTTTTCACTATGTGAATATGGAAAAATGTGGAATTTTCAAGTGGCTCCAATGGACACAAGGAGCAGACATGAATCGGGTAAGCGGAAGAGTGGGAGTAGCCTAGGACTAGTAGATTCCAGAAATGTATATTCTATGTCCAGATTCCATCTGTGATCAGAGATATATAATTTTGAAAAATGTATTTTTTCACTATGTGAATATGGAAAAATGTGGAATTTTCAAGTGGCTCCAATGGACACAAGGAGCAGACATGAATCGGGTAAGCGGAAGAGTGGGAGTAGCCTAGGACTAGTAGATTCCAGAAATGTATATTCTATGTCCAGATTCCATCTGTGATCAGAGATATATAATTTTGAAAAATGTATTTTTTCACTATGTGAATATGGAAAAATGTGTAATTTTCAAGTGGCTCCAATGGACACAAGGAGCAGACATGAATCGGGTAAGCGGAAGAGTAGGAGTAGCCTAGGACTAGTAGATTCCAGAAATGTATATTCTATGTCCAGATTCCATCTGTGATCACAGATATATAATTTTGAAAAATGTATTTTTTCACTATGTGAATATGGAAAAATGTGGAATTTTCAAGTGGCTCCAATGGACACAAGGAGCAGACATGAATCGGGTAAGCGGAAGAGTGGGAGTAGCCTAGGACTAGTAGATTCCAGAAATGTATATTCTATGTCCAGATTCCATCTGTGATCAGAGATATATAATTTTGAAAAATGTATTTTTTCACTATGTGAATATGGAAAAATGTGGAATTTTCAAGTGGCTCCAATGGACACAAGGAGCAGACATGAATCGGGTAAGCGGAAGAGTGGGAGTAGCCTAGGACTAGTAGATTCCAGAAATGTATATTCTATGTCCAGATTCCATCTGTGATTAGAGATATATAATTTTGAAAAATGTATTTTTTCACTATGTGAATATGGAAAAATGTGTAATTTTCAAGTGGCTCCAATGGACACAAGGAGCAGACATGAATCGGGAAAGCGGAAGAGTGGGAGTAGCCTAGGACTAGTAGATTCCAGAAATGTATATTCTATGTCCAGATTCCATCTGTGATCAGAGATATATAATTTTGAAAAATGTATTTTTTCACTATGTGAATATGGAAAAATGTGGAATTTTCAAGTGGCCCCAATGGACACAAGGAGCAGACATGAATCGGGTAAGCGGAAGAGTGAGAGTAGCCTAGGACTAGTAGATTCCAGAAATGTATATTCTATGTCCAGATTCCATCTGTGATCAGAGATATATAATTTTGAAAAATGTATTTTTTCACTATGTGAATATGGAAAAATGTGGAATTTTCAAGTGGCCCCAATGGACACAAGGAGCAGACATGAATCGGGTAAGCGGAAGAGTGGGAGTAGCCTAGGACTAGTAGATTCCAGAAATATATATTCTACGTCCAGATTCCATCTGTGATCAGAGATATATAATTTTGAAAAATGCATTTTTTCACTATGTGAATATGGAAAAATGTGGAATTTTCAAGTGGCTCCAATGGACACAAGGAGCAGACATGAATCGGGTAAGCGGAATAGTGGGAGTAGCCTAGGACTAGTAGATTCCAGAAATATATATTCTACGTCCAGATTCCATCTGCGATCGGAGATATACAATTTTGAAAAATGTATTTTTTCACTATGTGAATATGGAAAAATGTGTAATTTTCAAGTGGCCCCAATAGTAAAAGAATGTAAAATACAACAACAATTTTAGTTTTTTCACAAAATATTTATTTTATTTATTTAAGAAAATATTAAACTTCTTTTAACAACATCAACTTGAATAATAAATCTTTTTTTTAAGTTACATATTTTTTCAATGTCATAAAATACTTATATTTAAGTTAGCGGGAATATTAAGAAAAAGACAAAATATAAGAAACAGTGTTTAGAAAAATATTTGATAATTTTAGAATAATAAGAAAAAATTAATAAATTAGTAATTAGGAAAATATTGGATGAATAGAAATGAAAAACAATAATATTAAAATTAAGAATATGATTTATAAGTAATAAGGAAAGAGAATATACATAGATAAGTTTGGAAGAGTTATTAGGGTAGTGTTCATAAATATACATAACTCAATGGACACAAGAAGCAGACATGAATCGGGTAAGCGGAAGAGTGGGAGTAGCCTAGGACTAGTAGATTCCAGAAATGTATATTCTATGTCCAGATTCCATCTGTGATCAGAGATATATAATTTTGAAAAATGTATTTTTTCAATATGTAAATATGGACAAATGTGGAATTTTCAAATGGCTCCAATGGACACAAGGAGCAGACATGAATCGGGTAAGCAGATGAGTGGGAGTAGCCTAGGACTAGTAGATTCCAGAAATGTATATTCTTGTGTCCATTGGAGCCACTAGAAAATTCCACATTTTTCCATATTCACATAGTGAAAAAATACATTTTTCAAAATTATATATCTCTGATCACAGATGGAATCTGGACATAGAATATACATTTCTGGAATCTACTAGTCCTAGGCTACTCCCACACTTCCGCTTACCCGATTCATGTCTGCTCCTTGTGTCCATTGGAGCCACTTGAAAATTCCACATTTTTCCATATTCACATAGTGAAAAAATGCATTTTTCAAAATTATATATCTCTGATCACAGATGGAATCTGGACGTAGAATATATATTTCTGGAATCTACTAGTCCTAGGCTACTCCCACTATTCCGCTTACCCGATTCATGTCTGCTCCTTGTGTCCATTGGAGCCACTTGAAAATTCCACATTTTTCCATATTCACATAGTGAAAAAATGCATTTTTCAAAATTATATATCTCTGATCACAGATGGAATCTGGACGTAGAATATACATTTCTGGAATCTACTAGTCCTAGGCTACTCCCACTCTTCCGCTTACCCGATTCATGTCTGCTCCTTGTGTCCATTGGGGCCACTTGAAAATTCCACATTTTTCCATATTCACATAGTGAAAAAATACATTTTTCAAAATTATATATCTCTGATCACAGATGGAATCTGGACATAGAATATACATTTCTGGAATCTACTAGTCCTAGGCTACTCCCACTCTTCCGCTTACTCGATTCATGTCTGCTCCTTGTGTCCATTGGAGCCACTTGAAAATTCCACATTTTTCCATATTCACATAGTGAAAAAATGCATTTTTCAAAATTATATATCTCTGATCACAGATGGAATCTGGACGTAGAATATATATTTCTGGAATCTACTAGTCCTAGGCTACTCCCACTCTTCCGCTTACCCGATTCATGTCTGCTCCTTGTGTCCATTGGAGCCACTTGAAAATTACACATTTTTCCATATTCACATAGTGAAAAAATACATTTTTCAAAATTATATATCTCTGATCACAGATGGAATCTGGACATAGAATATATATTTCTGGAATCTACTAGTCCTAGGCTACTTCCACTCTTCCGCTTACCCGATTCATGTCTGCTCCTTGTGTCCATTGGAGCCACTTGAAAATTCCACATTTTTCCATATTCAAATAGTGAAAAAATACATTTTTCAAAATTATATATCTCTGATCACAGATGGAATCTGGACATAGAATATACATTTCTGGAATCTACTAGTCCTAGGCTACTCCCACTCTTCCGCTTACCGGATTCATGTCTGCTCCTTGTGTCCATTGGAGCCACTTGAAAATTCCACATTTTTCCATATTCACATAGTGAAAAAATAAATTTTTCAAAATTATATATCTCTGATCGCAGATGGAATCTGGACGTAGAATATATATTTCTGGAATCTACTAGTCCTAGGCTACTCCCACTCTTCCGCTTACCCGATTCATGTCTGCTCCTTGTGTCCATTGGAGCCACTTGAAAATTCCACATTTTTCCATATTCACATAGTGAAAAAATACATTTTTCAAAATTATATATCTCTGATCACAGATGGAATCTGGACATAGAATATACATTTCTGGAATCTACTAGTCCTAGGCTACTCCCACTCTTCCGCTTACCCGATTCATGTCTGCTCCTTGTGTCCATTGGGGCCACTTGAAAATTCCACATTTTTCCATATTCACATAGTGAAAAAATACATTTTTCAAAATTATATATCTCTGATCACAGATGGAATCTGGACATAGAATATATATTTCTGGAATCTACTAGTCCTAGGCTACTCCCACTCTTCCGCTTACCCGATTCATGTCTGCTCCTTGTGTCCATTGGAGCCACTTGAAAATTCCACATTTTTCCATATTCACATAGTGAAAAAATACATTTTTCAAAATTATATATCTCTGATCACAGATGGAATCTGGACATAGAATATACATTTCTGGAATCTACTAGTCCTAGGCTACTCCCACTCTTCCGCTTACCCGATTCATGTCTGCTCCTTGTGTCCATTGGAGCCACTTGAAAATTCCACATTTTTCCATATTCACATAGTGAAAAAATGCATTTTTCAAAATTATATATCTCTGATCACAGATGGAATCTGGACGTAGAATATATATTTCTGGAATCTACTAGTCCTAGGCTACTCCCACTATTCCGCTTACCCGATTCATGTCTGCTCCTTGTGTCCATTGGAGCCACTTGAAAATTCCACATTTTTCCATATTCACATAGTGAAAAAATGCATTTTTCAAAATTATATATCTCTGATCACAGATGGAATCTGGACGTAGAATATATATTTCTGGAATCTACTAGTCCTAGGCTACTCCCACTCTTCCGCTTACCCGATTCATGTCTGCTCCTTGTGTCCATTGGAGCCACTTGAAAATTACACATTTTTCCATATTCACATAGTGAAAAAATACATTTTTCAAAATTATATATCTCTGATCACAGATGGAATCTGGACATAGAATATACATTTCTGGAATCTACTAGTCCTAGGCTACTCCCACTCTTCCGCTTACCCGATTCATGTCTGCTCCTTGTGTCCATTGGAGCCACTTGAAAATTACACATTTTTCCATATTCACATAGTGAAAAAATACATTTTTCAAAATTATATATCTCTGATCACAGATGGAATCTGGACATAGAATATACATTTCTGGAATCTACTAGTCCTAGGCTACTCCCACTCTTCCGCTTACCCGATTCATGTCTGCTCCTTGTGTCCATTGGAGCCACTTGAAATATTCCATTTTTGTTTAAAGATATTTTATGTATAAAGTGACATATTCGGCAATTTTTTTTTATAATTTTATATTTTGATATGTTTTATAAATAAGTTTAGATTTTTTTAATAAAAATTTTATTTTTATATAGTTTTTTTATTCAAAAATAAATTTGTTCATTTTGAAAAATCAAATAACAGCGTTTGGAGCGTATTTAACATTTGTGTAGGACGTATTTAACTGACGTATTTATCTTCACACCCTTGAATTTAAATTGAATTAAAAGAATTTATTATAATTGTAAAGACTTTTAATAAGATCAAAAATTATGAAAGAAAAAATTTTGAGTTTTAAAATATTTTCTAAAGTAATATTTATTAAAAAGGTTAATAAAAATAATTAAAGCAAAAGATTTTGAGGGTTTTTTTAAAGTAATTATATTAGGTAAATATATTTTACAAATATCTTTTATTACACTTATAAGAGGGTAATTATATTCAATCAAATATTTCGATCTCACCAACTTGAAATTAAAAGCCTTAATTATTGCATTTTGTTGTGGTTACCTCGACATCTTTTTGTTCGTTTATCAGTCGTAGTTAGGCTCTTTATATTAATATTTACCCTCGTATCTATATTAAACTTATAAATATATTTTTATATACTCGCTGAATGTTTGGCCATTTAATGCCTTTTTCTTCTTGTTGTAATTGTATTGCGTTAAGAAACGCAACAATTGGTTATGATTAATGGTTTCAAATAGATAATTATCTATAATAAGTTGTATTTTTGTTGTTTCTTATTATTGTTATCCATGCGTTTTTAAGATAATTGAAAATAGATTCGTTATCTAATGATTATGAAAAAAAACTTTTATTATGTTTAGCTTTCATTAAAAATTTTATTAACAAATTCAAGTGTATTTATTATGCATAATTAAAATGCGACTTTTTTTTAAAGAGAAAGAAAAAAAGAAAATCTAAAAAAAAAGAAATGCCTGAAAAAATTAACATTTCCTCCACTTAAAAATATAATTAAGTGCATATTTTTCACTATTTTGGAAGTTTTTAATAATTACTTCTTTTAGCTAGAAGGAGGTTAATTATATTTTTAAGAAAACTACAATTTCACCAACTAATTTCACTTTTAACAAATTCAAAATAATATTTTTATAAACAAAATTAAGTATATAAACATTAATTTTGAAGAATAACTTTATATAAGAATAAGAATCAATAAGAAAGAATCTTCAATGACAATCATGGGTAAAAGTAATTTCCTTCGTTGCAAAAGAACAGAAAAGTAACAAAAAATCCAACAATATGTGGCTCTAAACAAGGGTTGCCAGATTCGAATTGTGATCTAACTTGACTTTTCTGAAAAACGAGCTTGATTTCTAAAAAAAAACTTGACAATGGACTTTCGTCAAAAAATTTTTATATGAAACCTATATGCGTATATACAAATTTCAATGCAATAGGGACAAAGGTTTTAAATATTTTCTAAAATAAGACTTTACATAGCATATCCATTTGTGCCATCGAAAAATATTAAGAAATACGATATTAAATTTTTGCAATTGTTGACTCAATACAAATATTTCAATATCCATTAATACAGTAGTTTTCCGAATTAACGAACCTAAAAAAAGTTCGTAATATGCAGCACTAACTTAAAGTACAATTCTTGCATACAATTTTTTAAAATATGAAAATGTTGGCTTCTTAAAATGTATTGTATTAAAAATAGTTAATACAGTTTCGTTAAACCGGAAAACTAATGTATTGCTTTTGAATATTTACGGCCTTATTCAAAATACTTAACACAGCTTTACAAAGCATTGTTAAGCTAAATTCCTAAAAGTTGTAGTTATTTTTAGATACTTATTCTCAACATTTGTGCTCTGTCTTTTTTTAATATATATATATATTTTAACAATATTTATAATCATAAAATAAACCACTTATCTTTTATTATATTACTTTTGTAAACAATTGCATTTAGATAAGAGATGGAAAAGTTGTTACAATCGTATTTTTTTTTTTGTTACTGTACAATACTCAAAAGTACCGAGTTACCCCTTTGAGTCGTTTGATACTCTCTTTTTTTTAAGATATTTAATTTTCGAATAGAAACCTATAAAACTATTTTATGTAAAGATCTTCGATTCATATTTATAATGAGCGTTTAGAAGTAATTATGGAATTGTGAGAAATAGTGTTATTCCTTGACTAAATGCTGAGGTTTGAGTTACAAAGAATTATACAAGTAATTAAAACATTTCAAACAAGTTTATAAGGCAATTAAAGTACACTATAGAAACATTTGTGCTGTATGTAGATGATTAAATTTAGAATACAAGTAAATAATTTATTTTTCAAAACGTAAAAGAGGTTCACTCTAAAATAATTTTCAAGTTTCTATGTTCTATAAATCAAATTCTAGTGAAAGTGATAATTTCCAAATTTCAAAGATACTTAACTTTTCAACGAAATTAAATCTGAATTGTTATTTTTTAAGGTATTAATTTCTGAAGATTTCTTTCTATATATAATATATGAAAATAATTTTATTGATTTTTATTAAAGTTGAATTTAAAGTTAACGTTTTTATTTATTTTGCCTTTTGCATAAACAAATTTAAGAAATTTCATAGTAATTGGTTAAATATATTTGTTTTAATTTTAAATAAAAGAACATTTATTAAAAATTATATTTCGTATTATAAAATCCGTTAAGTATCGAGTACCCAAATGAAAAAATATTGAGTAGCAACGAGTATTCAAAAGTAGCACTACTATCAAATATCATAGATAGTTAATTAAACAAACTAACTAGTTAACATTTAGCTAAATTGTTGTAGATACTATTTCCAATTTAAGAAAGACTTCATTACTTCAATCATCAGACTAGTTAGTTCATATCAAGAATTGTTAAATAAAATATATGATTCGCACAAAATCCCGAGACTTTCACTGTAATAGTTTCATAGATATGCGATATAATTATTATGGGGGCAAACACTTTCTCTAGAGTTGCCCGCAATATTTTCATCTCAATAATGATTCTTGATATCGAAATTATTCTCACACAGTTTTAAAACTTTTGCTCTAATAGTCTTTCATTAAAGCAATAAATAATTTGTATTCCAATAAGAATTATTTTTTTTTTTTTTTTTTTTTTTTAATTTTTGTATGGAGGTAACATTCCCCTACTCCGATCGCAAAATAAATTTGCCTATTTGAATTATGTTGGTTTTTAAATTACTAACCAGTTTAAAACCCTTTAAAGAGGGTTTTGAATATAAGCCCTTAATTATTATAAATACTTAAAACGAATACTTTAACATCTCTAGTACATTTTGTCCATAAAAGTTATGAGTTTTGTCTTTGAATAGATATTAAAAAAATTTAATTATTAGTGATACTGTCCCAACCTTCTACTTTCTGCTCAAACATTCTCAAACTAATGTTTGTCCATAGCCCTTTAAAAATGTTGTCCAAACGCAACAGCAATAGACAGTATGCTTAGAAACGTCAGAGAAGCAAACATGATTTGCAATATAATGCCACCATGACTGATCCAACCGCATATAAGGACATGACAATTTCTGTAAAACAGGGTGGGCGACAAGCATTCTTTTATCCTAATAATAGGATCGTCCTTAAATAAACTCAATATGTGCTGCTCTACTAGGTACAGTTGGAGATGCTTGGCATTCTAATAGCCCTCCTGTAAGACTTCTCCATCTCTAAAATATGCAATGGAGGCTGCAAGCAATATACAAGATGGCTGCAAAGCTCCAAAAAAAAAAAAAAAAAAAAAAACAATTTTTCAAATTTTTCTTTTATGTCTAGGGTATTCCAAACCTTACAATAACAAATTATATTTTAACTGTTATTTTTGTTTTCCTCTCTACTGTAAATCTAAACAATTATTTGACAGTGAGTCTAATTATTTGTTGAAAAACTAATAAAACACCATGTGAATGCGTAACTAACTAAACTACCGTCACTTTGGCGGTTAAGCCAGTAAATAGTGAATGTAAATAGGTAGTTCTCAACAAAACTGACAACCAAACCTAAGTCTGTCTTTCCATTTTATTGTTGTTTATATTATGTTTGAGGTGTGTTGAACATTTTTTTTTTATTTACATTTTCCAAACTTTGTATCAGTACAAATTAAATATAATAAAAAAATAAAAAAGAGAAATATGTATGTATTTTAAATATTTTGTTGTTGCTGTTTATTATTTTGTAGGTCACATTTTGAATGTCAAACAGTATTGCAGGCTAAATAATATTAAGGTTTCTTTCAACAAACGTTAAATTAACTAGCTGCACTTGCTATATGGTTTGTTAAATGATGACTCAAATGTCAATACAGTACAAATTTTAAATTAAATAAATAGAGAGTTTTAAATTTCTCTTACGGATTTCTAAAGAAATTTTAGTTTTATTTTTCTATTATAAAAGAAACAAAATTTAAAAGAACTTCAAAGAATTTTTTAAAAATAATTATTAATTTAAAAAATATATTCTTGGTTTCCGGTATATAAATAATATTTAAACTTTATTACTGACTTTTAAATTTTATGTAAGTTTTTATTAAAAAAAAAAAAAATATTACTTGTTATTTGCATAAGTTTCACTTTTTGAGAAATAAATTTAACCAAAAAAAAAAAAAAAAATAAAAATAAAAAAATATTGCATTGTTTTAACTAGTACTATAAATGGAAAATAAACTTTATATAACTTTTTGATTATTTTAAACATTCATAAAAAAAAATCCAAAAAAATTAAGACAATAAATGAGTCATTCATTTGTTTACACCTTAAAAACAATCCACTCTGATTGATATTTTTATTCTGGTTTCTTTTTATTCGTTGAACTTTAATTAAGAGTAGTATTTTGTTTTTGGTTGAAAATTTACTGGTTTCACATTTTTTATTTTTTTTTTCTATTTTATCAAATTTTATAACGTTTCGGTTATTTAACAGAATTACCACTTTCAATATACATATATTTATAAATAATAAAATGCATTTTGATAAATAAATTCAAGGTTGTTGTGTTTTTATTAATTTATTAAAAATACATCAATTGAAATGAATTTTTAATATTAATAAGGTCTATAAAGAAAACAATTTTAAATATTCTAATTTTTTAAAAAAGTTTTAAAAATTACCAGGGCAACTAAAACTATATTTTTTAAATAGATGTTTTATACTGTAAAAAACAGAAAATATACTTTAAAATAACGATTTATTATGAAAATATGACAAGATATGCATTGATAAGTAAAAAATGCAAAAATATGCTGTAACAAAACGATATCAACATTTTTAAATTTACCTTAACGGATAAATACCCAACAGTTTGGTTTATTTAAGGTACAGAAAAAATATGGAATACATAATATGCCCTGATAATTTCACAAATCACAATGGTCCCAAAACGAATTTTTTTGGAAATAATTTTAGAACTACTGGATGTTGGTCACCTCGGGTATGAATTAAAAAATCGCTAAAATTTCATTTATAATTTGATTGAAAAAAATTTTGATAGTCCTTATAATTCTCTACAAAAAATATGATTACATGTGTGGGATATCTTTTTTACTTTAAGAGATATTTGGACCGAAGTAAAATTTTGACCCATATTTGGAAATTTTTTTTTAATTTGGCGGGCTCAATTTGAGTCCTATAATTTTTCTAAAATATTCTCTGGATTCTGTACAAAATTCTATAACAATCAGTGGCTGAGTGGTTAGCGTTGAAGACTATAAAACATAACATACGTTAGATGAACATGAGTTCGAGCCGGGGTGCCGCCATCGACATTAACGAAAAATTATAAAATTGAAAAACATAATTTAATAAAGATAATAATGAAAATAATGTTTAAAATGTAAACAATTACCGAATTTTTATAAAATTTTTATTACATTAATCGTTGCTGAACTTGTCCTCTTGGACCTGTCTTAGGACCTATCCTGTGACCTGTCCCAAGGGGATAATTAGCCACCTCCAATGACAACCCCATGTAAAAGTGACAGGTTCTTCTCATATAAAGTTCCAGAACTGGTACCGGTCACTAGCCCTGAGAACCTGTCACGTGACTAGTTTTGAACCGGTTCTCTTTACTCTACGGATTATTTAAAAATAGAAAATTTGAAAAAAATTTTGATTTTTTTCGAAAAGGTGGTAACGTTTTTTCACTTTAAAATTCATTATTTTCCTCGGGACCATAATTTTTTTCATGTTTCTAAAAGATTGCTTAATATAAATGCATGTAAAATAAATCCGAGGGCAGTTGAGGATACAGTCTCCCCGCTAGCCCTATCAGAATTTCGATAATTTTTATTTTTTTAGTTTTTTGTGGAGCTCAAAAATGTCAAATCTGAAATAAAAAAAAAATACCTTGAAAACTTACCTACATATGTTAGCTAATGCTTCAGAATGCTTCAGTACACATTTACCATAGAAATAAAGGAAAATGTGCAAATGGGTCAAAATTTTACTTTGGTCCAAATATCTCTTAAAGTAAAAGAGATAACCCACACATGTAAGCGTATTTTTTGTAGGGAATTATAAGCACTATCTATGATTTCCAATCAAATCATAAATAAAATTATGGCGATAAATTTCATAACTTTGGAGGTCCACCCCCGTCCTCCAGACCTTTCCTCCTCCAAATCAATTGGCATACACCTCAGGATTGTCCATATGAAATTTCATTCAAATACATCCAGCAGTTCTAAAGTTACAGAATTATTTCCAAAAAATTTCGTTTTAGGACCACTGTGCAGTGTTTGGAGCGTATTTAACATTTGTGTAGGACGTATTTATCTTCACACCCTTAAGTAAAGTTACTTTTTTATCCGTTTTTAAAAAGAATATTTAATATTTTCTGGAATAAGAAAAATAATTTGAAAGCCGATAGATTGTTTTATTTTTAGTAAAAAATATTAGAAAATTTTAATTTTGATCAATTGAATAATTAATACAATTAAAAAATTAAGTGGAATAGTTTTTAACTTTTATATATTGTTTAAGGCAAATTTCCTTCGTCTAAAAATTTAATTTTACAACAAAAAATTTTCATGCTATGATTTTGTATAACTTTCGATGTTGAATAATTAAAAACCAATATACATATTTTTTAACTCTAATTAACTTTTAGAAATTAAGCTCTTATATAGCTGATATCCAGAATTCAATCATGGCTACTGTTAGCTCAAGAATAGATTTTGTGAAGGTACTCTAAATACAGTTCTTTTGCTAACAAACACTGATGCTGTGGAGGCACTGATTATGTAATACCGACATATGATATATCGTGTTATCGAGAAATTCCTGGACATTAAGTTCACTAAAAAGTATTCAATATTTCATAAATATTTGGGCTTCCATAACAGTTTTGCCCAACCCTATAAAAGTTCCACCCAAACTAAACAAATTTGCAACCGTAAATTGCCTTGTTGTCTCTGTTTGGCGGTACCAAAGCAGAGTTTGTGGACTATAATTAGACACCAGCAGAATGGAATACGTATTTTCTGTGCCGCTACACACTTCATCAGCATTCGTGGTGTCTTATCCACTTCGGTTTCGTTGAAACCTAAACACAAACAAAGCATTAAAAATCAAACGGTCGTTTGTTTCTTGAGAATTAAGGACACTTTGGTAGTGTACGTTTTGACTATAAAAGTACTATTAGTTGTGAATAGTATGCCATCATTTGTTTGCCAAAAGTCTTCCAAGAAGTAAGGAAAATTATTTGATAACTCTAGCTTTTACACATTGTTTGAAAAAACCGCCAATATTATCACCGCATACATCGAATTGCAGGATTTTCGGCCATGCAACTGTGCTTTGTTATCCAATAATTTCATTGCTCAACCCAGTATCAAACTAAATTGAGTGAACTTCTTATTTCGAGACTTGGAAAATTGGTTATTGCAACAAAAATACGTGTTTTTGAGGTACTTCAATCAAGTTGGAAAAACTTCAGCAATACTTGGTTCAAACGCATAAGGAAAGTTATTGACTATCATGAATACTACTCTAGAAAACAAAAAGGCCCTTTTCGAAAATATATAAAATTGTTTTATACGTTTTTTGCAAAATATAAAAGGCACCTCCCGCCATATTTTTTCTGTGTAAAATCAGAAATATTTTTAGCTCAATTTTAAAATGTCCTCCTCTTTTTTAAGGCTCTTAAATTCATTTTGAGCAGTCTTAAACTTAAAAAATCCTAGCAATTAGTTCAATCGAATTATAATTTTTTATTTTTTTTATTAACATCATTTCTTACAATTCTTGTTACTTGATGCTGTTTTTCGTGAGAGTTTAATTATCTCAATGACATTTTTTTTTTTTTAATTGAATAAAAAATTTCACATCCGTATTTGTACAAGTTCCAAATAATACAAATTTTCTTTCCACAACTCTTTTTTTATTTAATGGTTTATTGTAACAAAATACATGAAAAAAATGTATACATGGTTTTGATAATAGATTAAACATAAAAAAATATGAAATAAAAAATAGACTAAATAGTTTTATACAAGTAACAACAATAAAGAAAAAGAAAAAATAAAATAAATTGTAAGAAAGAAACCCAGTAACCTTGATGACGTTAAGATTTTGTTAACACAATAAAAAGCATTCATTCCTATACAATATTAAATACCCTACTGATATCATGTTGACTATCTCATGTTGATTACTACAGCAAAAATATCTTTGATATGAATAGTTTGTAACCTTTAAAAATTTTTATTATTATGTTAGTTTTTGTTGTTGATGTTGCAGGGTATTGTTTCCATTAAAGAAAATAAAAAAAAAAGTAATCTCTATATATGCAAAAAATAATAATAATAAAAACTTTTTTTCATTATGTTTAAAATATTTTATCACATCTTGAAAGATGAAAACTACTTTTAGATACTCTCAAACATTTAAAATGTCAAATAATACAATTTCAATAAAATATTTTTCTTTAAATAGATCATAGTAAAATCATTAATACAAATTTCTTTATATTATAATTTTAATACATACATAGATAATTTGTTTTAAAAATATAAACTTATTTTAGACATGCTTCTATTGTTATTTAAATATTTAGGCTGTTTGATATAATCATAACATAATCATTGCAAAACAAATCAATAATTTTAGAAAGGGAAATTTAATTAAATGTTAAATATTTTGGGTAAATAAATTAGTAGATTAGGGGTTTTAAATATCACCGCACAGTGTGCGATTAAAAAAATTAAATGGAAATAATTATGGAATTTTGGAACGGTTTCAACAAAATTTCACTCAGTGATAGTAGAGGCGTAGGCAAGTTTAAGTTTTAAGCTTGGATCATATAGGTCCAAGTACTTTGAAGTCCAATATCTCGCAAACTAACCAGTAGAATCTTCCAATATACAAATATTGGGGTGACCCAAGTTGGGATGTTATATAAAAATTAATATATTTTAAAGTCAATTAAACAACAACACCAAATGAAAAAAAACATCAATTTAAATAAAAAAATATATAATAATAAATAAAAAATATAATTTAATAAAAAAGGGTATTTTGAAAAAAAGAGTGCGTTCGAAAAAATTTTAACGTATATAAAATTCAATAATTTGGAAACGGTTGATCTTAGAGTTTTGGCTTTCTTTATTATACCCTTCACCAAAGGTGTAAAGGGTATATATAAGTTTGTCATTCCGTTTGTAATTCTCACAATTTTCGTCGGAGAGCAAAAAAGTTTACATTTTCGGGATCCTTGTAAGAAATGATGACGATAGGACCATGTCCGTCCGTCCGTCCGTCCGTGTGTCGGTTGAAATGGCGTTTATGAAGCCCACCGATAACTGACATATATAATATATATATCAAACGATCGGAAATGCTTTCGAGAATTTTGCTATTGGAATTCAGCAAGATCGGTTCATACAATGCGGAGATATATTAAAAAAACCGGTTTTTAGAACCGGTTTTCCAGTTTCTGAAGCCTCTGTATATACTAGGGACTTCGTTTTTACAAAGAGGTCTCGGACATTTTTTTCTAAATTTTTGTTCTGAAAAAATGAAATAAATCGGTTCAATAATAACTGAGATATCGGACAAAACGCAAAACGCATACAGATCGGTCACAAATATTTTTATAAAATTTTGGTTTTTTGAATCAGCAGGAAAGGTTTATAAATGGCGGAGATATGCTTTAAAAACCGGTTTTTGGAACCGGTTTTTCAGTTTCTGAAGCCTCTGTATATACCAGGGACTTCGAATTTTTAAAGGGGCTCGGAAATTATTTTCTGAATTTTTGTTCTGAAAAAATGAAATAAATCGGTTCAGTAATAACTGAGATATCGGGGAAAACGAATTTTTTATTTTTGAAGCCCTTGTTCAAGCTACAGATTTTTATTTTTATATAGATCAGTCATAAATGTTTTTATAAAATTTCGTTTTTTTTAATAAACTAAATTCGTTCACAATCAACAGAGTTATGGCCCAAAAACAAATCTGTTAAGAATATAAATATACACACAAACATGTATATTAAGCATTGTAATGACTATTAGTCACGTTTTTTGTTTTTTGTATAGACAAGTAGTTTAGTTAGAAACAGCAGTCATATAATGAATAACAGTGTTGTTGTTGTTCTTTGTATATGCAGTCTGTACAAAAATAAATAGATATGGAATTGTTGTTGTTTATTTTTTAAAACTAAAACATATCTGTTAAGAATATACATAAATACATACACAAACATGTATATTAAGCATTGTAATGACTATTAGTGACGTTTTTGCCTATAAGACAAGTAGTTTAGTTAGCAACAGAAGTAATATAATGAATAACAGTGTTGTTGTTGTTCTTTGTATATGCAGCCAGTTTGTATATACACACATAAAAAAATAAATAAATATGGAATTGTTGTTGTTTATTTTTTAAAAGCAAAGCCTGCTATGATTGTTTTTTTTTTCATATTCAAATTTTCGTAGTTTGAAAAAAATTTAGATTTATATATGTGAAAATATGAAAGCATACGTTAAGGCGAAAATTTTATTATTTGTCGGTAATATGGTAATATGATGTCGATAAGATAGTAAGATCTTTTTTCAATTTCATTTTTAATTGATATTACAGTTCATAGAAAAATATAAATTTTATAGTTCTAACCATTACTTAAGAATTAGTGGACCTTTTTTATACCTTTCACCAAAGGTGTAAAGGGTATATATAAGTTTGTCATTCCGTTTGTAATTCCCCCAATTTTCGTCGGAGAGCAAAAAAGTTGACATTTTCGGGATCCTTGTAAGAAATGATGACGATAGGACCATGTCCGTCCGTCCGTCCGTCCGTGTGTCGGTTGAAATGGCGTTTATGAAGCCCACCGATAACTGACATATATAATATATATATCAAACGATCGGAAATGCTTTCGAGAATTTTGCTATTGGAATTCAGCAAGATCGGTTCATACAATGCGGAGATATGTTAAAAAAACCGGTTTTTAGAACCGGTTTTCCAGTTTCTGAAGCCTCTGTATATACTAGGGACTTCGTTTTTACAAAGAAGTCTCGGACATTTTTTTCTAAATTTTTGTTTTGAAAAAATGAAATAAATCGGTTCAATAATAACTGAGATATCGGACAAAACGCATTTTTTATTTTTTGAAGCCCTGGTTTAAGCTATAGATTTTTATTTTTATACAGATCGGTCACAAATATTTTTTTAAAATTTCGGTTTTTTGAATCAGCAGGATCGGTTTGTAAATGGCGGAGATATGCTTTAAAAACCGGTTTTTGGAACCGGTTTTTCAGTTTCTGAAGCCTCTGCATATACCAGGGACTTCGAATTTTTAAAGGGGGCTCGGAAATTATTTTCTGAATTTTTGTTCTGAAAAAATTAAATAAATCGGTTCAGTAATAACTGAGATATCGGGGAAAACGATTTTTTTTATTTTTGAAGCCCTTGTTCAAGCTACAGATTTTTATTTTTATATAGATCAGTCATAAATGTTTTTATAAAATTTCGTTTTTTTTAATAAACCAAATTCGTTCAGAATCAACAGAGTTATGGACCCAAAACAAATCTGTTAAGAATATAAATACACACACAAACATGTGTATTAAGCATTGTAATGACTATTAGTGACGTTTTTTGTTTTTTGTATAGACAAGTAGTTTAGTTAGAAACAGCAGTCATATAATGAATAACAGTGTTGTTGTTCTTTGTATATGCAGTCTGTACAAAAATTAATAGATATGGAATTGTTGTTGTTTATTTTTTAAAACTAAAACATATCTGTTAAGAATATACATAAATACACAAACATGTATATTAAACATTGTAATGACTATTAGTGACGTTTTTGCCTATAAGACAAGTAGTTTAGTTAGCAACAGAAGTAATATAATGAATAACAGTGTTGTTGTTGTTCTTTGTATATGCAGTCAGTTTGTATATACACACATAAAAAAATAAATAAATATGGAATTGTTGTTGTTTATTTTTTAAAAGCAAAGCCTGCTATGATTGTTTTTTTTTTTTTTATATTCAAATTTTCGTAGTTTAAAAAAAATTTAGATTTAAATATGTGAAAATGTGAAAGTATACGTTAAGGCGAAAATTTTATTATTTGTCGGTAATATGGTAATATGATGTCGATAAGATAGTAAGATGGTAATATGGTGAAGGGTATCAAAGATTCGGCACAGCCGAATCTTTTTTCAATTTCATTATAACCCATTCATTAGAGATTTGATAGTAGATTCAGATCTTTCTTATCGTAGTGACATGATGTCAAATCGGTCCAAAAATGTGTGGACACATTGTGCTCTCTTATGAAACGCATTTTCAACATTTCCTCGAGCATTAGCAACAGAAAAATTTTGACCCAGGAGCTGCGAAAATTCTGCCAGCACAAACGTTTCGTCGTCAATTACACTATGCAACAGTGTTTTTAGGGGCATTCCGATTGCAATTGATAGCTCTTGATATGTGTAATAAGCCCTCCAAAGGGTTTTTCGCTGGTAGGCAAAATTTTTGTTTTATGACCACTTAAACTTTTCTATTTTTGCACCAAGGTAGTTACAGATAAATTGAAAAAAATAATATCAATATAATTCGAAGCTAAAATAAATTTCCATAAATGTTTAGAGTATTTATTATATATTATTATATATCTTATATAAACTCCTTAAACTAAGCAATAAAATATATTATAAAATTAAAAGTTTTGTACAAATCGTAAACAAAATTAATAATAATTTCATCAATTTCATTTTTTTTGGATAAACGGTTCACCGTATGAACTTTGGATCTTCGGTGACCCCTAGTGAAATTCAACGTAGACAATTTCTGTAGAATATTTTAACCCATTAAAATCAAGTTTTAATGGACTTCTGTTTAATTTTGTTTAAACGGACTAGAAATGACCCCTTATTATTAGAGATAAATGAATAGAAAGTTCTAATGAAATATTGCCATTTAAGTGCTCTAAACATTTATGTAAAAATAGTTGAGTTTCGAACTAAATTTATATTATTTTTTTATATTTATCTGAAATTACTTTGGTGCAAAAATAGAAAAGTTTAAGTGCTCATAAAACAAAAATTTTGCCTACAAGCGAAAAATTCTATGGAGGGTTTATTACGCATATCAAGAGCTATCAATTGAAGTCGGAATGATTCCGCCCCCACGCGATGATCATCAATTTGTTTCATAGTGTTATACAACATGAGCATTTTTGTATGAAATTTGATTTTAATTTCCGTGCCCTGTTCTTGGCTCTTAATTTTTTCGCAGGATTTTTAGGACTTTATATGTTTTCAACTCCGCATTAGCTTTAACTTTTCGCACCAAATATTCAGAGCACTGAGCTAACTGGGCTGCTTTTCCATTATCTGGCTCAATTGAATTAAACACATTTTAAAAAATACAAATTGGTTTATGCAACTAATTTTATTATTACAAGAACTATAATATAATTATATTAATGATTCTTCTTCTATAATGAACGAAAATATATTGAAGTAATAATATTTTATTATTTATAATACATATTGTATGTATATAGCTGAATAATAGTAACCATTTTCCAATCAATCTTTTTTCTGTGTGTAGCCTCTATAGCTAAATCGTTGAACATTTGCTGATATCTGTTATACTAAGATTTCAAAAATAATAAAAAAAACAAATCCCTTCTTCTTATTATGTTTTTTGTTCTCTTGAACCAGCAATTTATCGCCCTAGTTTTTTTCATTCATTATTATCTTCCTGAGATTCACCTACATATGAGTATTACCTACATATTACTACCAATTGTTTTCTTTTCCTGGCTGCATCAACAAACGATCTCAAGATTATTTTAATGACTTTTTGTTTGTTTTTGAATTAATTACAAAAAAAATTCACATATAACAATAAGACACTTCATTTTCTTTTGCCATCATGAAAATTTTGTTGTGGTAACCATAAAAATTAACAATTTACAAAAAAAAAAAAAAGTAAATTATATAAAACATATTGTCGATGCACTGACTAAAAGTCCTATGTATAATTTTCCAAATTTTTTTTATTGAACTGCCCATTTAAAATGTTTATAAGAGATTAGAAATTGGAGAAAAATTGGAATAAAAAATAAATTTTAGAAAACGACATATGAGGGTTTTTGTCAGTCCAACAACGATATGTAAGTTTGTAAATATAATAGTGATTGTATTCGTACTAGTGACTTACAATAGAGGATAATTAATTATGTAATTATGCAAGGGAAATGACATTTATTTGAAAGGTTTTTTCTTCTTCGTCTTTTAGGTAATAATTTTATGCAGAAAGTAGGCGCTATTGCTAACAATATGTTTGCAAAATAAATTTAATAATCGTAAAAATAGTTTTTTAATTATATTAAATTTTAAACATAAGTACTGCGCACGAAGAAATACGTGCACATTTTAAGGCGTATAACTTTTATTACACTTGAAAAATAATTATTACCGTTAACATGTTTGAATTTTTTTTATTATTCTCAGTAAGTATGTGCTAAATTTTGTTGTGATAGCAAAATTAATTAAAATGAAAATTTAACAAAACCCAAATGCATAATTCAAAATACAAGTCGACCATATAAAACAATACCTAGGAGCGCAGGTTAGTTGGGAAATTCAGATTTTTGAGTCATATAAAATATAACTTCAGGATAACTAAAGTGGACCCAGATAACCGAACATAAAATTAATTTACAGTCTGAAGGATGGAAACAAAATAATATGAATTTTAAGATTAAAAAAATCTCTACACCTCTGAATGGAATGCTACTCATTCATTGAATTGCACTATCTATCTATCTTTTTTTTTTTTGGACGTAGTGGTAGCAAGCTACCATCTAGTGGCCCCACGACTTCTCCAATCCACCCCGGGACTGCGTCAGCATTTCATCAGGATGGGTGGGTTATTTTGAATCTATCACTTCTACAGTTTTGTTCCTACGTCCTCCTATCGTGGGAGGTTCGGAACTACTGAGCATCTATCCTTCATGACTGTGTTTATATATTCCTCACAGTATTTCCAAGCTTCCTTCGAACTTAACATAGTTTTAATAGTGTTTTCCGATGTTACATTCTCATCCAGTTTACTGTTTAGGAGTCTTCTTTCGTTTGCCCACTTTGAACATTCGAAAAGTATATGGTTTTCAGTTTCTTCATTTGATCCACATATGTCGAAAGATGGAGAATTCTTCAGCTTAAACCTGTGTAAGTACTGGTTGAAACTTCCGTGATTAGTCAGAAATTGGGTCATGAAAAATCCAACGTTTTCATGCTTTCTTTCGATCAACATTTGGATGATTGGAATTAGGTGGTATGTCCATCTGCCTCTTTGATCTTGAGTCCATCTTTCCTGCCACTTATCTATCGTTCTATTTCTGGCGTTCTTTAACATCTCGGTTTCTTGGATTCTTTGGTTCAATTCACCACTTGAGCGAATGATTTTTAGCTGTTTATAAATTTCTTCTCTTTCCAAAATTTGAAGATCTATCGGCGGAAGGCCAGCCAGTACTAACGCTGCTGATGTTGGTACTGTGCGGTACGCCGACACAATTCGTATATATCTATATCTATATATACAGGCGCGGATCCACGGGGGGGGGGGGGAAATCTGAAATTTCCCCCCCCCCAAAATGGATTTTTGACCTTAGAAAAATTAAAAATTTACAGTAGGAAAAGGAAAAATTAAAAATTCTTTAAGGAAAATTTTCTTTAGTGAAAATAAATGAAGGCAGAATGAGTTTATCTTCAATATAGTCTAGGAATGGCCAAACTATGTTTAGAAAAAAGTATTTATCGTATTTTTTCTTCGAAAAATTTAAAGCAAATAAATGGGTTTTTAAAAATAGAAAAAATATAGGAAATGCAATTCCTATATATTTTTTTCATTAAATTCAAGCTTAAACTTTACATACATTAAAAACTTATATGTCAAAAAAAAAAAAAAAAAAATATTGTATAAGTGCTAGTTTCACGTCATATTGAAATTACAATAACTAATGTTTTAATATTACTTAAAAATTTCGACTTCATGAAAAATATGTTTTATTTTATAAATCCGAATCTTTTCAAAACTTTATACGAAATAATTTTTTAACATCAAAAATGAAAAAAAGCATTTTCACAGTAAAAATTTAATAAAAGTCAAACATTTATTAATAAATAACACAAAATTTTCCCAGCTCTTTTATACAAAATATAATATTTTTTTTTTGATTTAATAAATTTTACATATGATAGAAATTTTGGTTCACTACACAGATTTAATTTATAAATAAAATAGTAAAGGCCTAAAAATTGTAATTTTTCAAGAAAAAGCTTTAAACTATTTTTATTGAAAATATTCACAATTTTGTGTTAAGAAAAAAATTGTTTAAATAAAACTATTAATTTAACATTAGGACGATAACAAAAATAATACTTTTCGCTTAATATTTTATTAAACCTTCTGAAAATTTCTCTTGCTTTCCTGAAGAGTTGTTGTACTTTTTTCGCACACCTGTATGAAAAATTTTCATATTCAAAAATTAATTTTTAAATACACCCTATAGCGTTGAAAAATTAATCGGGAAATGACATAAATAGCATCATAAATAAAGCCTATTAAATTTTGGAGTTATGCCTAAATTTTTTAGGTTCCTGTATTTTTTCTATTAAGATATTTTGAAAGTAGAATAATCAATTTTATTGTCGTATTTATTTCTTTGGTTTGAAATTTTTGGTGATTCAATGCATTAGAATTTTTCTGTAAAAGTCAACAAAAAATATGCAATCAAGATTTGTTTTTTTTAGTTAGATAAAAACTGAAAAATTTATTCGATTTTATGTGAAATTCCCCAGAAGGTATGCTACAAATAAAATTTAAAATGAAATAATTTGCTTAAAGTAAATGAAAAATTTTTTAATAAAATTTTTTAGTTTTTAAACGATTTTAAATATTGACATCTCATTTTATTGTAAACAAAATATCATTAAGACTTAAAAAAGAAATACGTAAAATAGAAAAGTATTTTAATATAGTTAAAAGGTATGTTTTTCCTAATAAAAAAATCTAAAATTTAGGGAGTTCCGAGATTTTTAGTTCAGCAACTAATCTCAAAATTGTTTTTTCGAATTTTCTCGAAAATTGGTGATGTACTCAAGAAGATTGTTTTTTGAGTAAAACTACAAAAATATAAACATTCAGACTGAAATAGTATGAAATTTTATAAAGTGATTTATTTACATAATTTTCACTAGATTTTCTTCACGGGCTCCTCTTTGCCGAAAAAATTATTAGTGTATATTTTCCAGTTGACATATAATATATTCCAGTAAAAATTAAATTTAAGTGAGATTTTATTTCACATTTAAATGTTTAATTCATTCAATCATCTACTTGATTGATTTAATCAATTTTTAATTAAAAAATGTTTTCTATTTTTCATTTTTTGTAGTTATTAGTGATTGATATAATAATTTTGGTGATTTATTGGATACTTGTTTTGGTGTTAGCAGATTAACTTCAAATTTTCATCTAAGTAAAAAAATAAATTTTAAAAATTACTCACATAACGAAGAGATAGTTCAGTGTGCTTTAGGGAATGGTAAACAATGCCAAAACTCGATTTTCGATTTTACGATCAACTTTTTTCATTTCGATTTTCAAAATCGATTTATCGGTCCCCAAAATCGATTTTATTTTGAAGTCGATTTTTTATTGATAAAGTCAAAAGTGTATCAAAAACATCTAAAAATTAAAAAATAAACCTATAAAATTATTTCAAATATTCAGGTCACAAGTATAAAAGTTATGTATATAATATATAAGAAATCTTTGAATATTTTATTTATCTATCAAACCAATCTTCTTCAGTAAAGCTTTGTAAAAAGGCTATGTTCACTACTAAGCCTGTTTCTTTGCTGGGTTATTATAAGGACATCCTTCAAGAATAGAAGTTCACACAGTACTGATATTCTCGAGCAATTTCATTAATATTAGGATAAATTGTTTTATTATTTCTTTTTTCCTTCAGAGGATTTAGACTATTGTTTTGCCAACTGCCCAGCTAGGAATGATATGTAAAAATACTAAGATCTTTTGCGAATTAAATATTGGGATTTTTTTTTCATTTTCTATTGGCAAACTCCACTTGGGTGCATTTTTAAATTTTATTCCCGCCAAATTATGTTTAAAAAAGCGGACATAACTTTATTATTACCAACCAAAAAATTTTAATTTATAAGATTTTTATAATTCTACATATTTTTTTTAACTTTTTAAAACAAACACGATTTTTGAAACCAAATAATCGATTTCAGTATAAAATAGTTAACATAAAATCGATTGCAAACAACCGACTTTTTTTTCCCATGAAAATCGACTAAAATCGAAATCGATTTACCATTCCCTAGTGTGCTTGACATCCCATCCAGATCTAAATAGCTTAGCTTTTTGTGTTTTTCTAATGATGCACTCTTTATTTAAATTATTTTATTTTGAACTATTCAGTAGTATTACAGAAGTAAAAACACGGCTTTCATAATTAAAATCCTTTCAATATTCTCTGAGAAATGTTTATTTTAATACATATTTGTAATTTTGCATATTTGTATGTAATTAAAAATAATAATTATAAATAACCAGTTTTCTGTCAAAAAAAAAAAAAAAAAAATTGGTTAAATTTTCATAGTTCTAAAACTATATATAAAAACATAATTTTTCCAGTGATGATAAAAAAATTTCCCCCCCCCAAATGCTTTGGCTGGATCCGCGCCTGTATATATATATATATATATATATATATATATATATATATATATATATATATATATATATCCATATATCTATCTATCTATCGATCTATCTGTCTATCTATCTATATATCTATCTATCTATCTATTTATCTATCTATCTATCTATCTATCTATCTATATACAGTGGTGGTCACGAATTTAAGACACGACATTTCACTTATATATTTCTGATAATTTTTACATCTTATCGAACAAATTTTAGATCCATGTTATTTTTTAAAGATCCTAGTAATGTTATGAAAAAAAATCAACAATAGTTTGTTACCTATATTTAGTTTCCAATTTTTATTTACATATTATATAGATTAATACAAGTTTAAGCCTGGTCATGAATTTAGGACATAGGCAAAATAAAAGTTAATTCACAAAAGTAAAGCTCAGCTTCATAAAACAATATTAGTATTTGGTGGGAAATCCTTTATTTTGAATCACAGCAGCGCATCTCCTGGGTAAACTTTCAACTAAGGCCATACAGCGCTCCTTTGGAATGGCATACCAAGCCTTTTGAATTTCTTCCCATAAATCAGTCAAATTTTTTGGCTTTACTGCTCGTACATGCTCCTCAACATCATTCCACAAGTTCTCAATTGGATTGAGATCCGGGGATTGAGCTGGCCATTTCAGAACTGTGATATTATTTTCCTCTAAGCAACTCTTCACTAGGCGTGAAGTGTGCTTAGGGTCATTATCATGCATAAATTTCCACATTAGAGGCATGTTGTCTTCAGCGAATGGTATCATGATGCTTGTCAGTATGTTTTTGTAAATATGCTGGTCCATTTTATTGATAATCTTCTGAATGGGACCTACACCATGCCAGGAAAATGCTGCCCACACCATGACATTTCCACCACCATGCTTAACCGTTTTAAGGGTGTACTTTGGGTGATGCTCCAGGTTTGGAGGACGCCATACGTACTGTTTTCCATCAGAACCAAAGCGACAAAACTTCGACTCGTCGCTCCAAAGTATATTTTTCCAAAATGTCATCGGCTTATTGAGATTTTCTCTTGAAAACGCTAGTCGGGATTTAATATTTTTTTTTTGACACAAGTGGTTTACGTTGTGCAATACACCCACGTAAGTTCTTCTCATTCAGACGTCTTCTTATTGTCCTGGACGATATATTAATACCAAAATCCGATGAAATCTCATTTTTAATTTTACTTGAGCTCTTGAAAGGATCTTTAGCAGCTGATTTATAAATTAAGCTATCCTCCCTGGGTGTAGTTTTTCGGGCTCTAGGGTGCTGTTTGACATTTTTGGTAGTGCCATGTTGCTTGATGTGTTCCAGTGCATTGTAAATCTTGGATCTGGAACATTTTAGTAGCTTGGAAATTTCCATTACTGTTTTTCCATCAGTATTCATTTGTTGGATCAATTTTCGCTCGGCATCCGAACTCCAAGTACCTCTGGCCATTTCTAACTAAATATTTTGATGTATTCTAACATTAAATGGAATAAAACATTCATTACTTACCTTTTAGCTTCAAAAAACACTAAAAAATCACTTAAAAACCAAATATTTCTTATATGTTTTAAATTCGTGACCAGCTTCAAAAGCACGTTTTTACGAAAATATAATAAAAACAGCAACAAAATGTATACACAAACAAAACCAAATAACGGTAATTGATCTTAACATTACAGGGTACACTGAAAAATTAACAAAATCTAATTTTATATTGCAGGGTTGTAATAATTATCACAACTTAGTTCGTTACATGTCGTGTCTTAAATTCGTGGCCACCACTGTATATATATATCTATATATATATATATATATATATATATATATATATATATATATATATATATATATATATATATATATATATATATATATATATATATATATATATGTATATCTATAATTTTTCTTCATTTTGAATATCAAGTTATGAATTAATACTTTTAAAACTCTTGCTGTTGCAGATACAATTATAAATAAAGTTGTTATTGCCAAATTAATACTTGTAATATTATTTTTGCAAAGAAAATATGAAAAAATAACTTTGAAAAAAAAAACCTTTCAAATATTAAGTCACGGTATTATCTATAGTTAATTGTTGTTGTTTTTTTGTTTTTATTAACTGTTTACATTGGTAGGTTGTTGTTTCATACAAAAATTATTTACTAAAAAATATTTTTATTAATTTTCCTTGGCTTTTTGTATAATTTTGTTCATTGAGTTTGTTAATAATTATAACATACATATTTACTAGTAAATTCAATGATTAGCTATAAAATTCAATCAATCCGGGACAGAGTTTCTCTCATTAATTGTAGATTTATAATTTTTGTTAAAATAATAATAATTTGTTAAATTATTTTAATTATAATATATTTTATCTAAGATTAAGCCTAAACTACACGCAAAGAAAAAATATGGTTCTAGTGACCATAAACTAAGAGCAACATACTATGATTGTAATATATGATTACAGTCAAAAATATGTATATTTGTACATAATTATAATTATGATTCCATTTTATAATTATAAGTATGATTCCATTTTATAATTTTATTATTATTTAATAATCCCATGTTATCATAGATATAATTCCATTTTATCATATATATAATTCCATTTTATCAAATATATATTTTGATTTTATCATATTTATATTGATTTGTACCACGATATGTGGTACATTCATCACACTAAATATAAACAAACCTTGTCAATTTATATTTGTTCATATCTAAACTAAATGAGAATTAATATATTAACAAACTACTGGACTGGTATACAAAAATGTATATTCAATAGTTATTAAAAGTAAATAAAAATATTAGCTTAATGGTTGTAGAATTAACTAAATAGTTGTAGAATTAACTAAATGTTTGGATTTTTCATAAATATGATTTCATATAAAAATATTTAAATACATATTATAATTCCAGTCAACCATATTAAAATCTTGATTGTGTGTAATCATTAAATTATCAAACAGAAACATAAACGTTGCTATCATGAACATGGTATTATTCAAATTAATGAAAAACGTCTATACAAACATTGAATAGTCGTAGTGATCATGCTGTAACCATGTTTTTTCTCTGGGTGTATATATAGATAAAAAGTCGTCTAACTTAATTTTGTCAAAAACTTTATTTCCTCGAAATTTATTATTTCCAATATTTTTGTTTAATTGTCATCTTAAAACTATTCTCCCTTTATATTAGTTTTATTAAACTTTTTAGATATTTTGGCGCCTTCGTCTAGTTTTTTTTTTCCTCATAAGTAGTGTTCTTTGTAGTTTCTTCTTCTTCTTTTGCTTTAAATTAAATGTATAGAAATGTTTTTTTTTAGCAAAACCTTGATTTATGGTTAAAACGTGTAGTCTTCTATCCTTTTTTTTTTTTTTTGTTTTTGATATTATTGTTATAGTTGTTGCTTTTATTTATGCATATTAGTTTTTTTTTCAAGCTTATTGTTTTTAGCCAGAAAAATCAATGGTTTTTGCAAATTCAAAACGTAATATTTGTTTATAAATACGAGGGTTATGTTATAAGTTTGATGGATAATTATATTTCTTATGTATAATATATGATCTATTGATAATTAAATTTTCCTACTTAGAATAATTTAGTTACAAGTGCCTTTCACATAAACTTCTAGTTGTATTCTGTTTTCCTATATTTCCTGATATTAATATCATTGAAGTAATTGTATTTTTTAATGAAATAAAATTTTTTTTAATTTGTATAATCTTTGAAGGAGATCCGATTCGAAGGATCAATGTTTTTTTTTTTGAATTGTTGTGAATGTCAATGAAAAGCAAATTTGAAATAATTTTCAAGTGAATACAATAAGTATTTGGAGTAGACGTGCATCTTGTGTCCAAAAATCTGTTCATTAATGTCTGAATTAGAAGAGAAAAATCGAAACAACCTAATATTTTTTATTTAGAAAGAATCTTTTAATTATTTGTCGGAAATGTTTTTTGTATTTTTCAATAAAAAAGATAAGGATTTTTACAAAAAAAAAAAAAAAATGTTCTTAAACCATAAAATGAATATGTTTAAAAAACAGCCTTCTCACGCAAACCTCGTATCTTAGTATTTATAGAATTTCTGCTTACAATATAACAAATGCACTTATTAGATAAACATTTTGAGTTTTCGTTTTGGATATTACATTTTTGTTAAATTTCTTACAACAAATATTCATGTATTATTTAGTTGTAAAAACATATTTAGATAAATAGAAATCAATATAAACTTATTGTAGACAAATTGTCTAATAGTTTCGCTCGCTAAAATATTAAAACAAACATATATATTTATTTTTCAAATGAGTTGAATATAAAAATCTTTGTATCATTAATTTCCATTATTTTTTTATACAAAATTAATATTTATTTCAATATAAAGTTTCATTTATTTATCCAAAGTATTAACCATTGCAAGCTACGACTTTTTTCTATATTTTCTGCAAATTTTTGGATTCTATACCAAAATTATTTATCTTTTTTTGAGGTCAAAAACGAATTAAAAACAATTGTCGATAACTTATTCTGAAATGAAACTGGGACATTCTCAATCAAACGAATCAAATTATAGTCAAAAGCAGCAACACATTCCATACACTATTATCCAAAAAAATTTTATCTGTTCACGCAACCAAGTCATGACGAAAAATAATTGACTCGTGTCTTATGTTTGGTCTCCTGTCTCCTGTGATCGGTTCACTCGATTTTAAGAACTAATAATAGATGACACCCTTCTGATCCCACCGAATTCAGAGCATTACCTTGCCGTCATTAATATTCGCCTTTGATGTCGATTATCGTGGTTGGCTGATCTCCACATACGATTTATTGCGTTTTGAATTATTATAATGTTTTTTTTTTTTTTTTTTTATTGTTTCTAGATCTACTCCCAAAATTTATTTCAATATTGATGTCAATGTTAACGAGTACTTAGACTTTCTCTCAATATATACTGCAGTTGCTTTGAAGTTCACGAATCAAACTTACCTGCTCATTAAACATTGTGACCTTATTATATATTTTTTTGATATTCGATCGATATTCGAATAAGAGATCAAATTCCGACTTTCATTAAAAAAAAAATAGTAATAATATTTTATACATTAATTTATTTCTCCTTCACATTTTAGTTAGCGTTCCTATCATGCAATTTTTTTTACTATATTAGTCTTTAGTCTAACTTTTTCTGATAAAATATTTAGAGCAATTTAATACATAAATGAGCCATTTTCCTTTTTGTGATTTTTCACTCAAAATTCGTATTATTTTTTCCCTATAATTTGAAAATCTACTTTTTTTAAATTTCTAAATAATCGATTTTTTGACTCGTTCCATTTTTAAATTTTGGAATAGTCGACTTTGAATTTTTCGACTATATGACTTTTTAAAATTTTTCGACTTTTCGATTTTATACGATATTTTTCAAATCTTTTCACTATTCTTTATTGTTTGTCTTATAAAAACTAGGAAACATAAATGAGGAAAATCAAAAAAATTTCGAAATTGTTTGAAACCTACTTTTAGTGTCTTGTATTGCCAAAGTTTGTTTTAATATAAGGAAAAGTGTTGATGGCTCTTTTAAATCATTCGGGTAAAATCTCACGGAAATACAGACATTTAAAACTAAAAATCGTAAAAAAAAACTGAGTTGAAACTTTCGAGGATTTTTGGATTCATTTTAGTTTTGCACTGACAATTTACAACTGATTGACTTAAACCATTAGCCAGTCGAAAGACAAGACTTAGGAAATTCATTCCCAGCAAAAACTTTGCTTGCCATGTCATGAGTTGAGAAGCTAATATAATGGCTCTTCGCTACTTACACATTAGATGAATAACTCATTATTTTAACACGGTGATGTCATTAGAGGCAACTACTTACTCTATATTATTATAGGTAGGCATTTCAGAAAGTCATGACTTAGATGTCATTACAAGTACTAATTACTTTGAAGCTATTCAATAACTCATTAATTTCAAAGTATTACAGAAGTCATTATTAGCAAAATGAATATATATATATGAATATAAATAGTTATATTATCGGTTACAAATAAGTACTGAAATCAGAGACCAGAAATTACGAACAAAAAACATAAAATTTTAAGTTTTCATTAAAAAAATAAAAAACACTTAAGTTCAAAATATAATATTTTTCTTAACTGTTCAAAAACAAAATAATAAAATTATTAAAACAAACATTTTAAGTAAAGTACAAAATAATTTTGTACTTTAAAAAAATATTTTTAAAAAAAGTTTTTTTTTATGTACGAAAAAACTTTTTCTTTGTATAATTTAAAAATATCAATTTAGAAATGAATTCATTTTAAACAACTGGAAATTTGGTAGTTGCTTAGTAATCATATTGGACTTTAGATATAATAAATGACCAAAGTCGCTGCGGATTACCGAAAAAAAGCAACGTTTTAAATGGTATACATTAGGGTGGCCGCGAAATGAAAAGTATAGATGTACCTATCTTAAATAAAAATTTGATTCATTCTAAGGTACCGTTTCTCAAAATTTTGGTCCTGAAATTATCCTTTCGTGAGCAAGATCAAAATGAAAATAGGTTCTTTTTTCAAAAACAATATACAAATTTGGTATCGTAAAAAAGGACTTTAGAGCGAGCATTTAATGACATAAGAAAAATTTAGGACCAGATTCAAATAAGATCAAAATTTTGGTTCGTCCTTGTGTTGAAGAAAGCATATGTACCAAATTTCGTCAAATTACTTTCAAACTGCGCATAAGCTTTATATGGACAGCCAGCCAGCAAGAAAGCCGACCAGACGGACGGACATTGTTAAATCGACTAAGAAAGTGATTCTGAGTCGAACTGTGTACTTTAAGGTTTGGGTCCGAAGATTCTTCCTCTGCGTTACAATTTCTGCCCAAACAAATAATGCATATGTAGTATATAAAAACAGAAAAACTTGTTTTGGTATAACTGCTATAGGATTATATTGTATTATTTTGATCCCAATTTTTTAAATATTTGTGTAAAAAATTCAAATTTTTAAATTTTTTGTGAAAAATTGCAACATTTTGGACTTATTTGGACCTGGTCCTAAATTTTTGTTACGTCATTAAATACCAGCCCCAAAGCTCATTCTTACGATACCAAATTTTCATATTGTTCCTTCGGCAGATATAGGAACCAAACTTTTGAGACGCGGTACCTTAGAATGAAATAAATTTTCATTTGAGATGAGAACATCGTTATCAGATAAAATACTCCATACAAACATTCATATGAATTTATCTTAGTTTGTGATGAAAACTGTTGATAAATATGAAAAAAATCATTTAATTTGTTCATTATTTGTCTTAAAAATTTGCATTTATTATCAATATTTTATTTTAAATTTAATAAATATTTGACTTTGAAATGAAAAATTTTTGTACAAAAAGAAAAGTTTTTTTGTGTTTTGTTTTCTTTGGAAATTTTTTTTTGAGAACTTTATTATTTTGTACTTGAAGAAAAACATTTTTTTTTAAAACTTTTTTTTTTATATTTTTTGTTTTAGTATGTTATAAAATAATTTTTAACTTCAATGAAAATATTTTTTTGTAAAAAACAAAATAAAAAATGTTTCCGGTCTTTGACTGAAATATGGAAAAATAAGCTGATCTTTTATTAAATTTATTTATTTAAAATATAAATAATTTAATATATTCAAATTACAGATTATAATTTAAAACTGAATTGTCGAATGTATAATTTATATAATTGATAAAAATAAAATTTCCAAAAATATGACCTCAAGTAATTGATTACATATCAGGTTTAAAGTAAGTAGTCACTAATCTACTTTCATGTTATGCAGACAGTATGTTGTTATCATTTAAAAGTAACTACATCTGTAACTACATACCATTACCAAGTTTTTGCTGGGACCTTTATAATTTGGTAATGAAATTCTTCAATTAGCTTTGAAAATTTATGTATTTGAATTGATTTAGTTAATAACTAATATTTCTAAATAAATAACATTATAAATCAATGACCAATTTTTAACATTTTTTTAAGAATTTTATAATATACGTCAAATTTTGCAATGCACTGTAGAATTTTGCTAGTTTTAATAAATTTTCACTTTCAGAGGTTAATGTATTGCGGGTTAAATAAAATCGTTTATACTTACTACACTCCAGGCCACGTAAAAAAACTAAAAAAAAAAAACAAAACAAAAGCAATTGTTTATCATTTCATTTTGTTATTATTTTTCTTAATAAATATTTGTCATATTTAGAGTTTATAAAACGTATGTATGAATATTTATGCATATGGCGTTTACATAAACGAAATGATAACAAAATTACTTACTACTGTATTACAATAAACAATATGTATAAATTGTTTATTATTTTTATTAAATACCTAAATACCGAACAACGTCATATCTTATCACAAGACTTTTTTTCTATAAAATTATATTACAAAGAAAGTATTTAATAAATAAAATTAAAAGCTTATTAAATAATTGAAATGAAATTTAAATTTTAAAATGAATATGACATTTTAATAAAGTCTTACATTTATATTATTTACATTGATTTTATAATGATTTTATTATTTGCATAAAAAGATTGAATCATACATACATACATATTTCTTAATTCTAACCAAAATCTTAATCTAATTTATGTTTTAAATTTTCATCATTATTTTTTCGAAATACTTAAAGAAAATGTGTAATCTTTTTGATTTGGTTTTATGAGAAAACCAAAAATTCAATTGAAATCTTTGTTACTCGCATATCATCATTATTATTTGTTTAATGCAATAAATTTAATTTTTTTTTTAAGAAATAAATGCGATATCTAACTAGCATCTAATTAGTAATATCAATGTTATATGAGATCCACATATATACCTCTTTAAGTACAACCACATTACCTCTAACAACAGTAATAATCAGGGCAAGTTTTTATATATTGAAATTTAATATAATTGAAATATGCGCTTGAAAAAGCACAAAAAATGTTATAATATGCACAGAAATATGCATAAATAGCATTAATATGTATATAAAAACCAACGAATTTATGCGTTTTCATATATTAATGCGTAGAAAATATGCACAAATATGCATTTTTTAACTTTCAATCTGTAATAGATTTCGATGTTTATAAAAACATAACTATTTTAATTTTAAGTATCATATTTGACGCTTCCGAATTATGTTTCTTTACAATATTTACAATGTACTCAAAATTCTCACCAAAAATTTTTTTGAAACTCTAAAAAATCACAAAAAAATTGTGCTTTTGTTAAGAAAACTAACTTTTATCTCCATTATATGTAAAGATTTAAAATATAAGCATTTTTTGTGAAATTGTTTTGAAATATGCTTACTTTCCAAGCGAAAAGCTTGAAAAACTTGCCCTAGTAATAATAATGACAACTACAGCTAGTTATAACCCACTTTAATTTGGAAAATAAGTATAAATTTTAACAAAAAACTACAAGAAAACGATAAAAAATGAACAGAAGAAGAAGAAAAAATAATACATTAAGATAACCTTGGTCACCTTTTTTATTCTTTCATAATTAAGAGAAAAATTTTATATTGCAAATCACAGAAATATACAATAAAAGAAATAGTAGTAGTAAAGTGTCTTTGGTAGTAGCACTAAAAAAAAAAAAAGAATTAGAGAAGAAAGGGCATTGGAAGAACAAGACCTTTATAGAGATTTTTCAATAGTCAGTCATATCATCATTATCATGTTGGTAATAAACATCATTATTAAGAATTTCATACTTGCTCTACTATCACACATCAGAGAAAATAAAACGAAATAAATTAAACAGTCAGTGACAAATTAACAAGTTTTGAAAAATTTCCAACTAATAGGCTAAATTTAAACTGGAAATTTAAAATGTTATGTAGTGTGGTTATTTTCTAAACTTTTATTTGATATTAAAGGTATTCACCTCAAAATTTTGCAACGCTTGCAATTTTTCACTGTTTTAACTTGACGTGAGCAACCAATTTTAAAAAAAATTAGATAAAGTTAGCAAAAAAAAAAGTAAAAACATTTTTCTCAAGACATTCATATTTTCCTTTTTATATTATTTAATTTGTTTTAATTTTTGTTTGTTTTATTGTTGTTGTTAAATTCCAAACACAATTTTTTTACGTTGAATTTTATTTTTCAGTGCTGCTTTTTAGTTTAGATTTGATTTTTTAGTACTATTTACACATTTTTATAGAGTAGCAACATTATAAAAATTGTTGCAACTTTACTACTTTTTACTCTGACAATAACAAAAAATTTTCCAAAAGTTGAGCAAAATATATTCTATGTGGTTGATTTAAATAAACCGGTGGTTCTTTTACTTGCAAATTCTAAAATCGTTAATTTAAACTTTTAAAACTAATTTTCGTAACCATAAGCTTTCAATATAAATTTCCTTTTAATAATTGATTGTTCCGATCAATTGTCGAAATTTGGTTCTACTCTGGGGAAAAAAAAATCCGGTTGAAAATTCCTGTACCCTATTTCCAACATACATAAAAGCATCCTGAGAGTATTAGTCAATGATGGTAGGGAATATCCAAGCATACACTAAGTTAATATGGCAGTATCACTTTCATGACAGAAAACAAAAAAATATATATTATAAACTATTCGTTAATAAATATATTGATTATAATAAGATAAATTTCTTAACTTTCACTTATTTTAAGTTTTGTTTCTTTTTGTTCTTCTAAATTTACGTGCAAGTTCTATAAATTCAACGAACGTGTTCTTTTATAGTTAAAAATATAAACTTGTTTTTTTAAATCAATGAATTGATTTTATTACGCAATAAATTTTACCGTTCATAAGTACGTTGAATATTTCATTGAATTTCTATGAATATTTTCTTTGAACGAATTCGTAAACTGGTTTAAAGAAATCTTTGAAAAAATCAACGAATTTCCTCCTTTGTACCTCCTTTGCTGTTGTTCGATAGATCAGTGAGTTAGTTAAAATATACTTCTCTCAAATAACGTGAGGGAAGCATTGGCAGAAGAATTGCTACAATATTTCTCAAATGTTGAGAGTCGTAATAGGAAAGATGACCTTCCTAAGTACAGTTTAGGCCATATTATCTAGATCTTCTTCACAAGCATCGAGTGGGATGCTACAGAAGCTATCTGTATTCTCATCCGGTACGTATGACACCCATAAAGAATAGTTTTTTAAATTTGGTGTAGTTTGTAGCAGCATCGAGTGAATTGCACCATACTAATATTCCATAAATCCATTTCATATTTTTGGAATTTATTCCCCATTTACCTAATGTCATTTCTGTAGACATAGATCGCTATCATAGCTGTCGATGTCCTTCTTAATGCGTTGAGCTTCTATGACAGTTTGTTGTTTAAGATTATACCCAAGTATATGAATCTGTTGGATAGAGCCTCCTCGGTTCTTTTTAGTCAGGAAATTATAGTTTTTGAAGAAGAATACAAGTTTTGTCTTGAAAGGATTAATGCTCAGACCACATAAACTGATTTTTTTAAATGGCCAAAACTTTTGTTGTATAAAAGATATCAAAAATACATTTTTCAAAGCTTTTACTTTAAGATGTCATATACAAATTTAATACAATTCTTTTTTTTTTTTTTAAAACATTTTTTTCTAAAAATTATTTTTAAAGTCCTTCTTAAATTTTTTTTATAATTTTTTTTTGTAGCTCTATCGGTATACTTACTATAGATAAAATTCCAGGGATGTAAAATTTTTAAAATTTAAAATGGAATTACCCTATTGAAAAAAATTTAAATTTTAGGTGTACTAAAACAAAATGCAACCATCAACTTCAGGTATTTTAGTATGTTTTTCCTCAAGTAATTTAGTTTTTTTTCTAATATTTTTAACTTTTTTTCTAAATTTTAAACTTTGAAGGAAAGGAACTTAAAATTTTACAGGTTGTTTGTTCTCATATTTTTCTGAAAAATTGTACATATAGATTTGAGAAAATATACGCTCCCTGATAGAAATTTCAAGATCTACAGTTCTGGAAAGAGAAAAAATAATTAGAAAATTTTATATAAATCCAGGTATTTCGCTTCCTGATAGAAATCTCAAAATTTGGCTGCGTAAATATTAAAATATTGATATCATCATTCCCTAAATTAAGCGGCATTTTCGACCCATTTTACCCTAATGTGCGTAACATATAATTATTATTAAAATTACATAGTTTGTTATATATTAACAGAGTATTAAATTTTATAATTCAATCAAATGTGTTATTTTTTTGTCACTCTCTGTATATTAGCCTACGTGTAGCTACATAAATTTTGTTTTTGTTAAACAATTGACATTTTAACTTGCGCTGTCGCAAGCAACATCTACAAAAACATCTAGTGTTAATGCTAATCAACTTTTTGTCTTATAAACATTTCTACATCTTGTCTATTTCCAGGTTATGGTCGTCGAGAGGTTGTTGAATTTCTCTTAAATAATGGTGCTTCCATACAAGCCTGCGATGAAGGTGGTCTACATCCCCTACACAACGCCTGTTCATTTGGGCATGCTGAAGTCGTACGCTTACTGTTGAAGGCAGGCGCGTGTCCTAATACCACAGACAATTGGAATTATACACCACTACATGAGGCGGCTAGCAAAGGCAAAGTTGATGTTTGTATAGCGCTCTTACAACATGGTGCCAATCCGAATATAAGAAATTCGGAAAATAAAACACCCCTAGAATTGGCTGATGAAAATACGCGGCCCGTCTTAACAGGTGAATATCGTAAAGATGAACTATTGGAGGCAGCACGTTCAGGAGCTAAAGATCGACTTTTAGCTCTGCTAACGCCTTTAAATGTCAATTGCCATGCTAGTGATGGTAGAAGGTCGACGCCATTGCACTTGGCGGCTGGTTATAATCGTATTGCCATAGTGGAAATTTTATTGGCTCATGGAGCTGATGTACATGCTAAGGATAAAGGTGGCCTGGTGCCATTACATAATGCCTGTTCATATGGTCACTTTGAGGTGACCAAATTGTTAATAAAGGCAGGAGCTGATGTTAATGCCAATGATTTATGGGCATTTACACCGCTGCATGAAGCAGCCTCTAAAAGTCGTGTTGAAGTTTGTAGTTTATTATTGAGTAAAGGAGCCAATCCTACTTTATTAAATTGTCATAATAAATCGGCTATAGATTCGGCACCCACAAGAGAGCTAAGAGAGAGAATACATTGTAAGTTTCAATACACTTTCTTTAATTACTTTTTGAAGTTTTAATTAACAATTTTCCTTTTTAGATGAATATAAAGGTCACTGTGTATTGGATGCTTGCAAGACGGGCAATATACCCCGTTTAAAAAAGTTTTTATCTTCGGAAACAGTCAATTTTATACATCCCTATTCGGGAGATGCTCCCCTTCATGCTTCTGCCTGTTCTATAGATCCAAAACGCAAACAGGTGAGTAGAAATGGTTTAAAACTTCATGCCTATAATAATAATTTTGGTTTGGTTTCCCTCCTTTAGATTGCCGAATTGCTTATACGCAAAGGTTCTTTGTTGAATGAAAAAAATAAGGCATTTTTAACACCACTACACCTGGCTGCCGAACATTTACATTACGATATTATGGATACGTTGTTGAAAAATGGTGCCAAAGTTAATGCTTTGGATGGTTTAGGCCAAACAGCTTTACACAAATGTGCCAGAGATGAACAGGCTGTACGGATATTGTTGTCCTACAATATTGATACCACCATCATATCGTTGGAAGGTTATACAGCCGCTCAATTAGCTTCCGATAGTGTATTGAAAATACTAAAGGATCCTCCAGATACAGAAACACATTTATTAGAGGCAGCCAAGGCAGGTGATTTGGATACAGTGCGGCGCATTGTCTTGGCCAATCCACATTCGGTTAATTGTCGTGATTTGGATGGCAGACATTCAACGCCTTTACATTTTGCTGCTGGATTTAATCGGGTGCAGGTGGTAGAATTTCTTTTGGAACATGGCGCAGAGGTTCATGCGGCCGATAAGGGCGGTCTTGTACCTCTACATAATGCCTGTTCTTATGGTCACTTTGAGGTAACCAAATTATTAATTAAGGCTGGTGCCAATGTTAATGTCTCGGATTTGTGGAAATTTACTCCCTTACATGAGGCAGCGGCAAAGGGTAAATATGATATTGTGAAGCTATTGTTAAAACATGGAGCGGATCCTACGAAAAAGAATCGTGATGGTGCCACGCCTGCTGATTTAGTTAAGGAATCCGATCATGATGTGGCTGAATTATTGAGAGGCAACTCCGCCTTATTAGATGCCGCCAAAAAGGGTAACTTAGCTAGGGTGCAACGTTTGGTAACACCCGAAACTATAAATTGTCGTGATGCTCAGGGACGCAACTCTACACCTTTGCATTTGGCTGCCGGCTATAATAACTACGAGGTGGCCGAGTATTTGCTAGAGAATGGAGCTGATGTTAATGCTCAAGACAAGGGCGGTTTAATACCTCTACACAATGCCTCCTCGTATGGTCATTTGGAAATCGCTGCTCTACTCATTAAACACAAGACTGTCGTAAATGCTACCGATAAATGGGGTTTCACACCATTACACGAAGCAGCCCAAAAGGGACGCACTCAATTATGTTCCCTTCTACTGGCCCATGGGGCCGATCCCTATATGAAAAATCAAGAAGGTCAAACACCCATTGAACTGGCCACAGCCGATGATGTTAAGTGTCTCTTGCAAGATGCCATGGCTACGTCGTTGAGTAGCTCAGCCCTAAGTGCTTCCCAACAATCATTACTCAGTAATAATTCCACACCTTTGGCGCCAGTTACCACAGCTTCCTCTAGCAATTTAACAGCCAGCACCAGCCCTAATGTGGCAGCCTGTACTGTTCTATCGCCCAGTACTGAGACTGTAACACTGCCTTCTGGCGCCTCTATGACATTAAGTGTTCCTGTACCACTTCCCCTATCCACACGTATCAGTCCGGCTCAGGGAGCCGAAGCCAATTCTACCGATTTGGGTGAAGATGTCGCCGATCCTGAATCGATTACCAATATTGCCAGTTTCTTGGCTAGTTTGCAGCTAGAACATTTAATAGATCTCTTTGAGAGAGAACAAATAACATTGGAGATATTAGCCGAAATGGGCCATGAAGATTTGAAACAAGTGGGCGTGTCGGCGTATGGTTTTCGTCATAAAATTTTAAAGGGTATAGCACAATTGAGAGCAACAACAGGTGGGTTTTTTTTAAAGTTGAAAGTAAAACGAGTTATGATGATTGGACTATTTACTGTTTTTATAGGTATTGGCAATAATGTTAATCCTGGCACACTGCTAGTAGATCTTTTGCCAGACGATAAAGAATTCTTAGCAGTGGAGGAGGAAATGCAAGCTACAATTAGGGAACATCGTGATAATGGTCAAGCGGGTGGTTATTTTACGCGTTATAACATAATCAGGGTGAGTTATACAAATTTAAATTTATGTCTTCACTTTTAAAATGGAACGAAAATGCGTTTTGACAATTTGCATTGAAAATTTTTATTTATTTGTTGTTTTCAATAAATGAATTTAAGTTAATTTATGTTTTTTTTTTTAAATTGTTCATCATTTCTTCCGAAACTTTTTTATAACTTTTTCATAACTTCTTTTTTTGAACACACTTTTTTACGATTCGTTTAATACTAGAAGAAATTGTTCATCAATATTATATTCTCCTAATTTACCTTTATCACTAAAAAATATTTTGACAAAACTTTTTTACCAAAAATAATTACCTCTCTATAAAAAAATTTCACTAAAAATATTTCACCACATTTTTACAAAAAAAAAAAAAAAAAAAAAAAAAACGCTATAAAACTTTTGCATCAAAAAAAGTTTGCATCATAATTTTTCTCCCATAAATGTTCACCTCAAAATTTGTTCACCAGAAAAGTTGAACCCAAAAATTTCGCCTTATCTCTTTTATTTGGAATTAATTTTTTCGCCAAAACAAATCACATCAAATTTTCTTATCCCAATAATTTTTCCACAAATTTTCGTAACCTAAAAAAATTTCACCTCGAAAGTTGTCCACCAACTTCACAACTGGAGAAATGTTAAGTTTAAAGTTATTTGAAAATTTTAAAAATTTTACTTTCAGGTTCAAAAGGTACAAAATCGTAAACTTTGGGAACGTTACGCACACCGGCGTCAAGAAGTCTCTGAGGAGAATACAATGCAAGCCAATGAACGCATGTTGTTCCATGGTAGTCCATTCATTAATGCTATTGTACAGAAAGGTTTTGATGAAAGACATGCTTACATAGGTGGCATGTTCGGGGCAGGTATATACTTTGCCGAACATAGTTCGAAAAGTAATCAATATGTGTATGGTATTGGTGGAGGTATAGGCTGTCCGTCGCACAAAGATAAATCGTGTTATATGTGTCCAAGGTAAGGATACTTAAGAATTAAAAAATAAAAAAATAACATTAAAATTAAATTTTGAAACTAATTTTATAGACAATTGCTTTTATGTCGTGTGGCTTTGGGTAAATCATTTCTACAATATAGTGCCATGAAAATGGCCCATGCGCCACCTGGTCATCATTCTGTTATAGGCAGACCTTCGGCGGGAGGTTTACATTTTGCTGAATATGTAGTTTATAGAGGAGAGCAGGTAAATAAACTGAGTAAACGAACTTTACAGATGATTTTCGATTAAAATTATTTAATAACCTTTTAAATTTCTTATAATTTTATTATGATTTAAGCTTTAAGTTTATCCTATTTTAAACATTCTCTTTTCCAGGCCTATCCCGAATATTTAATTACCTATAAAATTGTCAAACCCGAGGACAGTAGTAGCGGCAATGAAGAAACAAGATGATGGATGCCTTCTGTAGGTTCAACGCCCACTACTACGTCTCCAGCTCCACAGCAGCAACAACAATCGTTGACCCAGTCAATGGCTCCACAACATTCTCATTTACCAACATCACAGCAACAACAACAACAACATTCCTCTACAATTTCTGTCGTGCAACAGCAACATGCCAAAATACAACAACAATATTCACTGCCATTGCAGTTGCAATATCAGGTAACCACTACCCAGCCTTCACCGGCCGGTATGTTTATTAGTCAAACTGCTGGTATTATTAGTAGTACAGCAGCTCTTGGCAATACTGCCTCATTTTTTAATGCAGCCTCTAGTGGTGCTGACATTTCACCCACTTCATCTACAGCCTCATTTTCTTCGGTCGATACAAATCAAACGCTTTTAAATTCTATAGCGAATCAACAACAAATACAGCCACCACCAATACAATCTCAACAACAGTCAAATTCAAATCATTCTACAAATAAAACAAAATATTGTTCTCATAGTTCGACTTCTAAGGCCTCGACATCATCGTCCACCAATCGTTCGTATCGTACAAAATATAGTCAATTTATGATAATTACACCAGCCGTTTCTATAGATAGAGATTTCGATCGCGATACACGTTCCGATAATGCATCTGCCATTACGGCAGCCGATAATCATGGCTTTCATAGTACCGAAGATGATCCCTATTTTCCACAAAACGGCAATGTTTTCCGTTCTTCTGTCCTACAAAGTAGCATAGATAGCGGTAATAGTAGTGATAGTGGAAATTCTTTTCGTTCCAATTATAATCCCTACATACACACAAGCCGTCAACATTTATTACCCAAATCTGCTCCCCCTTTTTACAATTTCTCTCCATCTTCTTGGCGTTGGTGTACCCTCATTTGTGCGGCCATGCGTTGTTTTGGAGCTGGCGGTAGTGGTGGTGGTGGCGGTACTGGTGGCCGTCGTACTACATATAGCAGCTCATTTGGTCGACCGCCTTATCAGAGATCTCGTAGTTCTGGACCACAGACATCTTCTTCGAAGACTCCACATCGTAGATTACGTTCTTATTCCACCTCATCGTTTACACCCGAAACGGCTTTTGAACATTTTTCGGCACCATTTAAGGCGAGAAAAACACGCGACGAACAAAATAATATTGCCTATGAATTGTGACGCTGGTTAAATTTATACCAAACAAATGAAAGAGACGAAAAACAAGAACAAAAGCAGCAGCAAAAACTTAATCTTAAACTTCCAATATATGATCTCTTTTTAATTATTCTTATACTCCAATTAATAATAATGATAATAGTTAAACGCTCGCAATATAAGCAAAACCACAACAACATCAACATCATTTTCTTTATGTGTCCAAAAATTTTGCAAATTATTTAAAAATGTTGCAGTTTTAAGAACAAAATTGTTTATTTATTTTTTTTTAAGCAAATTGACTTTTTCAAAGAAATGATTTTATTATTTACGATTCAAAGAACTACGCGTTAAAATGTTTTAATTATCAAATAATATTTGATATAAAGTTTTTATTTCTACAAAGTTAAACACTTCTGTAATATTCAAAAGAAATAGCTTTAAATGAGAATCATAATATAATCATTCTATTTTTAAGATATAATTCTATTAATCTGAGCTTTAAGTTCTGTTATAATTTAACCGATATCTATCTGATATGATTTTTAATTTAACAGACTTAAAATTAGCTTTTAAAATCTTTTTACTTTCTTATGGCAAATATTAATGCTTGACTTGTTCAAAACCTGATCAAAAATTAATTTTAGATTCTAGAAACTTCTAGATTTACCAAATAACAGATTTGAGGGAACTAAGTTTTACCGCTAAGACGACTGACAACACGATCTCTTAATACGCAAAAATACACATACATATTATCTAATTGAGATTAAAATCTCATCTTGCTCTTAAAAGTTTATTAACAGTTTTTAGAAATGTTTTTTGGATTTTTGCTACTTAATAAATTTGAGAATGAAAACTGCAATAAAACTTTATATAATGTGAAAATAAATATGACTGTGTGTGTCTGTATTTAAATTCGCATTGAATTGAAGTATGCACTAACGAATTCTCTTTAATGTCATATTATATATACAGGTAACCCTCGATTTACGCGACTTATTGGAACCGAAGAAAGTACGTGTAAAATAAAATCGCGTAAAACAAGGTTCAGAGTAAATACAAATTTTTATTTTGGGACCATAATTTTTATATATCGCGTAAATTAAAGAACTAAATAAATAAAAATGTTAGTTTGGAACCTAAAATCGCCTTAAATTAAAACACATGAAATTATTTATAATTTATCCAACGATTTTTTATATTTCAACGCATAGAACCTTTGGTATTGAGTTCCATATCATCATTTGTTAATTGATTTAAAATGCTGCTGTAAGATCACCTGTTGAAGGTTCTCCTTGAATTAATCATTTTAGTAGCAATCACAATTGAACAAAATTTAAAGTTTTTTCTTTAATCATGTTATTTTTATTTTGTTTATAGGTATAATATTTTGGTAATCTGGTTATTATTCATAATGAAATTACAAAGTGGAAACACATCTACAAAAACAACAATTGCTTGTATTTTGTTAATGTAAAACTACTGCACATAATGTCAAAATGCTATGAGCAAGAAATGAGAAAATAAAGAGGAAGTTACAAAAAATATAACATAAGAAAACAAAAACAATTTGACAGTTTCGCGGGGTACGAACATGAAACAATTCCAAATCAACTGTGCTTATGAGGTCACTTTCTTATTTCACAATGCACTTTTTTATTTCACTAAGGCCATTATTGTTTAAACGCGTTATATCAATTTCGCGTTAAATAAAAACGCATATTTGAAGAAATGGTCACTAATATTAAACTATGTTATAAGGAAATCGGGTAAACGAAGTACCGTGTACATCCAGGTTTACCTGTATAATAAATACAGCTTTTAAATTACAAATAATTTCGAAATTGAAACAAAAATTTTTCATATTTTGAAAATACATATTTTATTCGAAACTAATAGTTATAAGCAGGGCAAATATAAAAAATAATTGGAAAAAAATCCAAAACATAAATGTATGAATATTATGCGAAAAAAATATGTAAAAATTAGCATAAATAAATATGCATTAAAAAATTTTCCTTTCTTATAAGCTAAATATATAAACAAAAAGTATTGGGAAAATAAATTAAATTTATTGGAATTGATTCGAAAAGACTTTTTTGTTTGAAAATATATTTTTATTAATCTTTTAGCAACTCTTAACGATTTAAATAAACCCTAAACTCAACAGACTTTATTAAAACAAAAGTTAAAATTCGAGTTTAATTTAGAGTTGTTTTTTTACTTTAAGCTGTATCCTAAAAAAATAATATGATATAGTTTAATATTAAAATAAAGATCATATTCTAAATAAAATTTTTTATTTATCAAATAAACTTGAATATTATCTACTAAAATTTTTCTTTTTAGAAAAGTGAAATTAATAACTAATAAAGATTTATTTTTTTAAACTTCTTTTTCATTTTTTAAATCTAAATTGTATTTGTTTTGTAATTAACAGATTATAAATAAAACATTTTTAAATAATTTGCAACACTAGAAGAAAAAATCAACTAAAGAACAAAATATATTTTATAACATCACACTCACCATTTATACATAAAAACCACAAAATTCCCCATTAAATATTTTTACCTTTCCTCTCTAATACTTTTTAATCTATATATAAAAAAAAAAATAAATTAATCTAAACATTTTTTTTTTATAAATAATAAAAACATTAGTCTTTATATATACATAATTATAATTATAAAAAAATTATATATTATTAATAATTCGTAATTATTAAAGTGTAATTAAAAAAAATAAAATAATTTTAAACCTTTTTCATCTCTCTCTCCTTAAATCAAAAAATATCTAATATTTATAAATGTATATGTAAACTTATATACTTACCCTCACAACCACAATAAAAACAATATACAAACATACATATATTAAATAATACCTAAAACAACAAAGCATATTACAAAAAAAAAAAAAAAAAATTAATTAGAATTATACAAAAAATTAAATAAATATTTATAAAAAAAAGAAACAAATATTTCAATATTTCTATTTTGTCGTCGTTTATATATGTATGTAAAATTCTACTTGTACTATAAATTATAAAAAATAATATATAAAAAATTCATATTAAAAAAAAAAAAACAAATGATTTAATTAAAAAATACAAATATTAAAGAAATACATACATATTTTACTTATTGTCTTAATTATAAAAAATAAAAATAAAAAAGAGATAAAAAACAAAATAAATCGATAATATTCTGTTTACAGTGTTTACATTCTAAATACTTCTATTCTACTTTATATAAAAAAATATTCGTTTAAAAAAGTGTAATTAAAATTAATTAATAAAATGCAAAAAAATATATATATTAATTATATAAACGATGTACTTGATAACAACAAAAAAAGGGAGTAAGAATACCAATTAATTATACGATATTTAATCAAATGCGCGATAAAAATTTAAATTTAAACAATTTAAAATTATACACATTTAAATGCAATAAAAAAAATCAATATAAAAAATATTAAAGAAACAAAAAAAAAAAAAAAAACAAAGAGTTTTTAATTTTATTTAACAAAGGAAGAAAAAACCAAAAGTAAGTTCAAAGTACAATAATATTCAAATTGCCATTTCATTATTTCTAATCATATGTAGGTACATATATTACATAAAGGCTAAAATTCTTAATTGATTATGAGACACTGAAAAACTGAAGGACTGTTTTAAAGACTATTAAATTTTGAAAAGCTTTTAAAACTACAATTATTCTTAAATTAATCGTAAAAATCATATTCCCATTAAAATTACATTTAAAATCTTGAAAAACACTCAAAACCGCGTGGCGTATACTTAATGCGTCAATAACGAGCAAACTTTGCAGTTTTGAAAATGTTTAAAATTTTAATGAAATACTAGGTGAACAGAAATGCCAAAAATGCAGTAAGTTGTTTTTTCTTGTTAAAAAATTTTCACAGCATAGTTTTAGGCGCTAAAAAGTATTGGGTACGCCCTGTAACCTAAAAATTACACAGGGTGCTTCACTTAATGTTGTTTAAGTAGTGCCTTAAGGTATGCAAAGAAATTTGTTGATTTTTTTTCGAAAAGGAAAAAAAAAACATCATTTATTTTGTGCAACTAAAAATAGAGAATTTATGCCCCGATTATGTATGTCGATTTTTGTCACTTTTCGACTGAAATACTATTGAGTTTTTATTTTCTTACAGCCGTATTCAAAAAAATTAATGTAGGTTTGATAACGAGTTACTAACTTTTTCTTATGGAAATTTACATACAAAAAGTTAGTAACTCGTTAACAAGCATACATTATTTTTTTGTGTATACGGCTGTTATTCTTTATGTCGCTTGCTACTGTTTAAGTTTTTGTCTGTGATAATGACAATTCATTACGTTTTTTGGCTCATAATTTGTTATTCTGTAAGTCGATATTAGTCGATTAAAATGTCAAAAGAGTCACCAAAAAGTTTGTTACCGTCCGGAAAATAAAATGCAATGAATTGTGCTGCAACTAAAATTTCATTAATTATCCCATTTAAAGTAGGTTCAAAGTCCTTACATAACCTAATGAAAAGTAGTTAATTCAGATAGAATCCTAAATTGGCCCCACAAAAGCAAAAAAATATGTTTTAGTATTTATAGGAATTTTATTTAATATGGATGGAAATCATTTTATTGGTTTATTATTGATTATACTTGAGTATTATCACTATTTGACTATTGTAGATACACACTGGTTTTAGAAATCAGCGTGTCAGGATACTTGAAAATCTTCTCTAACTTGTTTAACAAATAGACTTCCTTTTTTGTGATGCAGCTAGAGCCTTATGCTTCTATTCGCTGATTAGATTTTGCTTAAGCATCAAATAATTCTTTTACTGGTAGCAAGTCCAATCACTTATGTAATATAGTAAATAGTATCCGATAATTTTGGGTTTTGGCTATCCAATAAGTTTCGTCCAGTTTAAAATTTAAAAACATGTTACATACTGATCACCAGAAATAATGAGATGTAAGTGATTTGCTAATTTTTGTTAAGCACCATATAGCCGGAAATTTATTTACCTTGGTTAAAGGGCATTGTTGGAATATATGTATGTACAATTGCTGATGATTACCATAATAAAACGTAACAACGAAAAAATATTTCAGCATTTTTAGATTCATTGAATATAAAATATTTTATGTTTATATTTAATTATTTTATTTTTTCTTTTTGTACTTAGTATTTCCATACTCAAAATAGTAAAATTAAAGGAATAAAAATGAATGAAAAATTTTTAAATTTCAATTATTTTAAATACTGGCAATATCGTATTTGAAAGAAACGTATATCATAGACCTAAACCACGTAACTCAAACGATCAAATTATTTCGATTTACAGAATAGTAATTGTGACTACTTTCCGTCTACAGACGGAACGTAAAATCGATATAGAGAATACGGGCATTAATGAACAGAAAATTGATAAATACAAAATAAAATTAGAGTCCTTTAATTTTATAATATATTTATTAAAATACGAAATCACATATAGAATCTTCTAAGCACTAAATGAAGCTTTGAGTTTCCTGAACACATGCCCTTTTTAGCTTTGGACACATTTCTTAACATATTTGTATGTTAATTATATCCATGTAAAATTAAGCACAATTAGTTCAATATAAGGGATATAAAAACCCATATCGTTTCATAATTGTCCATAGTTTTTATACTATGTTAATCCTTTAGTTTTACAAAAATATATCCGAAACTCATGCAAATAAAGTAATTTTCTTCAGTATGGGAGTGGCGGTGATTCTACCAGCCCATTTTTAGTGTTAGTGTTTAAGACTTTTTCTACTAACAGAATATACAATTTCAGACCAATATCTCCAAAACTGGATTTTTGTCGTTATAAAAATGCCAAATGTGACACTGTGCAGTTTAACTTTTTTCTGTCTTTCAAGATTTATATTTCCGAACGTGATCATGATATTTGGATAACTTTATTATAGGGTACTCTTTCAGATTTTGTTAGATTTTTGCAAAGAAATAAATGTTTAATTGGCCATTCTTTTGCATTTTATTAAATACATCGAATTTATATTATAGTCGGCATATTTTTCCAGTGTTCGGCATGTGATGATCCAATAGTCGGCATGAAATTTATTGACACATTTTTTATGTAAACGCCCTAAACTATGCTCTGAAATATAACAAAATTTTAATGAAATTGAAAAAAGATTCGGCTGTGCCGAATCTTTAATACCCTTCACCATATTTCCATATTACTATCTTACTATCTTATCGACATCATATTACCATATTACCGACAAATAATAAAATTTTCGCCTTAACGTATGCTTTCATATTTTCACATATATAAATCTAAATTTTTTTCAAACTACGAAAATTTTAATATGAAAAAAAAAAACAATCATAGCAGGCTTTGCTTTTAAAAAATAAACAACAACAATTCCATATTTATTTATTTTTTTATGTGTGTATACACAAACTGACTGCATATACAAAGAACAACAACAACACTGTTATTCATTATATTACTTCTGTTGCTAACTAAAATACTTGTCTTATAGGCAAAAACGTCACTAATAGTCATTACAATGCTTAATATACATGTTTGTGTATGTATTTATGTATATTCTTAACAGATATGTTTTAGTTTTAAAAAATAAACAACAACAATTCCATATCTATTTATTTTTGTACAGACTGCATATACAAAGAACAACAACAACAACACTGTTATTTATTATATGACTGCTGTTTCTAACTAAACTACTTGTCTATACAAAAAACAAAAAACGTCACTAATAGTCATTACAATGCTTAATATACATATTTGTGTGTGTATTTATATTCTTAACAGATTTGTTTTTGGGCCATAACTCTGTTAATTACGAACGAATTTGGTTTATTAAAAAAAACGAAATTTTATAAAAACATTTATGACTGATCTATATAAAAATAAAAATCTGTAGCTTGAACAAGGGCTTCAAAAATAAAAAATTCGTTTTCCCCGATATCTCAGTTATTACTGAACCGATTTATTTAATTTTTTCAGAACAAAAATTCAGAAAATAATTTCCGAGCCCCCTTTAAAAATTCTTAGTCCCTGGTATATACAAAGGCTTCAGAAACTGAAAAACCGGTTCCAAAAACCGGTTTTTAAAGCATATCTCCGCCATTTATAAACCGATCCTGCTGATTCAAAAAACCAAAATTTTATAAAAATATTTGTGACCGATCTGTATAAAAATAAAAATCTATAGTTTAAACCAGGGCTTCAAAAAATAAAAAATGCGTTTTGTCCGATATCTCAGTTATTATTGAACCAATTTATTTCATTTTTTCAGAACAAAAATTTTGAAAAAAATGTCCGAGACTTCTTTGTAAAAACGAAGTCCTTAGTATATACTAGGGATGCCAATCCCGATCCCGAAAATCCCGGGATTTTTCGGGATTTCAAAATCCCGAATCCCGGGATTGGACGAAAAAAATCCCGGGATTTCATTTTCGAGATTTAGTGTCATAAATACAATCCAAAAAATTAACTCTAAGCAATACAAAACATCAAAATATTAACAGAAATTTTTCAAAAATATATTAAAAATAGATTACGAAGATTAGAACATTATAGGTCTGTTCGTTTGTATGCTATTCTTACTAGTATTTTTATTATTGTAAGTATTTTACTCGAAAAGCATTTCTGTGCACATAAAACTAGTAAAAGTAATAAACATTTCAAGAGAAAATAATTTTCTATTTTGCTATACATATTTTACTTGAATATTTTGTACGAGCAAGACTAGTAAAATATTTTATTTTCATTTTCCTATTGAATTTTAATTTAAAACGTTATTTTAATTATTAATACATATTTGGGGGATTCACAAAGTGTGCTATCATGTCGATTCAATTGATTTGTATTAAATAATATGTATTAATAATATCTGGAAAGACATTTGTATGGAAGACGAAATAATGAACAAATGTTGGATTATACAAGTTCTAGGACCAAATTGCGTTAAATCATCTTCCAAAATGGATAGACATTAACTACTGATGATATTCAACAAAGCTAAAAATCATACTCATCATTAGCTAATGAAATTTTATAAGAAAAAATATCTGCAAAAGAACATATGCCCGTATTTTTGAGATATTTCCAAATTTCCGTTTAACACAAGTAAGAAAAAAAAAAGAAAATAAATAATAATAAAAATTTAACTTTTTATTTACCCTAAAATTTATTTTATTATTTTCGGTTTTCTAACTTTTTCAAGTAAAAGCTTGGTTTTTAGATTTATTTTTTAAATATCTCTTTTATTTAACTAGTTTTACTAAAATTTCAAACGAACAAACCTTATGATTTATTTTTAATTTTAGAAATTTATTCGTATTTAAATTTCTTTAATTAAAATATGTATAAAAAATTGATTTTTTTCCATATATTTAAAATGTGTTTTTATATGAAATATAAATCCCGATCCCGAAAAATCCCGGGATCCCGAAAAATCCCGGGGTCCCGAAAAATCCCGGGATCCCGGGATTTGAAATTATAAAATCCCGAATCCCGGGATTTGCAAAATCCAGTCCCATTTGGCATCCCTAGTATATACAGAGGCTTCAGAAACTGGAAAACCGGTTCTAAAAACCGGTTTTTTTAACATATCTCCGCATTGTATGAACCGATCTTGCTGAATTCCAATAGAAAAATTCTCGAAAGCATTTCCGATCGTTTGATATATATATTATATATGTCAGTTATCGGTGGGCTTCATAAACGCCATTTCAACCGACACACGGACGGACGGACATGGTCCTATCGTCATCATTTCTTACAAGGATCCCGAAAATGTAAACTTTTTTGCTCTCCGACGAAAATTGTGAGAATTACAAACGGAATGACAAACTTATATATACCCTTTACACCTTTGGTGAAGGGTATAAAAAGTAAAAAAATGTTGAACAAAATTCTTGATAGATTTTATAGTTTATCTTTTTTTGGAAAAATGGTCCAACAAATAAAATTTTACATTTCAGCGACCCATAGTAAAATTTTACGTAGAAAAATTCTGTAGAACATTTTTATGCATGAATCTTTTAATTCAATTTAGTTTTAATTCACTTTTAACACATTTTTTACAAACATAATCGAAATGACCCCTTATAATAACAGATAAATCATTAAATAGTTCTGACAAAATATTTCTAATAATAGGGTCTAAATGTATTTACAAGAAAAATTTAGGTCCGAAGTACTAATTACATTATTATCTCTCAATTAACATGACATGCCGACTATAGAAAATTATGAAATTTCTTTGTTCCTAATGTCTGCAGTCATCAAACCACGAATTGGGATTCTTTACGCAAAATTTTACACATTTAACATAAGGTTTCAATTGTTGCATATCTTCTGAATAATTTTTTGTTAAAATACAATTTGGATTATTATAATTAATATCATCTTTGAAATTGGTCATTCTTTAATTTTTTTTTTCTAGAAACTGATATCAAAAATGTGTTGTTTAAGAACGGAGCAAATTGTCAAAAAACTGCTACTATTAGTATATTTTCAAAATATAAATATATTTTCATGGCAAAATTTATCTTACATCAATAATTAAAATTAACTATTGTTAATTATTTCGGTTTAAATTCAAAAATGCCGACTACTGGTACATGCCGACATTAGGTGCACTTACCCTATTTTATTAAAAATCTTTTGAAAAATAACATTCGTATAGTTACTAAAATTTATCATTAACAATGCAATTCTTAAGCCCAAATTACAATAGCGCGTAGTCAGCAACAGTATCAGCAAAATTTATCAGCTGATCACTGTCAGCACAACATATTGCTGCCGTTATAATTACAATTCAGAGTAGGCAGCCACAATTTACAACCACCATCTAGCATTGTTCTACTTGTGTATTTTAGCCTCTAGCCCAAATTACAATAGCGCGTAGTCAGCTGCAGTGTGTGCTGCCATAATCAGCTGATTATTTAGAATGCACTGTTTGTTATGGTGTTGATTACATTTGGTCAGCAGCAGTTTGCAGTGCTGTTTCATTTAAGCCCAAATTACAATTGCGCGTAGTCAGTAGCAGTTTGTGCTGACATAATCAGCTGATAATTTAGAAAGCACTGTTTGTTATGGTGTTGATTACATTTGGTCAGCAGCAGTTTGCAGTGCTGTTTCATTTAGCCCTGTTTCTAAATTCACTGCGCTGCATTCAGATTGAGAGCGAGACAAAGAGAGTGAGCAAATAAATGAGAAGCTAAAATACACAAGTAGAATAAAGCTAGGTGGTAGATGTAAATTGTGGCTGCCTACGCTTAATTGTAATTATAACGGCAGCATCATGTTGTACTGACAGTGAACAGCTGATAATTTTTGCTGATACTGTTGCTGACTACGCGTAATTGTAATTTGGGCTTTAGCCCTGTTTCTAAATTCACTGCGCTGCATTCATATTGAGAGCGAGACAAAGAGAGTGAGCAAATAAATGAGAGGCTAAAATACACAAGTAGAACAATGCTAGATGGTGGTTGTAAATTGTGGCTGCCTACGCTGAATTGTAATTATAACGGCAGCAACATGTTGTGCTGACAGTGATCAGCTGATAATTTTCGCTGATACTGTTGCTGACTACGCGCTATTGTAATTTGGGCTTCTCATTTATTTGCTCACTCTTTTTGTCTCGCTCTCAATCTGAATGCAGCGCAGTGAATTTAGAAACATGGCTAATTGAAACAGCACAACAACAGCAAACTGCTGCTGACCAAATGTAATCAACACCATAACAAACAGTGATTTGTAAATGATCAGCTGATTATTGCAGCACACACTGCTGCTGACTACGCGCTATTGTAATTTGGGCTTTACGAAGAGAAACATTGCAGCCACAAAAAAGATTTCTCATAAAAATTTAAGTGTTGATCTTTAATAACATTTTCACAGTTTTTTTTTTTTTATACTTAATAAAATTTGTATATATTTAGCTTTCTTTTAAGGAAATCATCATATTTATTTTTTAATACACCCAAAATTTCATTTGATTTGACTTCTGAAAGGATAAATAATGATGATGATGTTGACGATTATTCAACAATGTTGCTGTTGCAAGCTTCTGCTTGCCATAATGATGAATTTTGTTGAATGGAAAAAGAAATGGTATAACATATTTTGCATGATGCATGCGCCCTATAATTATATCATTTAATAAAATTGTATGCATATGTTTAAACAAAAACCACAAAAATTAAGAATAATAAATATAAATACAGACAAACAAACTGAAATTCGAATAACATTAAAAATATGTTGCAAAAAAAAATTATACAGACAAGGGTAAGAAAAAAGCACATGATATGAAAAAATAACTGGTAGCTAATTAATATACAAAAATTTTCTTTCCTGTAAATAGTTTACATTTTTTTTAACCCGACCATAACTTTATTTTATATTTAATAAAAGTGTGCTCTTTATTTATCCATAAATGTTGTATTCTCTTAAGTTATTGTAAAAAAAAATATTCAGCTTTGTTCAAATTATTATTAAGCCAACATATGCGTTGATTACTAACAAAAAATACTCAGACAGTTCGATAGTAAAATTATTATATTTTCTTTAAAATATTTTACTTTTAGTCAAAATACAATACATATTTTTATTATTTAGTTGTTGTGATCATTAAGCCTCCTCTTTTAACTTAATTTTGTTATTTGCAGACTAAAATAAAATAATTTGTTAATTTTACTCTCCCCCTTTAATCAGACCACAAAAAAGAACTAAATCTGTGCCAAAGTAGGAAGAAAGTTTGTAAGAATTCCTTTAGGGTGTCAAGAGGCGAAATTATTGCAGCTTCTTTATCATCATTAAAGTTTTAAGAGTAGCTAAAGTTTTTTAAGTATACAAAGACAAAAAAAAAAAAAAAAAAAAACATTTTGACAGCTGACATAAAAATTGTGGTAAATCACTTTTATTTGACAGAGTTCTTACACGCAGAGGCGTGTTTTATGTATTTTAAATATTTTTCACATTCAAAAACAACAAAAAAGTTTAATAAAATTTAAGAATAAAAATAAAAAAATTACTTTTAAAATTAATACCTATTTTTTCATAAATATTTTCTTTAAGCAGTGGGATATAAAAATTATGTTAAACTGAAAATCGAAATTAATATGTTGTAACGAAATCTACTTATTTCTATTTTTGGGTAGGTTCCCGCATAAATGTATCCCTAATTCAGTTATTTCTTTGATAATTATTTTCTTTTAACCCTAGGATTACTATATTGGTCTGGCCAGACCAAATTTGACTTTTGAGATGAACATGATATCTATAACTGATATCTACTGAATCGAATGAAATCAATTTTGGGTCGATTGGAGTACGATAACTAGGAAAATTTTGGGTTTAAAGAGAAAGTACACTAAGTTGACCTCTTATTCTGAATAGACCACAATGTGTTTTCTCTTCGTAAACATGTTTTTTTTTTTATTCGTCTATGTAAAATCATTTTAAAAACAATCATAATACATATGTTGTTGAAAGTATAAGATGTCTGAATAAAATAGGATTTATCCAAATTTATGATCTTCAATCGGGAACGAAAATTAAGTTACAGAAAAATTTGCAATTAATTCAAAAATATGTGGGCGTGGGCGTTATTAAATGCTATAAAATAATGTGCAATTGTCATTTCCATACTGTGATGATAAGGGTGTCAAAACGTTAGGCTCGGAAAATACTGGATATTCAAAAATAAAGTAAATCTGTTATTCAAATGTACTTAAAACTCTCATAATATCATAACGAAAAATTACCAACCCGACTTCCACCAATTTCCACCGAGTACTATGAACATTTTTAAAAGAATATTTACTCCAGAAGTGCTTCATATTATTGTTCAAGATATTAAAAATGAATTGCAATAGTTACTTTGAATAAGAAACAACCAATGGAATAGGTTGAGTCGATCAAAGACTATATAACTTCGATATTTATAAGGCGAAAATGTCAATAAGATGCTTCACTACATTGATGTTTTTTTTCCGATCTAACAATTCAAACACTTGCCCTAAGCATCAATAATTTAGAAAATCAGCTATCGTAGAGGATCTTTGAGTAATTTTTATTAAAAACGTGGAGTCATCATATACCCCTGTCGTAAATTTGTGCGTGAATAAATGGCTCTATTCTTATCTTGTACGTACATGTTTCAAAATATACATTCCGCCAGAATTTGCTAAATATGACAAAAAAAAAAATATGGTAGATATCTTATGCAAAGACAAATTACTTCCTCGGACGACGAAATAATGAAAATTAGGTGTAATTGAATACTGAAAATTAATCACAAATTAATTTTTCGATGTAAAAAATTAGACATTACTACCAACCTATGACATTGTAAATAAGAAAATTCATATGTTTGCTATGATTTGCAAGCCGAGTAATATTAGATAAACATTTGGGGGATTCACAAGGTGTGCTATCATGTCATATTGTCATATGTCCTAAAATAATTCTATGTATAAAAAATATTGTTATTGCTTTTCCTTTGTAAAATTTTATGACATTATGACAATACGACGTGATAGCACACTTTGTAAATCCCCCAATTATTTTTAATAAAAATAACAATATTTTTCCACTTTATATGCATATCATTTATAATTAAACCTAAAATAGCGTTTTATTTAAAAAAGTGCAAATTTATGACCTTTTTCATCTATTTTTGTTTTCATCGCAATAGTTGTTATTATTCCACTTTATATTAAGGAGTGAGATCGAAAAAATCTTAACACACATTTTGCCTCATAACTTTTTTCGGAATCAATATTCAACATTTTTTTTGATCTAGTTATCATGGAAAAATACTTCAGTTATTATTTTTAATAACAACCATGTTAATTTGTCCTTATTTTCATAAAAATAAGTGACGAAAAAGATTTACGTCCTACAAGTTATTAAAAAATGTCAAAAAATCCAAATAGGTCTTGCAAATAATTGGCCACAGAATTAAATGTCGTCCGTAAAACCGTTTCTAATGTTATTAAACAGTATCAGGAGAATTTGATTATTGATGTGAAACCTAGTTCGATAAGAAAAAAGGACCACATGATATTGGGAAGGCCAGAAAATTGAAGGCATATTGAAAGGAACTCCAAGCACATCTGGTAGAAAATCAGCTCAGTTTTCTCAGTGCTTCGACTATTTGGTGCGAAAATTTAAAGCTAATGGGAAAGTTGATAACATATAAAGTTCAAAAAATTCCAAACTTTAATTCTGCAAAAAAAAAATTACAAGCCAAAAATAGGACTCGGAATTTAAAACCAAATTTCATACAAAAATACTCAAGCTGTATAATTGACGAAGAAACGTAGGTGCTGGCAGAATCTTCGCAGCTTGTGTCTCAGAAATGTTTATTGCTAATGCTCGAAGCAATGTTGGAGATAAGTTTAAGACCCAAAAGCAGCAAAAATTTCTTACAAAATTCATGGTATGACAGTTGCGGCAAAACATGAAAGTCATTTGATACATTCGGATATGTAAATACCAAAATATGCATAAAGGAATAACTTCATCTTTTCTTAAGAAAGCACAACGTGTCCATATATTTTTGGACCCATTTGGTATCATGTCACTACGGTAAGAAGGCTCTGGAGTGGTACCAAATCAATAACATAGTTTTAGTACCAAGAAAGGTCAATTTTCAAAATTGTCCATAGCTTAGACCAGTGTAGAGATATTGAGCTCTTGTGAAAAGTGAATTCAAGAGCACAAAAAAGGTGTCCCAAAATACCGAAGATTTTAACAGAAGATGTACACACTGTTCCAAAAAAGTGACTGAAGCAACTATCAAATCTCCAAAGAAAGGGTTTTCAAAAATGGTCCACAATTTTATAATTAGTGGTTAGAACCATAAAAATTATATATTTCTGTGATTATCAAATGATTAAAAAAATAATGAAAACTCTAAGATCAACCGTTTCCAAGTTATTGAATATTATGTATGTTAAGAATTTTTCGATCTCACTCCTTAGCATATATAACTTATAATAACTTCTATCCACAAAATCAAGACAAAAGTGCTACTATAAATAGTTCCTCGAGCCAACATTTTACCTATAACCATTCTGTGGTCTGGCCAGATCAAGAGGATAACTTAGTGCTCATAACGTTACCAGTCATCCTAGGGTTAAATCCTCTTTTTTTTTATCAAATATTAAATGGACATTTTTAAACATTATTTAAAATAAAATAATTTTACAAGTTCATCTGTAATTTATTTTGAATTTGTCTATAAAAGCAGTAATTTTTAAAAATATTTCTTAAAACATTTAATTAAAAAAAAAAAAAAAACTATTTTATGTAAATCACACTGGTCGACAAAAAAAAAAAAAAATGCTCCTCCAAAGACGAATAGTTCGTCTTGATGCATTTTGATGTGCTAAACACGAATCTGCTTTCAGTTTTTTTTCCATCAGGACTGGAATTTTTTTATGGGCGTGTCTAATATTTCGCCCATAGCAAGGCCATTACTCTGGTATATTTCCTCATAACTCAAGAACGGTGTGTACGATTGACATAAGTAATACACCAAAAGATGCGTACTAAAAATATCTTCAAATCACATAAAATTAATTATTTTATGTGCTCAATAGTTTCGCAGTTTTTTTTAAATAAATGTCAAAAAAAAAAAAAACGTTTCATGCTAAATTTTAGAATTTTTTTGTTAATAATTTTTTTTTAAATTGAAAACATCAAAAATGTTTCAGTTTATCATCTTTATCTTAAAGCTGGTAATGCTGCGAATAAAATAAGGCATATATCTTCAAAACTGATGTATACTCTGTATACATGCTATTGAGTGGAAATACAGGGCAAAAAAAAAAAGTATTTTTTTTTATTTTTTCTTTAAACAAAAATAGGTGGACTAGATGGATTTTGACAAGTTAAACAAGAATCTGATTTCACTTTTTTTCTATCACGTACTAATTTTTGTGTATGGGCATGACTAATATCATCACCTTATGACTAATATCATTACCTTATAACTCAAGAACCGTTTACAGGATTTTAATAAATGATACGCCAAAAGATGCATACAAAATTTTCTTCAAGGTACGTCAAAAATATTTTTTATTCGATCAAGAATTTCAGAGTTATGGATCAAAATTTTCACGATTTTTCCAAAAAAAAAACTTTTTAATTTTTTCGCTACTAATTACCGAATAATTGCAAAAATATTATCTTAACAAAAAATTATGTAAATTCAGCTCAAAGATAATTAAAATGGCTATTTTTTTGGAGTTTAATTTATCTTAATTGAACAAACCGTTCTCGAGTTATACAATTGCGACTGTCTAAAGGCGGGGTCATAGTACTCATGCCCATAAAAAAAAAAAAAATCAATACGTGATAGAAAAAAATTTAAAGCTAATTCTTTTTTAGCACGTTAAATTCCATCTAATCCATCTATTTTTTTATTTAAGACGAATTATTAAAACTTTTCATAAATTTCTCATTTTTGCCCCTAAAAGTATAAACCAGATCAAACATCAAATTAAATAACCTAGAAAAGTAGACTTCCCACGAATAATTTAATACAGGGGTTCTAACAAGCTTTTACTTCACGGCCCACTGGCGACATTACAACTTGAGAACGACCCATCCTAATTCTGGAGTAACAAATTAACTCTATCCTAACAAACTCAAATGTTTTAAATATGAAAATTTTAACGTGTTTCTTAAAATATGTTCAAAAATAGTCCAAGTTGATGTAGGGTATAAAAATATGAAATAAATTATAAAAACTGAGCACTTCAATATCCATGTATATCAACTGTAGTGCGTTTTCTGAGGAAACTCGATATGAACCGAAAGAAATGATTATCATTACCAAAAGTTACAACCTTTAAGTAATGATAATCAACGCCCCACTCTATCGAATGCCTTGAAAAAATCTAGAGCCACTACTTTTTTCATAACTATAATTGGAACGACACCATTTTTCCGACAAAAAGGCAAAAAGTTGTTGATGTTCTGGACATGGGAATACTAAGTATACTAAACACAAGTAAGTGTCGAAAAAAAGTGTCGATTTTGTCATTCCGTGTGTAACATGTTGAAGGAATAGTCTATGACCCAACAAAGTACATATTATCTGGGTTTGAAAATGGGCAAAATCGGATTGAAAATGGGCTAAATCGGTTGACAAACAAAAAAGTTATGGGCTAAAAACTAGGAGCACAGGGTGTCCGTTTTATAGTTTTCTGCTAATATTTCTTCAACAAATGCATGTACGACAACGAAATTTTGTACGTATAGTTCGTGGATCAATATAAACTCGAAAACCAAAAATTGGCGTGGTCCGCCCACTTTACCGCCCACCTCCCATATAAGGTGAAAATCAACGAAACTGTGTTGAAATAGTTCAAGGACAAATGTAAACTCGGAAACAAAAAATGCGCGTGGTCCGCCCACTTTAACGCCCCCCCCCCCATATAACGTAAAATTTGAAAAAGTTGCTGGTGGGTGTATAGATTCGGCCGGGCCGAATATAATTCGCGCTTGTTTTTAGTTAGTAAAAATGCTATTGAAAGAAGTCTGACCCTTAGAAAGAGATACATTTTTTGGCGTACGAAAAATTACTAAATTTAGAAAGTAATTTTAGGAAAATGGGATGAAAAAAGAGGGAAGCGAATTGTAGCCATAAATTCCATAAAATAAATTTCATAAAATCATTCTTTTTTGAAAGAATTAAAATAAATTTCATAAAATCATTCTAAATGAAAATGCAAAACGTTTGCCGCAGACGCAAAAGAAACCAACATTTTTAGTTTTTTGCTTTTAATTGAGCCATCAAGTAAAATTCTTCAATCATTTCCATATTGCAAAAACAGAAAAATCATAAACACTTCAAACAAAAATTTTTCTTAAATGAAATAAATTTTACGACTGTTTCGTTTATGAAGTTAATGTTACAATCTTTTGACTTGTTAATATTGATGTAATTTTTGAAATTTTTTGTATAAAAGTAGTTTGGGTCAGTACATTATAATCCAAAAAATAAAACTAACTTTTGATTTTTAGGTATAAATAAGAATATGTACATATGTATATCTATAAGTTAATTCAGTACAATCAATCTTGAATATTGATATAAAAATATATAGTACTGAATTACCCCTTGTATGTACCATATCCCATAGACGGACATCTCACGATAACGGACAAAATCAGCGTGACGATCGCTGTCCGACTATGCGAGCTTTCACTGTATATAGATTATGGATTAAATAATTTACTTACACAGGAAAATATGGTCAATTAAACGATTTGTCAAAAATTTGTTTCCATAACTTTTTTAATTTTTACAAATATTCGAGTAGTAAAATTTTAAATTTTCTTATATTTAGTTAAAAAATAAATCCTAAAATATTTTTCTCTGTACAAATACATAGAAAAATCTAACATCCAATTTCAATTATGAATATATTTTCAATTATTTTATTAATTATTTAAACAAATTGTATATTCAGTTATTTGGAATAATTTTTATCATTGATAAATATACCATATTTTTTCTATGTATATTATAATGGTCAAAAATTCCTTTTTTCGAGCTACATTTAAACGTACATAAAATTATAAAAGGGGTTGTCATTTATAATTTTATATAAAATATTATTTTTTCGTTCTTATTTAAAAGGAACATTTCCGTTTTAATATATTCCTTCAAGATGAGATAATTTTTAATTTTAAAACTTATACAGCTATATACTATTTTGGTCATTTAGCTTAAATTTTACCTCAATCATATTTTAAAATTAATATTCTGTTGATTTCGTCAAGATCTGCAGGCCGGGACTAGTGCAATTTGAAGTGATATATAAAAAACAATAAAGCACCAGGCACGGCCTACGTAATATGACTGTATTAATATGGAATTTATAAAAATTATAAACATGTAAAAACACTAAACACATTTAAACCACAAAGACACACAATATAAAATATACACTGACACCAAAATGATTAAAGATGTACTTACCATTCAATTTATTAAAGAAAATTTAAAATAAATTTACAATAAAATTTTCTGAAATAAAAGAAACAAAATAAATAAATAAACTAACAATTTAAGAAAAAATACTAATAAAAATAAAAAAAAAAAATTTTTAGATATATGTATGTATTCAAAAATAACTAATGAACATTGATTTAAACAAACTTTTAATTAAAAAATAGCAGTATTAGTTATTTAAATATTTGCCCAATGTGACCGTTTTATAGCTAAAGATTTTTATATTTAATAAAAACCTTATAGACCAATGTTACATATTTGTTCGTTTAAACAATTATGTTTTTATTAGAAAACATCTTTTTATGTTAAATTTGATTTAATGACCATAATGACCCGTTTCATCTGTAGGTTAAATATTTTAAATTGTTACAAGATATTAAATTTCCATGTTAAACATTTTCCAATAATTGTTCAATTTATTGCATCTTATCTACGACTACCTTTTCGTAAATTACATAAAAATACAGTAAAAACTCTGTATGAAATGAATATAGAGAAATTTTTCCTTGCAGAAATTTTATTTAGTATTTCTCATACATCTTAAAATATGGATTCTTAAAAACAAACAAATTGGAAAATATCTGTATAATTTTTATGAATAGCAACAATTATAATTTGTTGAAGCCTCTCTTTGGTACCCACTGTATGTTTTTCTTTTTTTTTTAATTTAAACGTTTAAAAAAATCTGTAATAAATTTGTAAACTACAGTTAGAATAACTCTAATGGTTGGATTACTCATATGTATGAGGTGCTACTTCACCACATGCTACTCCTTTAGACAAAAAGCTATATAAAAATTATAATTTACTGTGTAGGTTTTTTTTCTGCCTGTTTCTTTAGAGTCTAAATAGGCTTAATGTCGTAAAATTGTTGTTCATTAACAACTTTTGCTAAAGAAGCGACGAAAAAAACACTCACCATCTCTAGAGGAAAAAAAAAGGAAAATAAGCTAAAACTGTGGAAAAATAATGAAAAATTCCAAGCATCATTTAATGATGTGGCTACTACTTACATTTTAACTTTCATATGTTTTTCTATATAATACGCTACAAGTGCAACATGGTAATTTACGTATTAAAGTTGTGTATTTTATTTTTTATTTTGAGTGGAAAAAATCGTTTGAAAATCTAAAAATTAAAATAAACAAACAAGTCATTGGGTGTTATAGTAATTGTTTAAGTCGACTTAGGAAAACTTTCCTTTAGAACACTTAAATAGAATTAATTTTAAAAGCAAAATGTTTATTATCATTAATCAAATATTGGGAGTAAAATTAAAACAAATTTCTATTAATTTTATTTGAAAAATTTCTATTAACTAAACAAATTATCTATAAAAAATTAAAATTAATTATTACTTTCTATGAAAATACTAATTTAAAGTCAAACTTTTCAAATATTAAGAAAAATCTCTTATAGCGTACAAAAATACATAACAACATTTTTTATTTTTTTACTTTACTTCAAATTAAATTTTCTAAACAAAACGAAATTTTTTTATTTACAACCACTTGACTTAAACTAAAATGTTTAAAACGCCTAAAAAGAATGTTTTAAATTCCACAATTAATTAAATTGTTTAAAAGCTAATTTAAAAAGATTACTTTAAAAGAATAACACTTTTTAAAATGTTAACAAAAAATAAATAAATAAAATAAATTAAAATTTAGCGAAAGATTAATAGAGATAATTTGTAATCCAAAACTATAACCGCATTAGTAAAGGGGTGGAAATGTACTCAAGGTATGGTCAGACTAGACAAATCCCAGCAAAAAAACGATCAAGAGCTTCCAAAAAAGAACATTTTCACCACTTCAAAAGTAGAACACTGTGCATATTTTAAATCTAAGAAAATTCAAATTTTATAAATTTTAATGCGTTTTTATTATCCTTTAATAAGGCTAAAAGTGAATTTTTGTCAAAAAATTTCATAAACATAGTTTTAAAGGAAGTACTTCAAAAGAAATTAATAAGAAGCATAAAAGAAGAACATCCTACCAATGACAACCATGGGTTAAAAAAAGAACTTCTGCAGCTCTTTTGCACAAGTAAGTACTTTCTTCCAATGCCAACACAATGTTAAATTCATGACTTTTTCAGCTCTTTTTCAGTTCCTTTTTTGCTGGGATATTAATCTTATAAATATGTATGTATTTGAATTCTTTTTTTTTTTTTAATTAGCAAAACTTTTTCTATTTAGCATAAACCACAGTTGATATTTAATTGCATTTTATTTTTCACTGTTTATGCTACACAGAAAAAAGGAAAAATTCTTTTTAATTATCAAAATGTTTAATACAATTGAAAAAATGTTTAAACTTACACCTCTTACTTAAATGATTATATATTAATTACTCATAATTGTAAAAACTGTAAAAATCGAAAAATTTTTTTAATTAATGAATTGAAAAATATGTAAACTTTAAACAATGTATTGAATTGAGTGAATTAATAAAATTAATTTTAAAAATCTGTATTTTAATCAAGTAGATGACTGAATTTGTTAATTGAAAAAATATGTATAATTATGTATAATTTTAAATTTCCTTTTCTTTATTGACAATTCTTTTTTATTTTTTGTAATTTTTTAAACTGTTTTATTTTTTTGTCTTTTTTGCTTTTGCATTCAAATTATTCGGACGCTGGTGTGGATACGATTTGATTGCCATTAAGGGTTCCTAAAACACTTATGTCAGCATGAAAATTAGTAATTAAGCGTGTTAGATAATAAAACCGAACTGAATACATAATAATCATCCTCTAAGTCTTCGTTTTCTGCTGCCAAACAACCTTCTTTCGATTCTTTTTAGAAATTCACAGAAACACTTCGCTAAAGTTCGTTTCCATGAAAGAAGATACCACCAACAAAATAAATTTTATTAAATTAGAAAAATGTATCTATTTTGATTTTTTTTTTTAAACAAACGTCAAATTTGTTTATTTATTTGTTTGTTTTGAAAATATTTATAACCAATTAAAAAATTATTGAATCAATTAATGTTTTAATTAATTTAAAAAAAAATAAATAACTGTATTAGTTGAAAAATTTTAGAAAATAATTTTTTCTGTGTACAAGTGTTCATACATTTTTTATCAAATACGTATTTGCCTAGTGTGTCTACAGCTTAATTTATTAAAGGTATTGTGATGTCACCATGCACCACGAAATTTAAATTTTGGTCATAATTAGAAAATTTGGTTTATGTAAAAAATAAATATATTTAAGGTTTTTAGGGAACGCTGATTACGATTCTGTTCTAAAAAATTAAAAATTAAAATTACGCAACCAATATGAAAGCCAAATTTCTTTTATTATTTAATGAAATTTTAAATAATCACATTTGACAGATTTGTAGTCCCTTAACACGATTTTTTTTAATTTTCGAAAGACAGAAGCAATATGACGGATCAGAATTAGAATACTTGCTGAATGCGAATCAGCAATAAAAAGTAGGATTCTCCATTTTTTTAACATTTTATATAAACATTTTAAAAATTGATTTTATATTAATATGAAAATTTAACAATTTGTTGTCGGATTCGATGCTTATAATTTAAAATGCTATAGATATCCAATTTTTCACAATAATTCCATGCACATTTAAAAAAATAAATAAATAGAAAATATTGATATAAAAAATTTGAATCAAATGTCACCTCGAAAAAATCTTAACACACTATTTATCATTGAAAAATATGTCAGTTATTATTTTTAATAACAACCATGTTCATTTGTTGTGAATTTGATCAAAATGAGTGACGAAAAGATGTACGTGCTATAAATTAATAAAAAATTTAAAAAAAAATCCAAATTTGCCCTACAAAAAATTGGCCAAAAAATCTTACTAAACAGTATCAGAAGAATTTGACCATTAATAGGAAACCTGTTTCGGGAAGAAAAAAAGTCCATATGATATAGGGAAGGCCAAGAAATTAAAAGCATATTGAAAATAACTCCAAACACATCTGGTAGAAATGCAGCCGGGTTAGTTCAGTGCTCTATTTGGTGTGAAAAGTTAAAGCTGATGCGGAGTTAAATACATATAAAGTCCAAAAAATTCCATACAGGAATGCTGCAAAAATTTAGAAACCAAGAATAGCGCACGAAAATTAAATTTCATACAAAAATTCTTGACGATGAAAAGTATATACTGGCTGAATTTTCGCAGCTTCTGTTTCAAAATTTGTATGTTGCTAATGCTCGAGACAATGCTGAAGATAAGTTTAGGACACAAAAGCAGACAAAATTTCATAAAAAAATTTATGCAGCAGCAAAACAAGAAAGTCATTTGTTACAATCGGATCTATTAATATCGAAATATACATCAAAGAATGTTTGCAAAAAAGGCTTCTTCTGTTCATAAGAGAACACAATGTGTCCACATATTTTTGATCCGATTTAGCATCATGTCACTACGTTAAGAAAGCTCTGGAGTGGTACCAAAACAATAACATAGCTTTTGCACCAAGAGAGGTCAATTCTCCAAATTGTCCGGAGTTAATACCAGTGGAGAGATATTGGGCTCTTGTGAATTGAAGAGCACAAAAAAAAGTGTTCTAAAATATCGAAGATTTTAAAAGATGTGCAAACTGTTCCAAAATAGTGACTGAAACAACTATCAAATCTTTAATGGATGGGTTACCGAAAAAAGGTCCACGTGTACATAAGTAGTGGTTAGAACTATAAAAGTTATATTTTTCTATGATCTGTATTATAATATAAATTAAATAAAAAAGAATGAAAACTATAAGATCAACCGTTTTCAAATTATTGAATTTTATAAGATTTTTTAGAACGCACTCCTTATTTTTTTGAAAATATGGGCGTAAACATCTTTTAAAAATTTAATACATATAAGAACTAAAAAATGCTTTATTATTAAAAAATAAAATAGATAAACCATAAGCAAATATCATTTTATGGTAAATAAAATCATTATCATCCAATTCTCCCACCGTTATTTTTAAAATTGTCTGGAAATGAGAGTAAAAATTTTTAGTAGTATTTTTAAAACATTTTTTATTTATATAATTCAATTATTCAGGGATTTAAGATAAATGTTTAAATAATATAAGGAAAAAATATTTTTGGAGAAAAAAACCGTGAACATAAGGGTTTCATTTTACGTAGTTTTTAAAAAAAAATCATATAATGGTTGTTTCTTCTTTTTCAAATTCATATTTTCGTTAACAAGCTTTTCATGAATGCAGTAAACTTGGATTTTACATAGCTCTGTCTCATCTTATTCAAACGAGGGAATTCACCTTTTTTGTTTTATTTACATTATGTTTGATTGTTCAAAAGCAATCGAAAACAAAATTATGCTTAGAATCACGGTTAATCGATGCAAAAAAATTAAATGGATGGAAAAAAAGAAAACAATTACAAATTTTCTTTCCCTGATAATTGACGTTGCCGGTTAATCGAATCACGGATAATCAAGCCCAGACTGTAATTGTCCTTTGAAACCATTCTTATATTACTCTGAAACAAAATATAAATAATTGAAAATAGGCACCAAAACAAATTATGTCACTTTTCACTTAAAAAAGCGTGATTTAGATAATTACTTTATCCATCCGATGCGGATGGATTTTTCTTCCACATTTAGAAGACACACTATTATCATTTAGGGAAAAGGGGACACATTCCGGAGAAGGTTTATTAGAGAAAATGGTGATATCACAAAAAAAATCCTATATAAACTTGACGCCAATTTATTTATAAAATAGAGGAAAAAGTCTATGTTGTTATAAAATTTGTAAATACATTTTCCAAAGAATAGAACTAGAAGTTTATGTGAGAGCCACCCTATACTAAATTTTCAAAAAATTTACTCATTTTTTTGAAAATACAAAAACAAAATATATGTGACTACATGTATTTTGTTTTTGTATGAATTAGGTTTCTGACAATTGAATTAGGTTTTTTTCTCTCACATAAATATCTAGTAGTTAATCTATGACATTTTCTATTTTTTTTTTTTTTTTTGTACTTTGTTAAAGTTTTTTCCTTTTAAAAGGCATTGAGTTTAAAAAAAATCAAAGTGGACTATTTATTTCCGTACTCTAAAGGAAACTTTCATCTGAAGAATTATAATAAGATAGTTTAAAAACAGAATTTTTCATTCACAATAGAGAAACACTTTTTAAAATTAAAATATATACCTGTGATTTCAACTCAAGTTTCTTACAATTTTAAAAAGTAAAAATTATACAAAAAAGAAACACTTAAAATATTTTATATTACCAAATAATTTGCAGATAAATTAACTCTATAACAAAATCTATTAAGTTCTTTTTAAAAATTTTGCTCATTTATTTAACATATTAATTTCTTTTTTTTTTATAAAAATGATTTACAAGCTTTAAAAGCTCATAAATACGTAAATTAATTTTAAAGCGTCAAAAAAAAAAAAAAAAAAAAAAATATTAAAAGACAGTTTTGGTTAGATGCATTTTTTTGTTTTTGGACACACATACTATATAAAAATACAAGTAAAATGTTTATGTTATATATATTTTTTATATATAGTTTTATATAATTCTAATAATTATTTGTTTTTTGTTCAATAAATACAGTTAATAATAGTCAAAAGTACATAGAATAAAATGTAATATACATTAAAATAAAAGGACAATGAAATAAAATAAAAAAAAAATAATATTGAAGTTATACTTTCTCTTCTGTTCTTTTTGTTTTTCTGTTTCCAGCTCCTTATTATTGTAGATTTTCTAAATCATTACAATGCTGTTCTTGTTCGGCATTTTCCATTAATACTCTTACAATATCGGAGGTAAATTTTTCCACCAATTCTAAAGCAATGCTGGGTGGTAAATCTAACAGTGATGAGGATATAAAATTACCAAATGCTGTATATTTATATTCTCTTGCATTTAAACGTGGTTGCTTTGGTGCTGGAGCTGTTGATATGGCCGAATCATCATCATTTTGCATAGACGATGGATTATTGACCGATGTGTATTGGTTACGAGGTTGTTGTTGTTGCTGCTGCTGTTGCAGCTGTTGTTTTTTATTGTAAATAGATGAAGAGCAATCGGCAAAATCAGAACGTAATGTATCTAAGCGGCGTATACTAATGGTGGGATGATGTTGTTGCTGCTGCTGTTGTTGCTTTTGTTGAGAATGTTGCAGTTGATATTGTTGTTGCTGAGCTGTTAGAGAGGTGGAATGTGTTTCTGGACTAAATAAAAAAAAAAAAAAGATTTTGGAATATTAGTTTAGATTCTTTTAAATTGTAAAATTTTAAGATTTTTATTTTTAAATGAATTTGAGAAACATTTGAGAAAATTTAAATAAATCTTTGAAAACAAAGAAACTTAAAAAACAGAAAAATATGGTCTATTAAACGATTTATCAAAGATAAAAACTAATCCAATTACTTTTTTTATTGTATCAATTATTCAAATGTTCAAAATTAAAATTTTCTAATATTTTCAATAATTCCTATTGTATCTGTTAATAAATTAATTAAATATAAATAAAAAAGTGATAGTTTGAATAATTTCAATTAATAAAATAATTGAATATGTTTTATGTTTCTATGTAAAATTTGAATTTAATTTGTTATAATACTTTGATTTTGAGTAATTTATTTAATTATAAAAATATTTGAAATAATTTTAAAATTCTGATTAATAATTTAATTAAATTTTTTTTTGAAATTTTTTTTCTGGGGAAAATTTTAATTAATACAAAGTATTATTAGTGTAAAACCCCCTTTTAGAATACTTGATCTTGAAAACTAAGTATGTATAAAGAATATTGGAAAATGTATTTCTTAAATCATTTTTAGAATTTAGTACAATTTTTAAAATATTGTAAATATTGTTTAAGATTTTAAAGAATTTAATAAGAAGTTAGTAAATTTTTAAAAATTTAATAAAATAATAAAGATTTTTAAGAATCGAATTTTTATACAAAATATTAAGATTTAAATAAAGATTTTTAAGAATCTTAAAAACATTTTTAATAGTTTGATAACATTTTAAAGAAGTTAAAATAAGGCATTATTTTATTGTTTTAAACATTTTACAATATTAATGAAAACATTTTTTTTAATTATTTAAATTTTCCCTTTTATAATAAATTTCATTTACAAATTGTCTCTCTTTTAATTCATGAAAAACAAAAAACAACTTACATTAATCCCGATGTTTCAAATGCATTTATCTCCGAATCATTATTTTGACTTTCCCTAAAAGAAATTAACAAAAGACAATAATATTAGACTCTTTTAAACTATATATGACAATTTTAATAATTTACGTTTCTTCTTCAGTTTCATCTGAACCATCTTCCATTTTAACTGTCAATAAACCATTTGGAAATGGTTGTCCAACACCTCCTCCTCCTCCCCCAGCACTTACATGACGTAATGTTAGATTAGAATTATTACTGCAAGAATTACTTAACTCCGGTCCGCCTGAATAACTACCATCACCTGCCATGCCACCACCATTCAAGGGCATCATTTTCTTATACGATCTTCGTGCTCGTATATGATCCGATAGAAAATGTAAATGTTCATATAGAGGCCATGGTGATTCATAGGATTTATATGGATTTTCTTCTCTCAACTGTTCTATGCGACGTTTTTCCAAATTATAACGATTACGCAGTTGTAAAATACGATCTTTTAAAATGGAAACTGTAAAATTTAGTATAAAAGTAAAAGTACAGTTTAAAATAAGACTGAGAGAAGTAAGTTGAACATTGTTGTTATAAATGTCACTGTAATTAAATGTGTTGAAAAAAAGGAAGGAAGGGAGTTGTATTTGAATGTAGTATGATAAATAAAAACATGTGTTTAGTTAGTTTCATTCAAAATGTTTTTTTTTTTTTTTCTAGTTTTTTATTTCGTTATAAAGCTTTTACGCATCAAAACATTGTAGCCATGTGCATTTTTATATTATTTTTTTTTTACATTTATTTTGTAAACAAATCAATTTAGGTTGGTTTTTTTCTGTAATAAACCCTTTAGAAAAAAATAATAATAAAAAAAAAAAACTCACCCCAATACAAAGGTTGTTTACCGTATTTTTTTAGGTTAGAGGTGAGTATATTACGGCGAATATTTAGCATGGGGCAAAAATGTTATTGTTTTGAAATGTTGTTATAAAAAAAATATAGTAAAAGCTTGTTGTTTTTATGAATTAATAAAAAAAATTAAAGATTAAATTTTCAGTGTTTGCAAATAAATAAAAAGAAATTAATTTTTCTTGAAACATAAAATATTTAAAAATTTCGTATATATTATTAAAAAAAAAAAAAAAAAAAAAAACTTTCGAGGGACAAAAGTTCATTTGTTTAATTTTAAATTTATTAAAGTGGATATTGTTCAAATTTCAGTTTGGATACAGCTTTAACGTTTTCTTGTAAAATATCTGATTGAAGAGTACCTAATTAGTTCTACGGCAATTAAAAATCATGTTTAAAAATAAAGAATATAGTAAAACATGACTTTAATCTCATAAATATATTACATATTTTATTATAATGTATTAATCCTAGGCCCAAGAGCTCGATTATATTAATAAAGGAAAAAATCAATTGGTTATTATATCTTTTTTTATTTGCTTTAATAGTTATTCACGTTTTTAATAACAATTTTTCGAATTTAAAAAAACAGATCAAGTCTTCTAAAGACTTCACCTCTAAGGGCGGCAGCTGTTTGGTAACGATTAACATTTGATGTTATCCATTCTTTTGTAATTATAATAACAGATAAATTTTGTATTTAAAAAAATTATATTATAGGAATTTAACCCCTAAAAATACATGAAATTTCTTTAAAAACACTGGAAATTTACAAAACAGAAACCTATAATTTTATACCTATTTCCTTAAATTTATTAAAAAATTTAAATTAAATTGAATAAAATGACTAACTTTTTAAAGCCATACAAAAACGGCAACATTAAAATATGTGTCGATTTGTCAAAGCGTAACCTTTCAGGGTTAAGAACCAGATATGGAAAATTCAATTAAAATTATTTTAAATCATTTAAAAATTAACTTTAATCTTGCCTTTTTACTAAGTACTATTGGAAAATTATTGGGAAAGAACAAATTATAAATATCTAGGTTGGCAACCGATTCAAAAAGGTAAAAAGGTAACGGTAATATAGAAATAATAATTTTTCTCAAACATAGAAAGAACGATAACGGTATTTAAGAGTTATCGGTATTTGGATTATTTCGGTAACGATATTTTAGCGCTATCGATACTTTGGATTATTTCGGTATCGGTATTTTAGCGTTATCAGTATTTTGAGCTATTTCGGTATAGGTATTTTAGCAGTAACAGTATTTCCAATTATTTTGGTAACGGTTGTTAAGTTGAATGGGTTTTTTTTTAGCGGTAAGGGTATTTTTAGCGTTAGCGGTTGCCAACCTAGATAAATATACATTTTAGAGGAAAGCCGATGTTACTTCATGTATATGTTAGAAACATTTTTATCAAGACAAACGTCAAAATCAGTACGAATCTATACAAGCTAACCCCAGTTGAACAACTGATTACTTTTGGTTAAGACAGCTGTCAAACTGCATAGATAAAAAATGTATAATTTATAATTGTCTTGATAAAAAATTGTCTAGTATAGACACTATGTTAAGAAGTACATAATTTTTTTTTTTTTAAATGGTCGAATTGTTGTAAGTTTAAATAATGTTTTAAATTTAAAAATTCATTCTTATACAAAATTATTAGGGATTCTTTATGTGATATTCATAGTAATACTTTAGTTTCTTTTTTTTAAGTACTATTTTTCTCAGGTTGATAAATTGCTGATTTTGTCATGCTAATAATGTTACCAAGTGTAAAGCTTTGCTAGAGATGTTCATAGGTTTAACGATAGGAATCAACAAAATATTTTACGCCAACCTTTTTTTATTTATTGCTTTCATCTGGCAATATTTAAATTAAAAAAAAAAAAAAGATAATTTTATTAGCAAGACAAATGCCGAAATTTGCCTAGTGTAGATAGAATTTATTTGAATAAAAGACGTCGTGCTTGGAGCTGCCAAAGGATTCTGATATTATATTCCTTGAGCAGTTTTTTAAAAAAAATTAAATTCCATTTTGTCTTTAAATTGTCTGTAAACATTTCAGTGGCAACAAGGAAAAACTATTTTTTAAATTTTCAGGAGCAGTTTATATTTTTTACTTTCCAAGCAACACTTAAAATACTTGCTATTTAAAAAAAAATGTACAGCATGGAACTGGATATAAAAAATTCAAAAATGAAGAAAAAATGATTTTTGTATATCTTAAGTGATTTTGAGTGATTAAAACACTTAAAAAATTGTGTCGTAAATTCGTATGGAAATTAGTTAAAATGTAATTAACACGAAACATATAATTGTTTAAATTAAAATGTATTTCATGTTTTTTTTTTTTTTTTGTTTTGTAATTGTGCTTGACCCCTTCCTTCCGTTTAACATCACTTCTACTTACCATCAAATCCCAATTTATTAGATATTTCTTGCCATTGATGGGCATTATAAAGTTTATCCTTAAAACGTGGCGAACTGCGATCATAAAACGAAGGACGATTGCGAAATTCGCTAATTAAACTTAAATCAAATTCACCCATTTGTGGTAAAGCGCGCGGACGTCCACGTCTAGGTTGAAAATCAGTAATATAGGCCAGGTTGAAAGCTACAAAAAATTAACAATAATTTTTGTGTTCTTTTTGTAAAAAAAAAAATGCTTATAAACTATAAATAATTTTAATAATTAATCATAGTTGTTAAAGCAAATTAAAACAGAAAAAAAAAACAAAAATAAATTATATTTGTAGCTAAGAAATGTTGAGAAAATAAATATGTATAAATTAAATAAATAAATTATCTTTAAATTTATTGATAACAATTAAATTAAGAAAAAGCTTTTTTTTATAAATTTATAAACAATAAAAACACACAAAACAAAAAAAATAAAAAATTGTTTTTAATATAAAGCACATGTTTAAAAAGAGCGCATGGTCGTTAAATATAATAGCGCGCTCTTTCTCTGTCTCTTTTTTTATATTTATTTTACTCACCCTCTTTGGTGAGAAGGTTTAGTAAAGAAGAACTCTTTGTGTGTAATTAAATTCAAAGAAAAAAAAAAAAAACAATTTGCAACCATACTTAATATTTTTTTTATAGTGTAGTGAGACAAACAATAATAAGAAAATTTTTTTTATAAAAAAAATAATAAATATAAAGCTTTTTTTCACACTGCGGTTAATTTATAATAAATTAAAACGTTAGCAGAAAATAAAAAACCAACAACAATAAAGGCAGACACAAAAAATATTAAATATAATATTAAATTAAAAAGAAAAAAAATGTATGAAAAAAAATAAAAAATATGAAAAGAAAAAAGTGAACTTTGAAATTAAAAGATAATTTATTTTCTTTTTTAAATTAATTTGTTAATACAATTTTTATAAAATTATTATTAAAACTTACCTTTTTAAAAATATTTATTTTTAAAATTTTCCTTGTATTTTTTTTTTTTTTTTTTTTCTTTTATTTTTACAATTTAATTTTTTTCTCTCTTTTCAACACACTGTTGTTACAAATTTATGTATTTTAATTAATTTTATTTTGTGTTTTTATTTTTTTATTTTTATATTAAATAAAAAAAATATTAATAAACGTCTTTACTCCTCAACATTTAATTTTAAACTAAACTCTTAAAAAAAAATTATACAAATATTATTTTTTTTTTTTATATTTTATTTTTTATTACGTTTGCTTTTCTTCTCTAAAATATACGCGCGCGTTGTTGTGCCTGTTTCTTCTTTCGTCTCTTTATGCCTGCTGATTTTGTTGTTGTTGTTGCTGCTTTATTTTAAATGCTTAAATATAAAAATGTTTCTTTTTTGTGTATAATTTTTCCTGTGCGTATTGTTTGTAATTTAAAATATAAAAACAAAATATATAATAAAAAATAAAACAAAAAAAAAAATTCATTTTAAATATAAAAACAACCACCATCATCATTATACCAAAAGCATAGCGGTTTTGTTTACACTCATTTTGTTTACACTCACACATACTATCATAAGAGGGGCACAACGAGAAAAACACACTCGCACACGAATTGTATTGTGTTTTATTGAAAGAGAGAGCTCAAAAAAGACAAAAACAAAAAATAAATAAAAACATTAATGTTCGTTATTTTTTAAAGTTACCAGATGGTCTCACATAGAAATTAATAATCATAATACATAAAAGATTTATTGAAAGTGTTGCCTAGACGAAAATCTATTAAATTTTCATATTAATTTTTAAACTGCGGCTTTTGGCATAAAAATACATACATACAAAAATAGTATAGTGTCTGTCAGTCATTAACGTTTAGATGTTTTTTTTATAATAAAATGATTTTTAAGGTTTAGAATTTTAATATGAAATATTATTGTTTTGTTTAAAAGATTTTTTATTTTTTTGATAATTGGTTTCTTGGTTATTTGAAAAATTTCCAGCATCTGGCATCTTTGCTTTTTCTTATGTGTTTTAATTATTAAAAATGTATAAATTTTTTTTTTTTAATAAGTAAACTCCCTACTTAAAATGTAAAGAAACCTTATTAATATAGATTTATTTTTTTTATTTTCTTGTATAATTTTTCTTTTAAGAGTAGGAAAAATTAAAACCATCGAAAAAATTCTCTTAAATTTATTTAAAACACTCTTAATTGTTTGTCGTTTTTAACGAATTGTATTTATTTTTTTTAATTGTGTGTATTTTTTTTTTTTTTTATTATTTTCTTAAGTAATCAAATTTAATTATATTTAATGAACTTAAAAGACCGTACGAGAAAAAAAAGCAAAGAAATAAATTTAAAAATAAAATAAAAATTAAAAAGAAAAAAATTACTTCAGACAAATGTCTATACCAAAAGAAAATCGAAGCAAGAAAATATGTGATAAAAAAAATATTGTGAAGAAATAAAATGTATAAAGTAAATAAATAAATAAATATTTAATTTATAAACAAGTTAGAAGATATACATTGTGTGCCACATAGTGTATCATTTAGTAGGATAAAAACGAATTTTAAAATACCCTACTTAACTATAACTTTTTTAACTTATATTTATACCCTACACCACCATAGGTGGTTGGGGTATTATGCGTTTGTGCTGATGTTTGTAACACTCAGAAAAAATCTTTGGACCCCCACCTTAAAGTATACCAATCGACTCAGAATCACTTTCTGAATCGATTTAACGATATCCGTCCGTTCGTCCATCTGGTCGGCTGGCTGGCTGGCTGTCTGTCAATGTAAACCTTTTGAACAAAGTACAGGTCGCAATTTTAGAGATATCTTGATGAAATTTGGCACGAATAGTTAGTTATTTTGACACAAGGACGTAGCCTATTGAAATTGGTTATGATAGGTCCATTATTTCACCTAGCCCCCATACAAATGTCTTGCCGGAATAGGCTATTTTTGGTGCAAAGAAGTTCTCTATAAGTGTCAATCATTGTGCCAAATATCCTCAAGATCGGTCCATAATTGACCAATTTAAGTATAAATTTAGTATTCTACACAAATAAGTTTTGTTTAAGTAGGAATCACAGTGCCAAGTTTTATGAGGTTCGATACATAATTTATAATAGTTCTTATATAAACCCACTTTCGGAAATCACCCTAAAGCGCATTAATTCATATAAATGTTAGTATTAACGTAATATTCTGTATTTGTATATTTTACACTTAGTAAAAGTATCGATCCACAATTGGCCACAGGTCGACCTCTCCCCGAATGAGGGGATACCCTACATGATGGTGTAGCGTATCATATGGTCGGGCTTGACCGACTATATCTTTCTATCTCGTTTTTATATAAAAAAAAAGCAATTTGAGAAAATATAGTAAGAACAATAAAAAAATTCAGGAATAATTACATTTTACCCTACTAAATCTCTAAATTAATTTTGCGTCTGCCTTGTAACTAGAATTTCGTTCCTGGGAAAAAGTGCAAACTGAATATTTTTATTTTGGTGAGTATAGGAACCTTCTAAGCTTAAGTTGGCAAATTATTTGTTTAAGAAGTTTAAGAACCAACAGGTGAGATCGTTTCTCAATTGGTAGTTTTAAATAAGATCTTCTTTTTTAGTATTTAAGAGATATACTTTGATTTTTTGGGCAATTAGTCCTTTCAAATTATAGCTTAAAATTTTATTAATATTGATGGATTTTAGACTGAGAACTAAGATCATTTTGCATCAAATAAACAAATTCAATAATATTTTAAAATGGAGTGATAATCTAAGATTCATCGAATATTTTATTATAGGTGTTATTTTATTTTTAATTTAAACCTACCTAAGGAAAAGTCTAAATTCCTTACATGTTGATGGTATTATTCTATTTAAACTAATAAATGAATAACAAGGGAAATTCCCCAGTAGAAAATTATTAAAAACTATTATTTTTTAAAATTTTTTTATAATATTCTTTTTGAAAATATTATGTATATAATTTTTTTAAGTTATATATTTATTAATTTAGTTTAATTTAAACTTTTTTATAAAGAAAAAAATCCACTAATAAAAATCAATAAAAAGTTGTTTATTTGTTGGTTTATTTTTTTGTATATTAGAAAACCGCACTACCAACAATTTAAATTTAATTACACATAACAACTAAAATAATTATTATTAAAAAAGAGTGAAAGAGAGGTCGGCAAAAGGAGAGAAAGAGAAGAAAAATATATATATAAAAATAATAATAAACGTAGCTAGCCACAAAATACTATAAACAAAATAATAAATAAATTATTAAAGCAAAAATCAAATGAGTCATTCACGCTCTTTATAAAACAAAGGTACAAAAAAATTTATAAGAAATAAAATATTTAAATAAACTAAATAAATTAAAAAGAAAAAAAAAAAAATATGTATAAATTTATATAATAAAAATTTAAATAAAATTTGTTTTAAATAAAAATAAAAACACACGTCATCCATTAATTAAAAAAATAAACAAATAAAAAAACTATTATTTTTTTTTATAAAAAAATAATAGTTTAAAATGTATTTTTTATATTTGTTAGATTTAAAATAATTAAAAAAGTTAATTAACACAAATAAAATAAAACAAAAAAATCAATGATTGTTTTTGTTTTATTTTCTTGGTATACATTAATGTCTTGTATGTGTGTATGTATGTACATATCTTTTAGTTTTCTATTAATTCTCAATAGAAAATAAAAAAAGGAGAAAAAAAAAAACATTTAATTCTTTAAAAATAATAAACAATTTAATGGTGATGACTGCTTGTCTTGATTTTGCTTTAATATAAACAAATTTATTTTAAATATTATAATTATTTTTTTATTTTAATTAAATAAAATTTTCTGTTTGCTATATTAATGTTTATAAAAAAAACTCCCTACCTACAATTAACTCTCCTAACACCCCCTGCATTCTGAAGACACTCTCATCTTCAACTCACATTAACTTAATGTTTTGAGAAAATTGTTTTTTTTTTATTTATTTAAAATTTTCTTTTCTTTTACTCTCACTCACCCTTTTTATTAAACAACAAAAATAATAATAAAGACCACAACAACAACAATGTTATTATATTAAATACAACAACAATGTTATTATACTAAAAACAACAACAATTACAAATTTGTAAACAAATTACATATATTATTTTACTGTAATAAACTCAATATAATTAAATATCTCTTTTTTTTTTTTGTTAGACTCCCCCTGACGACAAAATTTCTCTTTTACAAATAAGTTTATTGTAAATTAGAGTATTTAAAAGAGCTTGTTTATTATTGTATGCAATAGTTTCTCTTAAACAATTAAATTTGTTTACTTGCAGTAATAAAAGAGGATAAAAATTGTGTCATACATATATTTGAGTGTAATAGTAAAATGTACGTTATTTTTAAAAAATAAACTAAACTTTCAAGCTTATTTATACACTGTATGAAAAAGTTTGATAAAATGAAAATTTTAAATCTTAAAGAAAAACTTACCCCGTTACAAAGAGAAGGAATTTGCATAAAGAAAATACGCCAACAACACTGCAAAAAAAAAAAAAATATTTAAAAATTTGTATTAAAAACCATGTGTTAAAATTAAAAAAAATATATATATAATTAATAAATATAAAATTAAAAAATGGTTGAATCCATTCATCTCTTAATTCAGAAAAGCTTCTTACCAATAGAGATTGAAAGCAAAGTTTATTATACAATAAAATGCCTTCAAAATATTTTATGTTTTAGCTCAGATAAAACTTTAAAAAAAAATGCAATTCAGTTATTAATTTATTTTTCTTATTATTATTATTATTTTTTAATTAAAATTAATCAGTTTTCATCACACATTAAGTTCTTTGTTAATTTATATTTATTTAATTATAAACACTTTTATTTTATTTTATTTTCACTTTTGTTGTATCTTATATAAATCGCCTATAGGCCGGGACAAGTGCAATATTATTTTTTTTTATAAATTAATGAAAACATTGACACCTTTCCCCACCTAAATGCAATTTACTGTTCTTATAAACGAAGTTAATTATCGTTCCAACATATTCCTTTAAAATTATATTAAAATTTAAAAAACACATTTCAAATTTTTTTTCATAAAATTTTACACACTGTAATTTAACACATTTTTTCAAGCAAAAATCCTTGAACAAGTAAATAAGTAGTAGTTTGAATAAACAAAAAAAATGTATAATATTTAAAATTAATTTGAACTGTTATATCAAATTACCCATTTCATATATACCTTCATATTTATTAAAAAAAAAAAAAAACAATAAAATATAAATTTTAAGACAAATAAAAAAAAACTATAGCAAAAATATTAAATTTCCGCCCTTAGGATACCAGAACATAACTGAAAGAAATCCTTAATAATTATAATCTTTTCATGCTAGAGCAGTAAAAGAGAGTACAGTTACGCTCAGTTGAGGGCGTAATTATCAAGTCTGCTGACTGCTTTTTTTTTTTTTTTTTGGTTGCTGCTGTTATTTGATCAAAGCCCATAACTTGGCATCGATCCTCATCATCATAAAGACATTCATCATTAACACAATATAAACAAAGTTTAATAAAAGAAATACCAACGTGTTTTAAGGAGCCACTTTTTACATTGCAAAACAAAAAAAAAAATATATTAACCCATTAAAGCAGATGGCGGCTTTAAAAATTCATTAAAGATTATACACAAGATTATAGTTTAGATTATAAAGAAGACTATAGTAAAGTCTTCAATCAAGACTATAGACTATTCAAATCTGTGCAGTACTCTACAAAACAGACTACAGATTAAACTAGTCGAGAGTACAGGCTAAACTATAGTCCAGACTATAGACAAAACTATGGTAAATACTATAGACTAAATTATAGTCAAGACTATAGACCAAACTACAGTCAACAATAGTCAAACTGTAATCAAGAGTATAGACTAAAATATAGTCAAGACTATAAACTTAACTATAGTATATACTATAGACTATAGTCTAGACTATAGACAAAACTATAGTAAAGATTATAGACTAAACTATGGTAAATACTATAGACTATACTATAGTCAAGACTACAGATTAAATTATAGTCAAGACTATAGACCAAACTATAGTCAAGAGTATAGACTAAACTATAGTCAAGACTTTAGACTATAGGTTAACTATAGTCAAGATTATAGCCTAATTTTATAGACTAAACTATAGTCAAGAGTATAGACTAAATTATAGTCAACACTATATACTGTAGTCAAGACTATAGACTAAACTATAGTTAAGACTATAATCTAAACTATAGACAAAACTATAGTAAAGACTATAGACTAAACTATGGTAAATACTATAGACTATACAAAAGTCAAGAGTATAGACCAAACTATAGTCAAGACTATAGATTATAGTCGAGACTATAGTCTTAACTTTAGTCATGACTATAGTCTAAACCAGAGATGCACAATTTTCAAATTTCCCGACTCGCGAGTTTAGACTACAAATGCTGCTTACGCAACGCTGCTTCACACGTACACTATAAACTACTTCCTTCGACTGCTGCTCTCTCATTAATGTCAATGCAAATCAAGCAGAATTTTTTGCTGCTTCACACACAGGCGCAAATGTATAGTAGTGTGTGTGCGCATCACTGGTCTATACTATAGTCAAGGCTATAGACCAAACTATAGTCAACACTATAGATCAAACTATAGTCAAGAGTACAGACTAAACTATAGTCAAGAGTACAAACTAAACTATAGTCAAGACTGTAACTAAACTATAGTCGAGACTATAGGCTAAACTATAATCAAAACTTATGACTAAACTATAGTCAAGACTATAGACTGAATTATAGTCAAGAGTATAGACCAAATTATAGTCAGGACTATAAGCTATATACAGACTAAACTATAGTAAAGATTATAGACTAAACTATAAAACTATACACAAGCCTACTGATAAAACAACTTAAATTTTTGTATTCCCCCCTCCCCCTAAAGGGTTAATCATCCTCTGTAATCGAAACTTAAACAGCAGCATTAATACTAAAAAATAAATTCATCAGCAACTTTAATACTTCATCATACAAATAATATTTATTTGTGGTAACAAAATAATGGCTTACTGTGAGATATACACATGATCACCGGGAGGATCACAGAAGGACGATAAACAAAACAACAAGTTATTGTTATAGTGCTTTTCCTGTCTTCAATATACAGATATATATATATATATATATTTTTTTTTTCTTTTATTTCATCTACCTGTATTTCTTAGCTCCATCATCATCATCATAGTCATTTATGTTTAACAGTGTTCAACCTTTAATTCAAAATTTATTGCTTTGAAATTTCTTTCAACAAACACAAGACACTCAGAAGATTCAATAATAAAGTAGAATAAGGAAAAAAATTCAAAATTCTATATTGGAAGACGAAGTAGACGAAGAACGAACATCAACAAAGACATTGAGTTTAGCCAGTAGAAGATGTTCCCTTAGTTTTTTTTTTTTTATTTTTTTTTTTAATTTTTATTTTGTTATGTGCTGATCTTTTAAACAAGAACAAATCATGCGGAAAATACTTTTATTTTCACATGAAATCACTTTTTCGTTTTATTAAACTTAAAGGTTTATGTCAATTTCTAGATTATTATATTATTTTTAAATTTTTAATATCATAATTTTTGTTTTTTTTTTTTATTGAAACACTAGATGGATATATTAAAATTGGTATATTAAATATATTTTAGCTTAGTATTTTGCACTGAAAGAAATATTAGTGTTTAATTTATGTCATAATAAGGAGGAGTTTATTCGAAATAGGTAGTTTCAAATGTCATAATTTAATTTACTAAATTATAACAAACAAAAAAATAATAATAAATAATTCCTGCAGTACAAAGAACCAGCTCATTTGTTAAGGTGTATGAAATTGCTACTTGATGCGCCACCATTCGCCAGCCATTTCAGTAGTCTAATAAAAACATACAATCTATACTTCACTGAACGTAGATTTTTAAAACAAAAATTTTTAATTTTTATGTCAAAATTTCTTAAATTTTCAATATAGTTTTTAAATAACAATTTCATTTAATAACTTTTGTGATAAATTTTCCTTCAAATAATATTTACTAACAAGAATATGACAGCTGATTTTGTTTCTTTCATTATCTAATCACCACCTGGTTCAAAGCAAGTCTTAATAAATCAAATATAAACTATTAAATGCAAATACATAGTACAATACATTGAAGCATAATTTATTTAAACAAAATAAATTTTACCACACATACATATAAACAAACATTTTGTTAAGCTTTGAATTCTTTAATATTTTTTTATTTTAAACTCTTTTTTATTATTATTAACATTTCCGTTTTGTTTGTAAAGAATATTTACTGGAATATCATTATTCAAACTTAAAGGGGATTATTAAACAAGACTTTTGAAGACAAGAGTATTGTGAAACATTTAATAGAGTAAGGAGTTGAAAGAATCTAAACATATATTTAATTTTTTATTTACATATATATGTATGTGTATCGTTTAATACAAATAAAGACGTACAATTTATATCAAAGACCATCATTTGAAATTAAAGAAATACGCGTATCGTTTGTCTGGAGAGGGGGCGTATTTATTTTACAAATATTATTAATATTTGTTTATTAATGTTTGTATAAAAATAATGCTAAAATAATAAAAAACATTTATGCATTTAAGCAAAAATCTACAATAAAAGCTATAAAAAAAAGTAATAAAGTTATAAAAGATTACCAAGAAAAAATGGAAGAAAGTAAAACTTATAATCTTATATACAAATAAAATAAAAAAGAAAACTTGTTATTTTATGTCTTGAAAAATTAATTTTAATTTGGTTTGAAAAATTAGTATAAAATTAGCAACAGTTTTTAAAGCTATATTTTAATATCGAATCTTAAACTCATTTATAAAAAAGCTCTTATTTTTACTTTACTCAATAGACCGATTCAAAGTTTACCATTATGGGCCCACTATTATCATTTAAATGGCTTTCGTTACTGTTCTCGATCCGGGTCATATATGTAAACTTTGTATATGACTAGAATCAGTAGTCTGTTTAGATTAGGGATGTCAATGACTAAAAATATAGTTGTGTTTGTGAGAGTGAAAAAAATGCACTCAAAGAAAATTGGGCTTAGTAAACGAAATACATTATTTATATATGGTGCTTTATTATTATATAATACTTATTGTGTTTATGCACTCTCGCTTCCTTTACACTTTATTATATTAATATTGCTATAAAAAATATTATTACCATCCCTACAATTCTATCTACCAACATTAATATCAAAGAAATTTTTTACCAAACAATTCATTCTATAATTTTTTTCCAGTGCATTTTGTACTCTTTGCACTCTCATCCAGGGTTGTCAGATTTTTTTGAGCCTCTGTCGCCAAATTGTTAATCAAAAATCGCCAAAATTAAATTGCATATATGCATTTTTTTTATGAAAAACTAAAAACAACTAAAATATTTAGTGCTTAAAATTTTATATAATTTTAAAATGTAAATTCAGCTTCAACAAAGTCAATGATAATTTCAGTAGCTAATAATAATTGAATAAAAAAATATTAATTTCAATACACTTTTCTGACATACATAACTCAATTTTAGGTCAACAATTTTAAAAATTTATTGAAATTTATTATAGTTTTTAACAGAATAATTCTAAAATTATATAATGAATATTTGTCCTATTAAACTTATAAATTGCTTCGAAGAATTGATTTATTCATGAACGTTTTCTTTTCATATTTGAAAGATGATGGAAAACAAATTATCAAACATTTATTGAAGATATTTATAAATTAAGGATCTTGATTTTGTTAGTCGGGGTTCATTAACAGCAATTTTTCTTGCTGTAATTTTGAGTTCGTAGACGAGAGAGGTGAAATGAATGTAAATGTTTATTCTCTCCTCTATCCTTCGAACTCAGAATTGCAGCAGGAAAAATAGCTGTGTGTGATCCTCGATCAGGGGTTTTACAAACTCTTGCTTCGTGCCTTTAACTTTAATAATTTAAAGGTATTTCTGAAAATACGTTCAATTTCAAGTTTGAATAAAAATTAATATTCATTTGAAAAAAAGTGATACCCTCTCAATTTCATATCAAATGTTTTTCCTAAATAATTCTTAATCCAAAAATAAATTAATACTTAAAGATAAAAATTAATGACATATTCTCAATTTGATACCAAATGCTTTTGTTAAATCAGGCTATATTTAAGAAAATAGTAAACATTTGATTTCAATTAATTATAAATTTAAGATAAAACGTTTATATTTGAAAATGGATTTTAAAATTGCTAATAGACGTCTTATGCCAAGTACTAAATATCATTAATGGTTTTTTACAATTTGAAAAAATTAACAGAATGATAATAAAAAATCATGCACAAACAATAGTTTTGGAATTTTTACTCTATATTTTTTGCAACTTTGCAACTTTATTTTATAAGTATGGAGAAATTAATATACATATTATCTGTTATCTGTTTAAAGATCCCCTTGTTGAGAACCGCGGACATCCATTTGAGAACCGCCGTTTTGGATAAAAAATTCTAAAAATAGACGTTAGCTAGTAAGAAAACGAAATAGTTTTACTATGCGAATACCTATTTAATAAAGTTTTAAAAATTATCCAAATAAATCGCCACCTTGATAAAAATCGCCAAAAAATTCGCCATGTCGCAAAACGGAAAATTCAGTCGCCAATAGCAATTAAAAATCAGCGTTTAATTTTAAGCACACAAAAATTTTTTTCAACTGCCGACTGCGCTGAAAACAGTTTAAGTTTTCATTTTCGATCACATGCTTACTTAACAAAATTTGCTGCTCAAACACAAAACTGAAATAAGCAGCAACCAGTTTTTATTTTGTTCAGCGGTCAAATTGAATAAGCAGCGCACACACTCAGTTTTTTGCTCAGCCAAGTTGATTTTACGTGTTAGTCGTGTGCGCTCAGCACAACGTAGAATCATTTTTCAGCAACGTAAGAACAACTGGATAGTAAGACTGTATAGTTCTGTACAGTTGATTTACAAAGTTGTTTGGTTTTTGTTTATACATTTAAGAAGGAAAATGAAGTTGATTATTTTAAATGAAAACAAATAGAAAACGGTGCAATAAAATACTACGAAATGTATTAAAGATATTTAAATGTATATTTATTAATTTTAATTAAAAAAACAAAAATTTTTTATATAATATATTTATTTACAATTTATTTAAGATAATAGAACTTTTATAAAAATATTAGATAATATTTAATACTAGTAGATGAAAAAATATTAACTAAATATTAAATGTTGTTTAAATTAAAGAAAAAATTAAAAACATTTTTGTTATTTGCAATAAGAAGAAAATTTTGTTATTTTGTATAACTTTCTTTGTTTTGGTCTATTACACAAAGTTGTTTGGTTTTTGTTTTTAAATTTTAGAAGGAAAGTGAAGTTGATTATTTTAAATGAAAACAAATAGAAAACGGTCCAATAAAATAATATGAATTTTTTTGAATATATTACATACATATATCTTTATTTTATTAATTCTAAATAAAAAAAGTTTTTCATTTAACAAATATAGAAATATAGAAAAAGTATACAAATTCGAAAGATTTTACTTTCGATTTTAGTCACAAAATAACCCCCCAGGTTTTATAGTACTTTGTAATTTTTTGATTAATTTTGTTCAATATTTAAAAAAGGCGACAATTTATTTACAAATATAAACAATTTTTGAGATAATTTACTCTTATTTGTATTAATGATCTAGTGATTATTATTTCGCAAATTCTAATTTACTAACAATATCGATGAAAAAATACAGAAAATTCATCATAAATTTTACATACATGTATAATCAATGAGTCAAATATACAATTGTTAGAACTACTTTTTTCCATTTAATAGTCATATGTTTTGCAAATTTAAAATATATAATTTTTCGTCCAAATGAACGCCTCCATCTTCAACTAAGCCATAATTTTTACCGAAAGTGTCCAAATTTTTTTTCTTTTATTATTTCTTTATATACATATACATATTATTAGGACTTATATCAGGTTATGAAAATATATTTATTAGTTTCTCAGTTATTGCATTTTAAAAATGACAAAAAGCTCTTTGAACCACCCTTTATTTAAAAAAATAAAAAGAGTTTCGTATTACAATTTAACGTTTTAATTTAATTAAACATTGCTTTTATTGGGTCCAAAAGTTAAGCTTAACTACAAATTTCTTTAATAGATCAAAACAAAGAAAATTATACAAAATAACAAAATTTTCTTCTTATTGCAAATAACAAAAATGTTTTTAATTTTTTCTTTAATTTAAACAACATTTAATATTTAGATAATATTTTTTCATCTACTAGTATTAAATATTATCTAATATTTTTATAAAAGTTCTATTATCTTAAATAAATTGTAAATAAATATATTATATAAAAAATTTTTGTTTTTTTAATTAAAATTAATAAATCTACATATAAATATCTTTAATACAATTCGTAGTATTTTATTGTACCGTTTTCTATTTGTTTTCATTTAAAAACTATACCACTTCATTTTCCTTTTTAAATGTAAAAAGCATAACCAAACAACTTTGTATATTGACTGCGCAGAACTGTACAGTCGTACTATCCAGTTGTTCTTACGTTGCTGAAAAAGGTTTCTACGTTGTGCTGAGCGCACACGACTAAGACGTAAAATAAACTTGCTGAGTAAAAAACTGAGTGTGTGCGCTGCTTATTTAATTTGACTGCTGAACAAAATAAAAATTGGATGCTGCTTAAATCAGTTTTGTGTGTAAGCAGCAAAATGTGTTTAGTTAGTATGTGGTGGATAACTAAATCAAGTAAACTTGTTTCAGCAAGATGCTGTAAAAAAAGCAACTGTTTAGAAAATTACGACTGCTTTAAGCAGCCATTCGAAACACTGTTAAAAATCGCCACGTTTGGCGAAAAATCGCCATATCTGACAGCCCTGCTCTCATCGACAATTTATTAAAGAGCGTAAGAATACGTGTGAACTCAGCCAGCACAATTGTGCTATAAAATTGACATCTCTAGTTTAGATCTTTACAACATGTAATATGGTACACAAAAAAAATTATTTTCGAACAAATTTCTATTAAATTATTAATCAGAATTTTAAAATTATTTTAAATATTTTTATAATTAAATAATTTACTAAAAATTGGGTCAAAGATAAAAAATATTCCAAATACATTTTTAATTGGATCAACTATTCAAATGATCAAAATTCAAATTTTCTAATACACATATATATCTTTTTTCTAAAAATAAAACAAGCGAGAATGTTATATTCGGCTTGGCCAAATCTATATACCCACCATCAACATTTTCAAATTTTAAGTTCTATGGGAGGTGGGCGGTAAAGTGGGCTGGTCACGCCCATTTTTAGTTTTCAAGTTTATATCGACCCTCGAACTATCTGTACAAAATTTCGTTATCGTAAATGCTTTTGTTTAAGAGATATCAGCAGAAATGTATGAAATTAAGCTACAACGGACACCCTGTGTTTCTAGTATTTTGTTTATTAACCGATTTTGCTCATTTTCAATACCAAACAAACCTTATGTAAGATAAATATTTAAGCCAAATTTCGTCCCCCTAGGTTGCCCTATTACTGCTTTCAACAGACAGACAGACGGACGGACGAACATAGCTAGATCGACTCAGAATCTAACCAGGACCCAAAAATATATACTTTATGGGGGTCTTAAATGATTCCTTCGTCATTTCTACGCTTACTGGATTAAAAGAAAGATTTTACCAGTTTTACAGTTTTTACCCGTTTTCTGCCTAAAAGAGCCGAATTTTGAAAAAGTACCAGACACCTAACCGATTATTTTTTAAATGAATAACAATAACTTTTTAACTTTTTTGTATCTCTATTAGTTAAGGAGATATAAGGTTACCCTTTTTTACCCCCTAAACATTCGAATTTCCAAAAATCCCATCTTAGTGGATCTATTCGATAGGAGACCATTCTATACTAGAGATGTTTAAAATTCCAATACCAGAAAGATAAATAAATTAAAAAAAATCTTTTTTTTTATAAATCTTTAATTTTCTAAAAATAGTAACCTCCAGTTTCCTATTTAGGCAGGGGATAAGAAACTTCAGAAAAAAAAGACTTCAAACTATTGTTAAAATTTCCTTTTGTCGTTTGCAAGTTAAATTTTTTTATTTTTTGGGTTGTAACTGTAACAAATTCTATGGAATAAATGACAATAAATGACTTTTCATTTTTTTCTTCCTTTTCTTACATATAAGCCCCACTTGTGTAAGAAATGAAAATAATAAAAAAAAAATTAAAGAAGAAAACAACATCAAGTAACCAACTGTTGCATTATAAATAGCAGCTGCAAACTGTTGGCTTGGGGGAAAAAAAAACAAAGGCTGGCTGGGGGATTTACTCCTCTATTGATACCATTTAAAATACAAGTTTGCCATTTATGAGTGAGGTAGTATGCCTTTAGGTTAAGACTGCTAACTACTACTACAAAACAATTTATACAGTATTATTTTTAAAGCTGTAGTATATAAGAATTACTTAAGGTAACAGAGCAAGCAATTTTAAAATGTTTTAGTTCTTATGTGAAATATTCCTGATTTTTAGCTATTATTTTCCTTTTTTTTTATTTTATCGAAATATTCTAGTTTAAAAGTCAGTCATCCTGTTTTTTGTTTATAGTTAAACTAAATTATCTTACTTTTCTTGTTTAGTTTATGGTGTTGACCAGTTGGCTGGCTGGCCATTCTCTTTTTTGTTGTGTGAGTGTGTTACAGTTACTGGGCCATCTCTTTTTTTTTTTTTTTTTTTTTGTCTCCTAAATGTTGCATCATTATTTATATAATTTCATTGCTAATAGTTATGTTGTTGCTGCTGTTGTGGCTATGGCTGTTATTATGTCTACTAATAATTTGTGTTGCAGCAGCCAAAGTGTATTACATTCTCTTTTCCTGCTATTTTATTGTAAGACAAACCATTTTTATTTGGATCTAATTTATTTATGTATATTTTTTTAAAACTAGATTTGTTTTCCCAGGAAATTTTTTTAAGACTTATTTTGAAATATTTTTCTTTTTAAGAAATTATTAAAAATGCTTTTTTATTAAGAGATTGTTTGCTCTTGTTTAATAAACAAAATTAATATTTTGAAAAAAAAAAAAAATTATTTCTTTATACCCAACAAACCAAATGATATCGTAATGATATCATTACGATATTATTTCGGTGATATAGAAGCCCGAGAATGATATCATTTATAATTCTAAAATGATATAGGTTGCCTTCTAAAAGGTACACTCGAAAATAATATCATAATTTTTGAAAATAACGATATTAGTAATGATATCATTAAATTTAAGCAGCGCGATAATTTAGCAATATATTGCAGAATACATACATACACTTATGTTAAGATTGGATCAATATATAATATTCTAAATATTTTATCAAAAACTAATAAAATAACCATAATAAACTAAAGTTCATCCAGCTCAAAATCATTTTACTTGTAATACGAAACTTTTTTAATCCGAAGACAATTCCTCTTTAAATTCTGACTGATATTGGTATCTTTATCTTATACTAGTTTATTTTTTGCAATTCCACTAAATTTAGCTGTAAAAATTCAATTTCCATATAATGCATAATATAAAATATTCTTCTAATACAAATATTTTCAATTTTATTTTATTTTCCTGAAAATGTTTGAAGTTTTTTTCTAATGAAAAAATGATTTTGATATTTTATTATATAATTTTAAAATTATGATATCATAAATGATACTGTATCGTTTATTGGTTTGTTGGGTAATGCCATATATTTTATGCACAGAAAAAAATATTTTCGAAAAAATTTCAATTTAATTATTAAATGATTTCAAATAGTATTATAATTAAATTTAAATTACGCATAATCGAAGTATTCTAAATTACAAAAAATTTGATTTGCCTAATGTGAACACCAAATATTTTTACGAACCAAACAAAAAACAGCTGATTTTGGTCAAACAATAATATTTGCTTTGAGTTAAAAATATGATAAGTGTGAACACATTGTGTGAGCACAAGATGTAAAATATTTGCCATTATTTTGGATAAATTTTTGTTTGAGCTTACAAAAGACATATAAGATCAAACAGGGTCAAACAACAGCTGACGGGGCAGACTGAGTTGAAAAGGTTGTTGTTTTTATGTACTTAAACTTCAAATCGATAAATAAAAATGAATAATTTATGTTTTATTTATATTAATATATTAATATTTTTTATTAAAAATATATTAATATATTATTTATGTTTGTTATATTTTTTATACAGCTGAAAGTGGCGTAACTCGAAGTCGAGTTAAAATTGTCGGCGGCGGGTTAGCAACAATAGTTCGGCGGCAGCAGACTTGAAGCATACATTTTATTTTTATTTTATACGAGCGTAACCCGGTGCGCTTCGCTACCCCCTAATAGGGAATATAAAACAATTGCTACTGTTTAGGGGTTTTAAAAAGTGGGCGTAAAATATGGGCGTGAACCCAGTTCTTACATAGCCTTAAACGACCACCGTTACTGGTGCTATCTGTGTGTTAAATTTCTTAAAAATCGGTACAGGCGTTTGAGAGTTATAAAAAGTGGGCGTGGCATACAACCCAGTTCATACATAGCCTATAATGTCCAGCGGTAATGGTACTATCTGTGTGTCAAATTTGGTGAACATAGGTGTAACAGTTTAAGAGTTTTAAAAAGTGGGCGTAAAATGTGGGCGTGGCATCCAACCAAGTTTATACATAGCCTATAATGACCACCGGAAATGATACTATCTGTGTGTCAAATTTCGTGAAAATCGGTACAACCATTTAAGAGTTATAAAAAGTGGGCGTAAAATGTGGGCGTGGCATCCAACACAGTTCATACATAGCCTATAATGATCAGTGGCCCTGATACTATCTGTGTGTCAAATTTCGTGAAAATCGGTGCAACCGTTTGGAAGTTATAAAAAGTGGGCGTAAAATGTGGGCGTGGCATCCAATCCAGTTCGTACATAGCCTATAATGATGAGCGGCACTAATACTATCTGTGTGTCAAATTTCGTGAAAATCGATCCAACCGTTTGGAAGTTATAAAAAGTGGGCGTAAAATAAGGGCGTGTCATCCAATCGAAATCTTACATAGCCTATAATGATCAGCGGCACTGATACTATCTGTGTGTCAAATTTCGTGAAAATCGGTCCAACCGTTTGGAAGTTATAAAAAGTGGGCGTAAAATGTGGGCGTGGCATCCAATCGAAATCTTATATAGCCTATAACCACCTCTGGCACTGGTATTATCTGTGTGTCAAATTTCGTGAAAATCGGTTCAGTCGTTTAGACGTGATTGACGCACAAACAAACAAACAAACAAACAAACTTACACCTCATTTTTATAATATATATTAGGATTTTTCATTATTATTATTATTATTTTTTTTTTTTTTTTTTCAATAAAATTAACAAAAAATAACATAATTTTAATTAAATTTCTAACTTAAAAGGAAATAATTCACTCCTTAAAAGCTTTAATACAAATAAAATAAAAAAAAATGGTTATTAAATTGTTTCTTTAAGAATAATAATTTGAATACAGTTTTTAACTTAAAATATAATAATTTAACCTTTTAGATGAAAATCAATTTCTTTTTTTTATTGAGGAATTAAATATTTAATATAAGTTTATTAGCCTAGAAAGGCAATTTCCTTTACTTGAATTGGTTTAAGTAAATTAATAATAAAAAAAATACAAAGTTAGTGTTAATTATACTTCAAATAAATATTTTTAAGTAGCTGGGTAAAAATCAACACTGATCACATGTGACTTGCCTACATTTTTCAAATAATTAAGCATAAGCTTTATCAAATAATATTAAATAATTAAAGCTTATCCGTTTTTAATATTTTAGTACATATTTTTGTTAATATCCATTAACAAATATTGGAAAAACCGAAATTTTAATAAAATAATCGAATATAAATATCAGCCGATAAAAGTCGCATGAGGCGGCATCGGCGCTTACAAATAAAATAAGTACTACGGTGGCTAAACGCCGGTCGAATTTGCCCTGTGGCAAAAAAAAAACAGTGTTAATTTGTAAATGACATGAAGTGGAAACAGAGTTGTTATTTTGTATAAATGTAAATTATTTATAAATATGTATATATTTTAAAGTAAGCTTAATTAATGTACATTTTGAATTTTTAAATTGATAGTAGTTATCATTTATTATCCAAATATTTTACTTTATTGTAAATAATAAAAACGTAAATAATAAAAACGCTGCAAAAAATATCTTGATATCCACAATTTCCGAAATTCTCTCTAAAAATTGTTATAAATCCATAAAAAAAATAAAAAATATTATTTTGTTTATTTAATTATTGGCGTCAAATAAATTTGTAGTAGTTGTGTGTTTAATCCAATAATTTTAAGTAAATAATTTGCATCTAATCTGAACAGGCTTAAAATATTTTTTCCCTTCTCGTAATTTACAATATTTAATAGCTATTTCAAAAAAACGTCAAATAAATGCGAGCAGTGTGAACAGAAAATCAACTCTGTATTTAGTTGCAAAAACTGCAGGAAAACACGACCAAATAATTTGTGTCAAATATTTGGCTAATGTGAACTTAGCTTAACAAAGAACGAAGCGGGACTTTTATCAAAGATAAAGCTATTCCAATTACTTTTTTAATTTTATCAATTATTCAATTGGTAAAAATTCAAATTTTATAGTATTTTTTTTACTAAAAATTAAACAATTTTATTAGAAAATTTGAATTTTAATCACTTGAATAATTGATACAATTAAAAAAATAATTGGTATAGTTTTTACACATATTTTTTCTGAGAACTTTCAAATACTCTCAAGAGTACTTTTACAGTACTCTCAAAGCATTACAAATTTCAAAATACTTTAAAGTGTATTATAAATTCGTTAAAGACCTTTAAACAGTTAAAACCTTTAAGAACTATAAGACTTGGTTATGTTAACGGTCATGTGTTTTGTTAGCTGATAATTCTATAAAGAAGCAACTACAAAAAAAATAAAAATACAAAACAATTTGGTCAAATTGCTGGCACATGTTTTCATGTTAGCCTGTCTAAGGTTCTTAGTAAAAAGAATTTTTAAATTTCTTTTTTGCTTCTTTAAACCTCAAAAAGAATCCAGGTTTTGCTGCTGCAACAGCATCATCATCGCCATCATCTACTAGAGAACAAAATACATCTTTTTTCACATTTGGCAACCAACAGAGAACCTGCCTCGTGGGTTGGCCCGCGTTTGTGGTGTGAGCTAACTCAAAGACTTGTTCTTGTTTTTGTAAACGCTGGTTTCTTCAAGTTTGTCGAGCAATAGTCATCTCCAATATGTATAGATGAAAGAAAAAAAAAATTAAATCAAGATCACCTCCAGAGTGTGGTGTTGTTTAGGAAGGAAAATGTTTTTTTTTTTTTTTAAGAATGAAAAACTGGTTTTCTTTATTTGTTTTTAACTTGTTTTTAGTGTTATTGTATAGTTTGTTATTTTTCGGTCAGGGAGTTGTTACTGATTTTTTTTTTCTTCTTTTACTATTACAATTGTTGTGGAGCCTGTTATGAGGAAATATTTCCTTGTCTTTGTTTTGTTCCTGTCTAAATGAGTAAAAACAGAAAGAAAAAAACTATTACTTATGCTGTTTTGCTATGAATGTCTTGTCTAAATACTAGACTCTTGCTCTACCACACTCACTCTTTTAGTGTTACAGTTATTTTAACCGACTTTTTTTGTTGTAAAAATACTCTACAACTTTTATTAAGTATTACATGGGGTTTGTTGCAATAGTGAAAAGATGTTGGAACAAAAATTATAAAATAATGCTTCAAGTTAAAAAAATGCTTCATAGATATAGAGTAAATCCAAATATTTAATATTTTCTGGAATATTTTCTATAAGAGCTTTATTGTGTTTAAGGTTACTTTTTTGTTGAAATGGGTCAACTTTTTTTTAAACTCTATTTAAGTATTAAGTATTCTTTAAATATATCCTTACTATCACCCAATACATTTAAAATAAACACAGTTTTAAACAGTTTAGTGGATTGGCCTCCTTTGGTACCAAGCAGCACCATTTATATGATACCACTGAGTTACTTTTTTTATTGTAATAATAAGGAGTCATATCCACACAGACCCTTCTTCTGATTGTGAGGAAGATATAAATAAATCCGTCAATGACTTTATGTCATTAATTACTTCTGCTCTAGAACATTCTAAGAGTAGTCCAATTCTTAAGAAATGGAAAAAGGCATATTTCAAATACTGCTATCGAAAAACTTTTTCTTGAAAAAAAAAGACAATGGCAACAAACTAGATCACCCGCTTGAGGCAGTCTATAGCAAGTAAAAAACTGAAAAAAGCACTTCAAGTAGAAGAGGATCACCAAAATAAAAATTATATGGATAGTATGAGAAATAATAAGTTATACATTTTTTTACATATATAACTTGTAATAGGTTTTGGATAGACAAAAAAAGGTATGTTCGGTCAAAAGCTGCCGCTAATTAGAAAAGCCAACGGGGAACAGGAGGTGAACCAAACCGAACCAAAAGCATGACAGTTAGCGAGCAGTGTATATATGAATTGATAGGTATAAAAGATCGGTAGACGGCTTAGAAAACTCTTCCGCTTTGGTTCACCAGAAGATATTTATTAAAGCGAAAAAAATGAAGCAGCAACATCTACCATGACGAGCTATTCCCTCTTGCTGTATCTTCTCTTCTTGCAATAAAACAATGGCACAAATTCCAAACATTTCCACTCTTTAAATATTAAGTTATACCACAAATCAAATTTATATTTATTTATTTTAAAACTCATTCCCTTTTTAAATATTCTTCTTGGGGAATGAAAATTTCATGGGAACAAAAATTTCACATTTTATTCACGATAAGGGTAAATAAATAACTCCTTATGGATTAAAAAATTTATTCTCAATACCCTTATAGTAGGGTATACAAAAATTGGTCTATATAACGGGTTTTTCATTGTGCTCTCTTTAATACAGTTATATTTACAATAATTACCTTCATTATGATCCTAAAGAGACACGTTTACAAGTTGGTTAGAGAGAGAGAGTTCATCTCATTAGCTAAAAAGAAAAAGAAAATGGAAAAGAAATTTATTAGCAAACTGGAAAAATAGTACAAACAATACAGATTTGATAATAGTGAGTAGAGTGGTATTTAAGCATTTCACCCAAGGAAGTATTTTTTTATTTTTTTTAGGATTTTAAGTAAAACGTGTTTTAGAGCAGCAAATAGAACAAAAACAAAACAAGGTAGTATGTATTATTTTTGTAACTGTCAGTCAAAACAAGTAGACTGCTTGCTAAGAGATATTGGCCACAACCAGGTTTGGGGGATCGTGTTTGAAACTAGGCAATAGACTACTACAAAGACTTTAAAGTAATTCTAACAGTATTTTATGGTATAATGACTTTTTGTATGAAGTAAAATTTAACAAGGAGAAAGATCATGATAATGAAGTTTAAATTACTGTAAGAAAAGCTGGTTTAAAAGAAATGTTTAATTTAAATTTGCAATAATTTAAGTAAAAGGCCTAGTAATATTTTTTTATAGAATTTCTAATTTTTTAGAAACAATTTTTTATGCTTTCAATTAAAAATATATATATTAACATTTATTTTTTAATAAACCAAATTTTGATTTCACCCTCATCAATGATTAAGATAAATTTCATGTTTTTAAAATATATTCCCACACTTTAAATAGAGCGGGACCGCCGCTTGTGTTTTGTCTTATAAAAAAAGATTTATTTTATTTTTTTATTTATATATTTAAATAATTATTAAACATTTAAATCAGAGCATCAAACTAAATCGTTTTATTCACACATGATATTCATTCAGCAACCAAAAACACAAAACATTCATCCAACATATTCATCTCTAAGCAGACATTAGGCTGCCCCTAACAATTCTTTACACTTTAAGCAAACAAAAACAACAAATAAATTTCCAAAAACTTAAGAATTTAAGAATTAAATGATAATGATTATGTATTGAAAAAAGTTTTTTTTTCTTAATTCGTAGAAAATAAAAAAAATCTACCTGAAAGTTTATTTTTTTTTTTTAGAGAGTTGGAGATGGAAGCGGACAATTAAAATGAATTCTTAAGACAAAAAATATAAAGAAAAATAAAACTAAAATATATAGATCTCTTTTTAAATATTGTTTAACAAACAAACTGGGTAAGAAAAGCCATAAGGAAATCATAAAGAACAAGAAAGTAAGCTTAACAGCAACAACAACAACAAAAATAATCTTAAGAATTGCACAAGCTGTAGGTTATAAGAATAAAGATCGTGTTTCAGCATATTTTTTTTATAGAGTCTTTACTATATAATAAAATCCATATTAAGGCGAAGAAATGTCAGTATGTCTGGTTGTTTAAGTAAAACTGCTGTTGCTGTCTTAAAATGTGCGTTTATCTTTATGAGTTGTAAAAATTTCAGAGATGAACTAACTTAATTTATGTTATTTTTTATAAGAAAATTTAGAAATTTTAGAGATAAAAATAAATTCTAAAGAAAGATTAGCAGAAAGATTAGTTGTTTATTTTTGTTTTTAGATCTATGACATTTAAGAATAAAGTGATCTATTGTTTATAAAAAATAAATATAATAAATATAATTTTCCTTTAAAATCAAGCCTGTGGATTATTTCAGTATTATTATCAGGGCAATCAAATATATTAAGAATCATATTTTTTTCTGGGATTCAAATGAACTGTTAATTACACAGTGCAATAAGAAAAAAATGCCTCAATAATTCCAACGAAAAATGAAAGCGTACCAGTTGTATAGTAAAACCCCCAAAAAGTTTTTCCAAGTTAGTTTGAATTTTGGTTTTATGGCCTCTAGAAGTTAAAATTTTTCGGAGCCCTTCTTTCAATATAATTAGATATAAAAATCATTGAAATTATAAAATTTAAATGTTATATGTTGTTGTTTTACATGTTAAGGATTCTTATTCACTTAGGAACATATACAGTTGCGTTCATAAAAATAGGAATGATCTTATATAAGAAACAAAGTTTAAATTTTTAAACACAAAACATATTTTTTATTGAAGTTTTGTGAGTAACAATAATGATTAATTTATTATTGTGGTATTAGAATAATTCGCAATGTAGTTAAAACTATATTTAATAAAAAAAACTAAATTTTAACAAAACTATTTCAAAACTGGTTGTTCATAAAAATAGGAGTAGTATAACTTTTTTTAAAAATTAGACGGGAAATTTGCTAAACGACTTTATAAATGTTTCCAAAATGGCTTAAATACTTTAAGTAATTTATGGAAAAAGCTTTAATTTTGGTGACTTCAGCATATCTAATAGTCATAGAGTCAATCAAATCACGACCAAGCCTTACTGGAATTTTTCACCAATTATGTCACTCTCATTTCCACAATTCGTAATCATTTGACAGTATTTTTTTTTTCGTAACACATTTTTTAATGTCTCTCCATAGATTTTATAAGCAATTGAGGTCGGGGAACTAAGAAATCTACGACATAACATCAACCCCCATTGGTACGAAACCAATTTTTTGGCATTAAATGAATGAATTTAGGAACGTTATCCTGTGGTAAGTCCCAATTGAAAGGGATATTGTACTCAGCCTTAAATTATTCATTGTTTCCACACGTAACCGTTGATCCATTATCTTTTTACATGGTGTATTGGATTAACCTCCATTGTATTATAAAACTCACTATATTATCACTTTAGCACCAAAATGATTAACAATGTTTTTTTATTTGGTGAATAAAATACTATGTTGAGAAGGCATTGGACATACTGTTGGAGTCTACTTCCACCAATTTTGCTTTTGTCTGACCACAGAATGTTCCTTCATTTTTCTCTTGACCAGTCAATGTGCTCTTGTCAGAACTTCGACCTGTAGGCTGCGTGTTTTTTGATTAACAGTGGTGATTTTTGATGACTTCGAGTAAATAAATTATTTTTAATCAAGCGTCTACGAATAGTAAGAGCAATAATTGACAAATTTAGCTTCTTTTAGATGTTACTTGCTGACAGAAAATAGTCTATTTTACTACAAAGGACTAAACGAAGGTTATCAGCACTCGATATTTTTCGATTCGGCTTAACATTTCCACTTTCCTTTTATATGATTTTTTTTTTTTTTGCATTTGCCATCCTTTTATCGACACATGATAACATCTACTTGATTTCTCTAAAAAAAATTTCCATGATTTCTACGATTTTATTTTATTAATTTCGCTTTTCCTCAGAAGATCGTTTTCCTCGTTCCACTATTAAACAAATAACTGTTTTATTCAAAAAATCTATTGAAAATATACTTAGCTCAAAGATGTTAACTTCTATTTTTATGATCAATGCACATTGAATGAAAAATAAAACAATTGTGAATTAAATCGTAAACGTAATTGTTTTTGGGATTATTTCTTTTGCTTTTAACTTTTTACATTCCGTTGTAAATACCGTAAAAATTTGCCTAAGTTTTAGAATTACCTTAGTATAAAATTTACTTAAGAATGTTTGATTTGTCACCACTCCTATTATTATGAATTTCATATTTCGATATTATAGAAAATTAAACAAGCGCGAATATTATATTCGGCCCGGCCGAATCTATATACCCACCATCAACTTTTTCAAATTTTACGTTATATGGGAGGGGCGGTAAAGTGGGCGGACCACGCCCATTTTTTGTTTCCGAGTTTACATTGGTCCTTGAACTATTTGAACACAATTTCGTTGATTTTCACCTTATATGGGAGGTGGGCGGTAAAGTGGGTGGACCACGCCCATTTTTGGTTTCCGAGTTTACATCGATCCCCGAACTATACGTACAAAATTTCGTTGTCGTACATGCTTTTGTTGAAGAAATATCAGCAAAAAAAGTATAAAACGGTCACCCTGTGTTTTTAGTTTTTAGCCCATAACTTTTTTGTTTATTAACTGATTTTGCCCATTTTCAATCCCAAACAAACCTTATATAAGACAAATATTTGTGCCAAATTTCGTCCCCCTACGTTGTGCCGTTCGAGCCCTATCCTCCTTTCAACAGACGGACAGACGGACGGACATAGCTAGATCGACTCAGAATCTAACCAGGACCCAGAAAATATATACTTTGTGGGGTCTTAGATGATTCCTTCGACATGTTACACACGGAATGACAAAATCAATATACCCCCCATCTTTTTGATGGTGGGTATAAAAAGTAAAATTAGGAGATCAAAAAAGTACCATAAAATCCCCTCTTGTGAATTCTTACTCACTTAGTACGTCATGTACTTAAGGTCATATTTCTAGGTTTAATACAATAAAATTTAATTTTAGTAAAATTTAATTTCCCAATTTTATTCCCTTTTTGGTGCTTTTTTATTCCCCCTGAATGTATCAAAGATTATATTTCAATGAATTTCTAAATTTATCTAAACTAATGTTAAAATATTCATAGTGTCAGTAAAAAGAAAAAAATATTTTGTGAAAAAAGCACCAAAATCAGGTACGATTTTAACCCCTTAAACGTTTGAATTTCCAAAAAAGTACCAAACTTGTATTCGCCAATTTTCGATAAGGTACTAATTTCATGCATATTTTATTTCTATATTTACTAGATTAAAAGATAGATAGGGCTCCAAAAAAATACCAAATTAAAGTTTTACCCATTTTCTCCCTAAAATAGCCGAATTTCATAAAAGTACCAGACATCTATCCGATTTCTTTTAAATGAATAACTATATCTATTCAACTTTTTTTGTATCTATTAGTTTATTTATTAGATATAAGGTTACCGATTTTACCAGTTTAGATCCGGGATTTTTCGAATTTCCAAAAATCCTGGATCTATTCGGAAGGAGACCAATCCATAGCTTTAACCGTTTGGGCTGTGCGATGATGAATCACCAAGTAATTCAGTCAGTCAATCACTCAGACGTTACTCTTTTATATACATATATAAACTAGCATTATTATTCTAGATTTTTGCTGGATGCCACTCACTTTTTACGCCCATTTTTGTCATAATATTATTAACTTTATTTGCCTTGACCTTATCTAAACCATTAAAATGAAACATGGCACATACGTATATCATTTAAGGAAGTACTGACTGGATGCCACTCCCACTTTTTTTAAGAATATATTGCTTTGCTTGGTAATAAGTAAATTTCAAATTTCATAAACATTTTGATGACAGTGGTAAAAATATCACAGTAAGTAATAACAGTGGTCGAAAAAGAAGCGTGGCACCAATACAGATTAAATTTAATAATATAAAATATTTTCTATTCCTTGTGTATGACAAATTTTATGTGAATTGTCTTAGTATCACCCAGAAAGTAGTAAAATTTACTTCTACTGAAAGTGGGCTAAAAACTGGGCAACACTTATATTTTCTCCATAAAATACATGATATACAGTGCTGTGCAGAACATAAGCAACAAAATTAAAGTTATCCTAAATGTTGAACTATTTTTTAAAATATTAAATTTAGAACAAAACTAATTTCATAACATTGTTAACACATTTGGGTACTAACAAACATTTGTACCTTAGAAGATGTGATTTTCTTTCTTTTCGCAAAAACGAGAAAAATATTATATGTTCTCTATATGAAAGTGTGCATATCAAAAGCAACAAAATTTCCACTTGTAAAAATTGAAATTTTTACAATAAATTTTAAAATTTATTGCTATTAAGTAAATGGCAGTTTTATAGTTAAAATATCTGAATACAGCATTATTTACAAATATTTTAATTATTTTTTATTTTACTTATAGTTTTTTTAATAAGAATTATGATTTGTGACAATATAGGCCCATACAATAAATTTTTAGTTTATTTGGAATAAGAAAAGTGGAAAGTAACTTTGTTTTATAATACAAATTATAGAATACTGCTTAATTAAGGTAAACAAATTTATTTTGGAAGCACAATTTAAAAAATTATTACTTTCAGTGCATGCAATAGGACTTCGTTCAGATATTATTAAAAATAAATAGGTAACACGTTATAAAAACGAATTTGTATACATAGATAGGTTATATAGCCTCTAAGTTTTAATATATACTCTGCTCAAAATACATAGAAAGCATTTAAAGAAGTTACAGGGTTAGCAATATAGCACTGCTCACTAAAATGCTTATTCAATAAAGGTATATTTTTTTATTTCTGCTTTTATACAAGAAAGAATTTTTAATTTCATATAAATACGTTGCTTTCTTCCTGAAATTAACAAAATTAATCATATTAAAAAAGAAAAGTACTTTTTTTCAATTTTAAACAATATTTATATGTATCCACTATGACCGGATACTCAACGTCGCGCAACCCGGTATACTGTCAAGGTGTACATCTTAAACCGCAAAGGTCCAAAAAATTATTTTGGGCAAAGAAAAAATGTAATAATGATTGTACTTGAGTTCTAGCAAAAAAACTATGTCCTTTTCTTAGAAATCTAATGAAATTTTGATATTTTTAGGTTATAATAGGTTATTAAAAAGCACAGAAATTTCGTTATACTTAGAGAAATATCTACTTTAATTCAACGTTTTTGCATGGAAAAAATGCGAAATATATTTTAAAACTTTTGAAGGATTGGATTAAAATCATTTCTTAAAATTTTTGCTTAACATTTTTTAACCATGTGGTCTAATACTCAGACGCAAGAACTGTGGAAGATTTTTAAGCAGTTTCAAGATTTGTGCAGTTCAAAGTGTTGTTACTACTAAATTTTACGGAAAATGTAAAATATAGAAGCAAAATATGAATATGTTGCTGTTGTTGTGCACACTTATATATGAAGACTGTAGTGTTTTATTCCAGTTTTTGTTAATAGACAAAGTTAAAGTTCTTTAAATGTTTGTGTTTTTGCTAATCCTTAAATATGTAATAATTTCGTAAAATTATTTTTGTTGTAAACCAAATAATCTAAAAAATAAAACTATTATTAGGTTTACCCTAATTTTGTTTCTTTTGTTCTGCACAGCACTGTATTCTTAAAGGTTAAATTTTTTGTTATTAAACATGCGTTTTTTTTTTTTTTTCAGAAAATTGCCTGATGGAACACAATTTTACAGAAGGTAGTCACATTTTTTTGCAAAACCTTTAAAAACATATTGTACTATCTAATATGATTCGCAGAAGTAACGAAATTAATAATCAAAATTTTTTACAGATTTAACAAGTTAAACTTTTCTTATAAAATTGCCTATACATTTTTTTAAGGTCCAGTCTTTCAGAAAATTTCCAAAAACATTGAAATTTTTTCACAGTTATAAAAAAAATAAATATATAAAAAGTACTTTACTACTATACACTCCAGTCAACAATACTCTGAAAGCTTAACTTCTCCTCTATGGACGTTCCTAGTTTCATCAAAATCGGTTCAGCGGTTTAAAAAATCCAGATTTATTATTTTCAATTATTTTGCAAATGGTCCCACTGTGCGCCGTCTCATAGTTATTGATAAATTTTTAACTTATTTGTCTATAAGTTCACAATTTAAGCTTCCATAAGGAGATGATATATTTTGCATTCCATTGCGTCATTTCAATTATCATAAACATCAAAATAATCAACTAATTGATACCCAAATAATGTCAAATTCAATCTATAGGTTTTTGTGAAAATAATCCAGACATTCAGCTGATTTATGCTGATGAGAACGTTATGTTCAATCTTAAACTAAAGATAATAATTTAAATAGATTTACAGAGGAAAAGAAAAGCATATCCAGAGATATGATTCAGATATGGTCCAAAGATTTCACATATTCGTCTTGGATCGTTTAGTGTACAAGATATTTGAAAGCTCATTGTGATCGAGAAGTTCTTGCTAAACTATTTTGAGTTTGCTATTATAGATTACTGAGAAGAGAGTTAAATATTAAAAAATCGAAGCCCCCTAAGAGCAAAAATCTACGACACTTCAGTTTTAAATTATTTTTTAGCACACATCAGCAGAGAGATTCTAAGTGTCATTATCATACTCATTTAAAATTAAAAAATACAATTAATTAACTCCTTTTAATGTGATCAATTAAAATATATAAGGAAAATAAAAAATAAAAATCTCACAAAAAAAAAAAAAAAAACTATTACAAATAAAAAGGCTATAAAATACATAAATTAAAGAAAATTATTGTTAAAGAAATATAAGAAAGATAACCCATAATTATTTACACAATTATATAATTAATAATTATGAAAAAAAGTATAAATAAAGTAATAAAAAAATGTTGTTTGATAAAAATAAAAATTTCATTGACAATAATTAACCGAAAATTATGAGAATATTTGGAAAAACATTTTATTTTTTTGTTTTCACAAAACATGTGCTTTTTGGCAGGCAAAAAGAAAAAAATATTTGCAAATATTTCGCCTGTTTATTTTTTTTTTTTTAAGGCAAAGCGGTAAAATGTTATTGATCTTTTAAAGGGAACTTAAATGATCGTATCTTATATGAAAAACTCAAAAAGTTGGAGAGCCAACAAAAAAAAAAAAAAAAAGGTTCAAAATGCAAAAATACACGCACAGAAGTTTTAAGATCAGCAACAAAAATATTCACTTAAAAAGTAATATTTTTCAGAGTGCTGAACTAAATTGTTTAAAACCACACAAACAGATACACACGCATGAATTATACTTGTTAAACGAGGGCAGTTAAAAAAGGGGTTTGAATTATATACTATTTAATTTTTTAATGCCTTATAAAGCCGTCTGATCAATGCCGAAAGAAATTTAATGACTTTTAAAAAGGAAACATATTTCAAATCAATTACTTGGGGTGTTAGAGCCATTTAAATTAAATTCTTTTACAACACATTTGAGACTTTAACTAGTTAGAACAGAGGCCTTAATATTTTAAGGTGGATCTGTAGTCAACGCAAAATCATAATTTACTTCAATTGATTTTTTATTCAAAGTTTGATTTTGAATTTGATCGTTTCGATACCTTTGAAGAAAAGTGAAAATGTTTGCTTTCTATTGATGTTTCAATCAATAATTTTGGAAACCCCCCTGGGGTTGCAGGGTCATTTTATAAAAGTGATAAATATCAAAACATTCAGGTGATTGATGTTAAAGAAGATCAAATACAAATTAAAATGCAAAAGTGGAATCCTTTTGAATTCTATTTAATTGTAGTACATTTCAAGGGTTTTAGTACCTTTGCATAATTGTAAGGATGAAAACATTGAGCTAATCAATACCGGTTAATGCTAAATTTAAAAGTCATCAATATCATAATTCATATTGTTGTTCTTATTAAGGGGGGGAGGAAATGTTTACATTCTATCGTTAGGTATCATTTCAATAATAGTTTGAAAAAACCTCAGGGGTTTAAGAGCCCCTACATAATTTCCTAATGGATCACAACATTGAATAGATATCTAAGAAAGTCTATATGGATCTATTAATAATAGTTATAAAACAAATTGATTACCAAGTCGATTGATTTAAAGCTTGCGGCGCGCCGCCGCCGATACATTTTCTACTTCTTATGCTGCCGCCGTTATCGTCGGCTCAAAATCAGCAGCCAAAATTTTAAAATTTTCATTGAAATTCAAAAATAATGTTGTTAGAAGTAGTGAATGTAGTGGCTACATCTATTACTATTTTTCTTAAAGATAATACATTAATTTGAATTTAGAAAACTAAACCGGATGCATCCGGGTGGCACAATATATTATTTACTGAATCCCAGCCGAAAATGTTGCCTCGACTGGTGACAAAAATAAAAACCAAAAAAACTGAAAAGAAATCTTTCCTTTCCAATTAACTTTTCATCCTAGCCTCGTACATTTACATTCAACAAACAATAACAGATCAATATTTTAAGATGACCAAAAAATAAAAAAACAAGGAAACAAAATTTCTTAAATGGGTTTCTTATTAGGAACAAACCACCAAAATCAAATGAAAATAACAAAAAAAAAATGGTATTGATCTTTTTTTTGGAAATACATATTGAAAATTTTAAGTGAAATACATACAAAAAACAAGAATTAAAAACTTAAAAAAAAATTGTTACTAAAATGGTCATTTTTATTATAACGATTTTTATAAATGTTTCACTGAAGCTGCTGCAGAATCCTCAGCCATAAGTAGTTTCTACATATTTATCTTGATATTTTTGTTAGCAGTAGTTTTTTTTTTATTCTTATATTTAGCGTAAAATATTTTTGTGAAATTTGGCAAAAAAAAAAAAAAAAAGAGGAAGAAGAGATATATATTTTTTATTTAAAACCTTTTGGAAAAATTATATTAAACGCCGCCTGGTGACCCAAAACTTTGAAAATATTTACCGCAGAAGTCAAAACTAATACACAGACAAGACTAAAGATATTATGGCGGGTTATTCAAAATTCTTAGAATTAGTTAACCGAATCATGATCGATGGCATTTTTTTGGTAAATATTTTTTTTTATTATTTAACTTAACAGTTGAAGAAAGAAAAAACGTTTATATTTATAACGCTTGAATTACCAGCAAAAGTTTTAATTTCAAATTAAGCTATAAAAGAGATTTGAATTTAAACATTTTATTTATTTTATATAAAAACAATAGAATAGAGAGAGAGAATTTATTAAAGAAATTTAGAAATGTTCATTAGACAAAAAAAAATCTGAAATTTATAACATTTAGAAAACTAAAGTACTTTAAAAAGATCGTTATAGCGTTAGTAATACCAAAAATGATGTATAATACTCTTAATTTTTCCTGTTTTCTATAATTTTCTAATTTTTTGTTTCAAGGCACCTGATTTTTATGAAATTAAATCTTACTAAAAAATAACGTTGTATTAAACTAATTTAATTTTATTTGACAACTGTTCTCTTTGATTTTAGTTACTAAGTAATTAATTTTTTTATTTCTATTTAAAAAACAAACGCCTAAATTTTCAATTTGAAATTGAATTTTATGTTTTTATTAATAATGGAGCATAAAATCAGAAGACCACCCATGAAGTTAAATTTAACAAATATATAATAAGAAAATATAAACCAAACTTATTCAAGCATAATTTTTAAACAATCCCCCAAAGGCAATAAATACATTTAAAAAAATTATATTGCTGATGGTGTTTAAATTAAATAAACATCCCTTCTCTAAAAAACGTAATAAAAATTCAAAATGATTTTTAAAAACACTTGAAAATATGTCACAAATTTGTTAAACAAATGAAAAAAATCGGTTGGAAACTAAAATACTTCAAAAATTATTTTATTACTTATATCTGAAAAATTATATCACAAAATTTATGTTTATTTTCAAGTGCTCCGATTACAAAAAAATTAAAAAAATTCATAAATAAAGTAGGTTTGTAAAAATCTTTTGGTGTAAATAAAATTTAAATAAAAAAATATTTATAACGACTAAAAAATTATAATTGCGTCACATATAAATAATTTTTAGTAGAGTTTACCACAACAATATTATTTGGAATTTGTAAATGGTTTTATACTCAAATTTCATTTATCGTCAAAGAAAAGAAAAAAAAGAAGGACACTAACAAATGAAAAGGGGGAAAATGATTGCGACGCAGTAAATGTAATAAAAAAAAAAAGACACACTGCCACCAAAAGAAGGAGGGATTAAAAAAGACCATTCATTACACTTTAATAAGATCAACCAATACTTTTGTTCTAGAGCTTAAACATTTTTTTGCAATTATTAAAAAAATAAGGAATAGTTTGCAGAAAATGTTTAGTAATGACTACTTTATACTGTCGGCCTTACTTAGTAACCAGTGACTGCTTATTCTTTAATTCTTTTTAAAAATTAGTAATGTCAACTTAAATCTTTTAATTTTGTAATTAAAAACGTTTGAAGTGTCAAAGCTATAGGAAGCATACCCTAAGGCAATATAAACTTACATGACAATCAAAGGCATATATTAACACCCTTTTTAAATCTCACAGTCCTTGATATTTGTTTGTAAGCAAATATACAATATTATAATTTTTATTATTATTTTTTATTTTTTTTTATTTATCATTTCAATATAAAAACATATTATTCCAAATTGATCTTTTATAGAAGAAAAGATATATTGGGTTTTATAACTTATATCATGGTTCTTTATCATTACTCATGGATCATAACCAGGGCAACAAAAAATACGGTTAATCATATTTTTCCTTAAGCTTCAAATGAACCAACAAAGTTTTTGTTTCGGCTTCGATTTTTTTACAGCATTTATTTGCATATTTTGATCATAACAGCATATTTTTGCATATTTTGTTATACCACGACCAGGAACGTTCACACTATAACTGAATCTACGCTCCGGAACAACCCGAGTTCAATTTGTTCAAGGATTGTCAACTCAGTGGATTTTTTTTTTTTTTTTTTTTTTTTTTTTTTTTTTTCAGGGAAGAACTTCCAAATAAAAAAGATGATCCAGATAAAATAGTATTTTTTAAATAAATAAAAAATAAAGTGTCTTTAAATATATATCAAGGACTGTAGTTCTTATTATTTTTGTTTTTTTATATTATTATTCTTTTATTGAATTATATGATTTATATAACAAAAATATAAACATTTTTATGCCAATATAATAAATTTATGCATATGAGTGAATGAATAGTAAATGAGTGAGTCATTCAAAAAACAATTCTGTTTACAGGGTAGCAGAGAGGCCTGGCAAAGAATTTGGGGGGAGTTTTACAAGGTTTATAGTTACTGTTCAAGAAAATGACGTTGTGTTTTTTGTTGGTCATTTAGTTAATACGCAGCAATACCTAAAGAGAAAAAAATCCATACATAATATAAATTTTGTAGTTCTGCGCAAATATCACGTGCTAACTGACAAACAGACAGACAAATGGACGGACAAGCAAACAAAACGTAACCGGCATTAATCCTTTGTTATGGGTAGTTTTATTAAAACTTCTTCGACTCTCTTTTCAGACGAAAACACTTTTTTTGAAATGAGAAAATTACTTTTAAATTATATTTTTATGATAATTTATTTAATTTTTTATTTTACGATGATTTTCTTCTTGGAAAAAGTTAGCAAAATGCTTTTTTACGCTCCCCGCTATATAATTAACAAACATAAGTGAGTGTATATTTGTATTAATGGTAATGGATGTGGTATGTGATGTGTAGACAGTTGGTAGTCATTTTAAATTTTTATTTTGGCAAGTTGTAGGGTAGAGATTTTAAATATAGGGCAATTTGAGAATTTTATTAAAATTGGAGTTTGTAAGAAATATATTACAATTGAAATAGACCCAGTTTTTCACTTCTACATTAAATGCCAATTAAAAGTTAAATTAGTTAATCAAAATATTAATCTAAACCGACATTTGTATTTTTAAGTCTGAGATTAAATCTCACAGTACACAGTGTGCGATTTAAAAAATGTAATGGAAATAATTATGGAACTTTGGAACGGCTAAATTTTATACCCGAGGTGTCCACTCGCCCACACCTCTACTATCACCATGTGAAATTTCATAGAAATCGGAGCCGTTCCAAAGTTCCATAATTATTTCCATTTCATTTTTTAAATCGCACACTGTGCAGTATTGCCATATTGAATGGCAATCATTTATAAATAAAATAGGTAGTTTATGCAAAAATCACATGTTGTTATCAAAACAACTGGATGTTTCGAATAAGAAGAAGAAAATTTAGAGTAATTTTTAACCAAAGTATACAAAGTAGTCCGACTCTCTTTTAGTAAAATTTCTCTCTCACATATACGGGTACTGTGTGAATTGTGAGAGAACTAATACAAAGAAAAAAGCATCGAAATTTTACCACTAAATTTTTAAAATATTAAGCATTTTTGCACTGTATTTCACTTGTACACAGGTTTTTAAAATTTTTTCTCAAGTTATTAGCACAATTTAATTTCTAAAAACGGTCAATTTTACGCAAAATACAAATATTTTATTTTTACATATTTTTGACAATTTGTTTTGTTTTCTTTTATAATTAAATTCTTCAACAGAGTTTCAATTTTTGGTATTGAAAATTCAAACAAATTAAAATTGAAAACGTTTTTATAAAACTCTGTGTGTATAAGAAAAATATAAAAGCACAAACACGTTAACATTTTTGTTACTAACACATACTTAGAGTTAGGTACTTTTTTACTAACACACTCTTAGAGATAGGTACTCCTGCCAAAGAGTCGGACTACTTGTATATACTTTGTTTTTAACTATTTATGGAATTTGGATTAATAAATTTAATTTTAGAGAAATATGTAATAAAGTCAATATATTATTTTTCTAATAAAACTCATTTCTTCTTTTTTTAATAAAATCTTTTACATCATTTAATTAAAATTTAATTTAAGAAAAATTTAGACAGCGTCTATTTTTTTTTGCTATTAAAGATCACATTAAGATAATTTTTGGCGAATCTTAAAGAATGCCTCATTATTCAATCTCTTTTAAACTTATAACGGTATTCAAAACACAAGACACACTTAAATCATTAAACAAAGTAACAACAAAAGATCAAAATTTAATAATATAACAAACACACACTTCTATACTATAAACAACAATAAAAATAATAAGAATAATGAATATGAAAAAAAAAAAAAAGAATAAAAACGTTTAAACTTCAAGAAAATTATCTTTAAAAAGAAAAACGCTAAGCACGAGTTTGTGGTTGATTGGTTTTGTTTGAAGATGTAACAACATAAACAGAAAAGAAGAAAAAAAAATGCAACAACATCATATCAACACTTTACCTATACAAGGTGAATATGTATGTCGTCTTTTTTTATGATTGAATGCATACACATAGTTAAAATAAGAGAAAAGAAAAAACTTACAACACCATGTTCATATGATATTAATAAGAGAGACCAGAAAAGTCGCGACTCAACAAATTATGATGACAAGGCAGGATTTCAAATAAAATTATATTTTTTATAAAAAAAGTTATTATAATTATTATGATAATGATCATAATAATGATGATGTTATTGTTTGGCTTTTAATATTGAAATAAAGGAGACGAAATGCAAACTTTGCAAAAATATTTGCAACTTTAAACAACAACAAACAAAAAGAACTTTTTTTTCGTAAAGAATATAAAATTAAAACATATGCGGCGATGAACACCCATCATCACTTAAGTATTAAAGAAAATTTAAGAAGAGCTACAACAACACTTAAAAAAATGCAACAATAATAAATAAACAAACAAACAACAAACATTAATCGAAAAATCATATTGTGTTGATGAAGTGAAAAAAATCAGTAATGTCAACAAGGTAAAATAAAATAGGTAGATTATAACGTTTATATGGTAGCAGTTTGTTAATAACAATTGTTTTGCGCCGGTGCGCTGGTGAAAATTACTATGTGTAATTTAATTAAATTACTTTAATGTAATTTAACGACCCATTGGGAAGCTTTATTGATAGTCCATTTTTAATTGTAGAACTTTTCCTCATCAACGATTTTCAAATACTACACTGTAAATTTCATAAAGAAATAAAGGTACTCATTTACCTCCCTAACTCACTTAAAATCGTAAATATTTCCTATACTATTTATCCGATTGCAAAGATTCAATTAAAAGCTCTTAAGAGTGCATTTACAAAAATAAAATTAATATAAAAGTTTCACAAACACAACTTTTTAAGTATTTTGTAATTTCTAATACAAAAAAATTTTTTTTTTTTTTTTTGTGGAAATAATTTTTCTTAATAGCCGACCTTCGGCCTTTGATACGAGTTTCATAGGGAAATTCGATTTTCAAAACCCTATAATTTAATTGCGTTAACAAATTTTTACATCATTATATTCACCGTAAAAAGTACTATCAATGGCAAAAAAATCAAATAAATCGGAGCTGAATCAGGGTTGTCAACTTATGCCAAAATAAATTTACTAAAACAAAATTCTTTGAATGTTAAAAGTTGTTTTATTTTTTTTTTTTTTTTTTTTTTTTGCAAAAAAATTTACTAAACAGTTACTACGTTTATACGGCTGGATATGTCACTGTTTATACAACAGATGGCATACATACATGTTTATTATATTAATATATGTTTGTTAGTTAAATTTTATTTAATATTTGTAATAACAGTGGTTTTAACGATGAAAAATCAATTTTTTTAAAAAAGCTTGATTTGTAAATCATTCCTTCAAAGGTAGTTAAGACTTTTTTTTCACAAAAAACTGAACCCAATATTCGATTTGTAGAGAAAAAAACGTTATATTAAGGATTTGTGATTACAACACTTAAGAAATCAGGGAATAAAATAAAATTGAATAGACTCAATGTTTTTTTTGTAACAAATTGATGACAAAATTCTCTAAATTATTCAAAATGGATGAATAATTAATTATGACCAGGCAACACGCATATTATTTCTTGTACGTTTAATAAAGTAAATAAAATGTATTTATTCTTTCAGAGCACATAAAGCCTATTTTTGCATATTTCATTTTAACGGCATATTTTTCTTATAATGAAATATGCAAAAATAGGCTTTAAATTATTCAAAATGGATGAATAATTAATTATGGCCAGGCAACACGCATATTATTTCTTGTACGTTTAATAAAGTAAATAAAAGTATTTATTCTTTCAGAGCACATAAAGCCTATTTTTGCATATTTCATTTTAACGGCATATTTTTGCTTATAATGGTTTTTAGGGCATGTTTTCTTAATTTTATTGCATATTTATCTCATATAGCGAATTTTTTTGACAATTTCAATAGCATTTTTTATAATTGACCCTTTAAAAAATATATATATATATGTATATATAAATAAAAACATATAAATCTCAGCAAAAAAAAAAAAAACACATTTTCACCACTTCAAAAGTAGAACAAGTGTATATTTTAAACTTTTTTGGAAGTTCTTAATAATTGCTTCTAAAAAGTGAAAATAAATGAATTTTAAAATTTTACAAATTTTAAAGCACTTATTATATTTCAATTAGGCTAAAACAGAATTTTTGTTAAACAATTTTATAAACATAATTTTAAGGGAAGTACTTCAAAAGAAATGAACAAGAAGTATAAAAGAACATCCTACCAATGACAACCATATGTTAAAAAAATAACTTCTGCAGCTATTTTTCACCACTAAGTACTTCCTTCCAATTCATGATTTTTTCAGCTCTTTTTAGTTCCTTTTTTTGCTGAGAATTTAAAATAATAATTTTAAAGAAATATTTTTTTAAAGCTATTTTTACTACTCACATAAGGCATATTTAACTACTCACTAAATATGTACTTTTTTTAAGAATATTTAGGGTTTCCCTTGAAATTATGAAATTTTCCTTCACGTGAAGCACATCTAAAAATATTGAGTTTGCTAATTTTTGGTTGTCCATAAGCAATATGTTATGTTTCCATTTCACAATTTGGCACTCATCAAGATCTTCGGCACACTTGAAATTATTATATTTTTTTACGCCTTAATAAAAGTTTTTCTGTGTAGCCGGCTTGCGGCCGGGCTTAAGGACTTTCTCCTCTGGGAATGTCGAACACCGGCTTCGCTAAATAAGCTTTTTTCGAATATCAACAATTTTTTTAAGTTCCGCCATTTTTATACAAAATGTCCATTTTGTTCTCAAGTAATTAATTAATATGGTAATGATATATATCATTGAAAAGGTATTTATAAATGCTTTTAAATGACATCAATATAGTTAAGATCCGACAATTATTAATAAAGATATTCAGGAAAATATATTGAAACTATGAAGGCCTATAACTCGTAAACCGAGTAAGAGCGGACAAAATTTTTTATTGCACTATAATCACATGTAAAAGTACTATAGAATCACTATCAAAATTGTTTAAAAATCAACTGTGCCGAAGATCTTGATTTATGCCCACAATTTTAATTTTGAAAAGGTTTTCTTCATAAATTTTATTGTCGACTTTTTTAAATCTTATTTAAGAATACAGAAAAAAATTTATTTTAATTTTTTATAGGACAATAGAATTTAATAGAATTTTAAGAAATATATGTACTATTAAAAATTATTTTACTATTATTTTTTAACAAAAAAAAATGAAAATTTATTTAAAAAAATAAATGAATGGATTTGAACACTATTAAATTATAATTATTAGTTAAAAAACTTCTTTATAGGTATTGTCTATAGAAAAAAAAGTGAGAAAAGTTAATTTGTGAATTTTAAGAAAAAGAAAAAATAGAAAAAGTTACGTAAGTCGAGGTTCACACACAGCAATTTTTCTTGCTGTAATACTAACTTTGTAGGCGAGAAAGATTCCCTCTCCACAAAGTCAGAATCACAGAAAAAACTTTTTCCAATTTTTTTTCTTAAATTACCACTTTTAACGACCTTTTTTAAACATAATAAAAATAATTTTTATACTTTAATCATTTTCATCTAATAAAGTACTCAAAACCATACAGTTTTTATTTTTGAACAAATTGTGTAAAGTTTACACTGCAAACTTCGACTAAGTAATCTTAAAATATATAAATAATTTTAATGCTTTATAATAAATATCATAATATAGTGATGTGATAATAAATGCTCCAAAAAATCTAATAAATTACCCCCAAACTTAAATTATCTCTAAAGTTTTTATTTATATAAAACTGCTTAAAAATATCTCTAAAAAAAAACGCTAGATCACTGTTAATGACAATATGTACGATAATCGAACAAGAAAAAACGCTAACTTAACATTACTAATGATAATTTATGTTTTTGCAAAAAATAAACTCAAAAAAGATCAAAACAAGCTTAAAAAATAACTTCTTCGCCATTAAATAAAAAAATAACACTTCCTGGCTGCTATTTTTTTCATTAGTTCTTATTTTTTTCGCATTTAAAAAAAAAAAACCGTTCTTTTATTACACACAATCATACATACCTAATACGTACATCCAGGCAAAAGCTCATACACACATAGTTCAAGATAATAATGATGACAGTGACGGGGAGATGATTAAAATGACGCACCCACTACTTTTTCAAGTTTAGATTTTTTTTATTTTCCTCCTTCATCATCATTATGTACTTACATACACACAAAAACAAAACAATGATCTTGCTTTTTTTATTGTTTTTATTTTGCAACGGTGCATTTTAAGTTGTTGGTGGTATTGAGTGTTTACTTTTGTTTTTGCACTTATTTACACAACAAATATTCGGGAAAAATATAGAAGAATTTTGTAACGTTTCTTTGTTTTTTTTTCCTTATTCTAAAAATCTTTTTTTAATTCATTGCACTTTTTAATCTTTTAAATACCGTTATTTGGTGTTCTTTTGATTTATTTTTTTTAAATTGTTAATATTAACTAAAAATTTTTAAATTTAAACTTTTATTTTGTTAACTTTGAAAAACTTCACTTTATGTTATTTTTTTCTTTTCCCTTCTTTTACAGAACAGCAACTCACCCGTTATACCCAACCATCGCCTTTGAAGGCGCGCGCACAAGTGATTCCTTTTTCTTGAAGTTTTTAAGCTGGCCTTCTTGGATTTTCAACAACAAAAAACCATAGACATTCGGTTATTTTATTTCTTTTTCATCATCTTCGTCTTTACATGGCGAACACAACATAACACAAACACACACAACTCCGTTGATCCAGTCAAACATACAGCACAACATAATTACGTTGCTCGTCAAACATTAATACAATCGAGCCACACATACTAAATTTTTTTCTTTTGCTTTTAACGAGAAACAAAAACAACCACCATCATTATTATGTTCGTAACAACAACAATGTGTATGTTTATAATGTTGTTCAAGAAGTTTAAAGAAAAAAATGTTAGTTAGTTGTTGCTGTAAAAAAAAAAGGAACAAAAACGGCATCATATTTTGAAAACTTTTACGTTATTAAAGGGTTGCCAGGATTGTGCTAGAAAATTATTTGGAAACGTTTAATTCATTTTGATATTCGCGATTTTTTTTTCATATATCTTTCAAAGGAACCATATACATACAATTTTATACATGGTATTTGCACACATTTTTTAATATATCAAAATTATTTAGACAGCTTTAAAAGTCAATTTATACGCTTAACAATGCCAAAGATGGTTCAAAATCTAGCCTTTAAGATAATATATAATCTTTTATAGGTCGCAAAAATATAAAAATAGTGGCAAAAATTATGAAGAAACCTATCAGAGCCAAGTTGAAATTTAAATAAAAGTTAAAAATGGTACATCGTCATTATGGTTTAGAAAAAGTAATGGGAATAACTAACTAGGACCGGATAATCCTTAAATAAAAGATATCATTACATGTAATTAAAAACAATTTAAACAGATATTAGGAAAATTCTGTCAGAAAAATTTAACATCGCTTGGAATATATTCAAAATTTTTTACCATCGTGAATTTTGAAATTTAGATTTTTGTAATAAAGTTGGGTACGAAATAAAAATGGACAAACTCATGTATCAATATCAATTAAAATCTTTAAGCTAGGTTATGTTGTTTGCTCATAAGGAGCTGTCAAAGATAAACATTTTTTTACATTTTTGAAAAATAATAAAAAATTCAATTTTATTCAATTTTCAGTGTATTTAATTTAAATAAAAAGTCGTTAGTTAGTTATTTTTTTTTTTTTTTTTTTTTAATTGTCCTAAAATACACTAATTTTCAACTTTCATGGAATACAACTTAAAATGCTACAGGATGTTTGTTTTAAAAATTTTCCGAAAAACATTATATATTGTCCACTTTAATATTATGGAAAAAAATCGTGCGCATATATAGAAGCAGGATCCCATATACTCTTCAGGAGCGAAGCTATGGGGATTTAAAATAGGGTACCAATGCCATAGAGAATGTTTAACCACTAGCGAATTTTTGTTCCTAACCTGATTTCCAAGATTTTTATATCATCTTAAATTCCTTGATAAATCCTTTAGAAAACGAGTTTACATGTACTATTTTTGTTATATATTCTTCGAGATACATTCATTTGAATTTTCCACAATCTCAACTTTGCAAGATGTTGGTCAACATTTTCAACCGACTATCATATTTTTTGCAGTTTATTAAAGAATAAAATTTATTGAATAGAGAAGTCGATATCTTTTTTTAGTCAAAAAATAAACGATTTTGAATTGGCAAGTTTGCAAAAATTAATAAACAGACGGACTTAAGGACAGACATTAAAATTTTTTAAAAGTCTTAAAATTCCAAAAGTATATTATTTTTTGACTTCTTGACCAATATAAGAACTAAATCTAAATATTAAATTATTGATATCACCTTTCCCTGAATTAAGTGCTATTTTCGACTCATTTAACCCAAATGTATAGACGGACGGACATTGCCCTTTTGCCAAAAATTATTTTAGAATTCTAAAAATCAATATTTAAATAATAAATAGAAAAAAATAGAACATCATAATCAAAATTTGGATATCATCTTTTCCTGAATTATGCATAATTTTCGACCCATTTAACTCTAATGTATAGACGGACGGACATTACCATTCTGCCAAAAAAAATCTTAAAATTCTAAAACTAATTTTTTTACCGAATAATCAATGAAAAAATAAAACGTAATCATTAAAATATTGCTTTTACCCCAATGTGAGGCGGAAGGACAGACATTAGAATTCTTTAAAATAAGTGGTAAAATTCAGAAGATATATTAATTTTTACTTCTTGACCAATATAAAAACTAAATCTAAATATTAAAATATTGATATATCCTTTTCCTGAATTAAGTGCCATTTTCGACCCATTTAACCCAAATGTCTAGACGATTGCCATTTTATAATCCTAAAAAAACATTTTTTACTAAATAATAAATAGAAAAAATAGAACGTGATCATCAAAATTCGGATATCATCTTTTTCTGAATTAAGGGCCATTTTCGATCCATTTTACCCAAATGTATAGACAGACGGACATTACCATTCAGCCAAAAAACATCTTATAATTGTAAAAATGCATTTTTTACTTACTAATATATAGAAATATTTAACGTGATTATTAAAGTGTTGATATCACCTTTCCCTGAATTATGCATAATTTTCGACCCATTTAAGTCCAATGTATAGACGGACATTACCATTCTGCCAAAAAAAAATCTTAAAATTCAAAAACAGATTTTTTTCCTAATAAACAATAAAAAACGTGATTATTAAAAGATTGATATAACCTTTCCTTCAATTAATCGTCATTTTCGACCCCTTTTACCCCAGTGTGCGACGTTGAATTTTTATGACAGATTTTCGCTAATTTCTCTTTTAAATGATTATATTTTCATATAAGAGATTCTTTTTATTAAAGATTAAACGATTTTTTAACCGTAGGCAAACTCTTACAAATTCTAAAGATGTACCATTTTAAACTATCATTTAAGTCTCAACTTGACTGATTTCTTTTTTGGCACTATTTTAAAATTTTTGCGACTTATTGTATCACAAGATTTTTTACTATCTTATAGACAAGATTTTGAACCATTCTTAGCTGTGTAAATAATTTTGAAATATAAAGAATATGTGTAAATACTTTTGAAATGAAAAATGCATACGAATTTTTCTTATCAGAAATAAATTCCGTAACTTTTTCAGAAATTACCACAACCTTTATACATTTAAGGCTTTACAACAACAAAACAATTATTTTAAAATATTTTTAGCAACAAAAATATTTGACTTCTTTTCCAAATTTAAAAAAGTGTAAATATAAACAAGCGCGAATGTTATATTCGGCCCGGCCGAATCTATATACCCACCATCAACTTTTTCAAATTTTGCATTATATAGAAGGGGGTGGTAAAGTGGGCGGACCACGCCCATTTTTTGTTTCCGAGTTTACATTGGTCCTTTAACTATTTGAACTCAATTTCGTTGATTTTCACCTTATATGGGCGGTAAAGTGGGCGGACCACGCCCATTTTTGGTTTCGGTGTTTATATCGATCCCCGAATTATACTTACAAAATTTCGTTGTCGTACATGTTTTTGTTGAAGAAATATCAGCAGAAAAGTATAAAACGGACACCCTATGTTTCTAGTTTTTAACCCATAACTTTTTTGTTTCTTAACCGTTTCTTAATTTTGCCCATTTTCAATACCAAACAAACCTTATATAAGATAAACATTTCTGCCAAATTTCGTCCCCCTACGTTGCTCCGTTCGAGTCCTATACTGCTTTCAACAGACGGACGGACATAGCTAAATCGACTCAGAATCTAACCAGGACCCAGAAAATATATACTTTGTGGGGTCTTAGATGATTCCTTCGACAAAAATCAAAATCAATATACCCCCATCTTTTTGATGGTGGGTATAAAAACAGACTTTCGATCGTAACTTTCCCTAGGATTGTTAGAACAATGTAGAAGATAATAAAACAAAAATTTTGTCTAAAAGCGAAAAATCATTTGAAGAATTTAAAACACTCAATTTATGATATCAACTGCAGATGAATTAATTCCAATCCACGCGATGATCCTCAATTCATCCCATAGTGTAATTTAAATTTTCAGATCCAATTAACTTCGTAAAGTTAAATAAAACAAACAAAACAAGATTTTTGTAGACTTAACTAGAGCTTTAAAAAATATAAAAATCGGGTGATCAAAATTGTAAGTTATAAAATTTGTTTCATTTCATACTTTAACTGAACCATATTTTTACTAATAGTATCCCAAAGGGATACTACAGCGATAACTCTAGAAAACTCACAAATTCCTTTACATCATGTCGATTTTTCCTTTTCAAAATATAAAAATAAACATCGAACAGTTTGTTTGAAACGAACAAAATGAGCTACAAGCAACCGCAAATTGTTTTATATGTATTTCAAGTGCGCTTGCAGGTGTTTGATACCCCGGCCTTTTTTCTGTTGTCGTCATCTCATATAAAAGGGATAGGCGTCGAACCACTGCAAGCGTTTGCAAGCGAACAAACTCTGGATACAACATGTTCGCTTATTATCATTTATGCATTTTTAAATCCATGTCATGTCATCAAACATAATGTTGCAATTGAACAATCGTTCAAACATGTTAGAAATGTGTTGGAAAGTAAATTGTTGTAAGTAAATGGAAAACCACACAGAGTCTTAAAAGACTTTAATTAATAAAAATTAAAAACAAATCAGAGAAAATATGTTTAAATTTCAGCTAAGAAGTGTGTATCTTGATAAAAAAAATATCACATACTATAAATTTTGTTACAATTAAATAAATAACAACTATTATAGTGTTTATACGCAACTCTTTCACGCAATTATTGCGATATGAATATTTTGCCGTAAAACCGTGAGTTTATATATTATTTGCAAGTTAGTAACTCACGAAAACTAATCGTGATTAGTAAAGCTAATTGCCAGGGATGGAATAGTACTTTTTTGATACTATTTAACATTCAAAAATCATTTGATACTGTCAAACTATAAACTGGATATTTCACAATTCAAATTATAAATAAAATTTTTAAAAGAAAATATATTTTGGAGATGCTCTGTAAATCTTTGAAGTGAAAATGACCAAAATTTTAGACATGAATGAATTATATTTTAAGAAAATTAAAGCAGTGCTCGATTTTAAGGTATTGATCTTAGATTTTTTTCTACTTAAGTTTGTTTTAATAACATCGGAATAAAATCATTTAATAATTTAGTATCGCATTTAATCCTTCGTTTTGAATAAAAAAATTACATTATTTTAGTATGCACTAAATAAAAAATAAATAACTATCAAAAATTTAAATTTTAATACTCTGAGGTTGAGAAAAGTACTATTTGAAATTTATTTTGATACCCAAAAATATTTTCATTTTCCATCTCTGCTAATTGCAAATAAAGCGTACGGCGTTGCCACTTCCTTTTACTACGAGTCTACATTAGACAAATTTTTATAACTTTGAGTCTATATTAGAGAAATTTGTATCAAGACAAACGTTAAATTTCTGTTTGAGTTGCAGATAATTTTTTTATCACTGTCAATTATAGGGGAAAACGTATATCATAATAAACCATGCAAAAAGTACCAACAACAATCAAAATGGCGTCTTTTATCAAGCATTATCAAGACAAAGTTGTCAGGGCTCGAGCGCTGACAATTTTCTTTTAACGATGCAATAATACTGACAAATTCAGTCTACATTAGACAAATCTTTATCATGATAAAATTTTGACGTTTGTCTTGATAAAAATTTGTCTAATGTAGACTCAAAGTAAAGACAAACGTCAAAATTTTATCATGATAAAGATTTGTCTAATGTTGACTGAATTTGTTAGTATTATTGCAGCGTTAAAAGAAAATTGTCAGCGCTCGAACTCTAACAACTTTGCCTTGATAATTCTTGGAAAAAGGCGCCATCATTATTCTTGTTGGTACTTTTTGCATGGTTTATTATGACATACGTTTTCCCCTATAACATAGTGTCTACATTAGACACATTTTTATCAAGACAAACGTCAAAATCAGTGCGAATCTATACAAGGTAACCTTAGTTAAAGAGCTGATTATTATTTTTGGTTGTTACAGCCGTCAAACTGCCTATATAAAAAACAATAATGAATTCGCCATATTGTTGTTTTTGTGTAACTGTTGCCACCTTCCATAAATTCGCGTTTATTTTGACGTTTGTCTTGATAAAAAATTGTCTAATGTAGAGACCATGTAATTGACAGAGATAAAAAATTATCTGCAACTCAAACAAAAATTTGACGTTTGTCTTGATACAAATTTCTCTAGTAGAGACTGATAATAGTTGTATAGTTGTATTTTTTTTTTTTTTCATCTAGCACGACATATAAGGAAATATATTTGTTTATGCAATTTGCGTATAAACAATGAGTTATTTATTTGCAATAATTGTGCGTATAAACGTAATATTTTACATGCACCTCTTACTCGCAATTAAAAATATTGCGTTATGAAAAATTTTCATATAAACTGTGAGTTAATACGAAAACTTATCTTGATAATAATTGTAAAGCGTACTGCGTTGCCACTTCTTTTGTATTTATAAAATTTTCGATGATAATAATTATATTTTTTCCATCCGGCAGCACAAATGAGCAAATAAATTTCTTTGTGCAATTTGCGTATAAATAGTGAGTTAATTTTTATTTGCAATAATTGTGAGTATAAACGTAATATATGTAATTGTAGCCTAGGAAGTTTAAAGGTTGGCCGATCTTAGGATAAAAATAATTTGTTTTTGAGCCATTTTATTGATGATGGTGATACTATGGATATTTTAGCAATTTTTTTCGAACACAGTCTTTATATTACTTGAATTTTTTGATAGCATTTTTTTGATCCACATTTTTTTATGATTTTCTGGTTTTCCATTTTTCCCAGAAGCTGCTTTGGATTTTTAAGGACCTGTGCTATTTTTGTTTAATTTAATTAAAACGATAAATTTTAGGAAGTATTATAAATTTCAATTATTTCTCACAAATATTTTAATCAAGAGAAATTGCTTCTATTATGGACTTAAGTAGTCATTAAAGAAAATTTATGTTACTTTATGTCATACACTTTCAAAGAGTCCTACATATTATCTCCTTCTCAAATAAAATTTTTATAGTTTTCCTTTTAAGAATAAAAGTACTTGTAAAACAAATTATTATTACATAAATATTTGACAATTAATGTCAAATTATTACAATTAAAAAAATATAAAATTTTAAAAACAATTGTGATTACAATTTTATATGATTACGATAAGACACGTTCGTTCATACCTCTTAACGTTTTTATGGCTTTTATGAGAAAATTCAAAACAAAAAAAATTCTTTTCTTGCTTTGAAAACTGCCAAGTAATAAAAAGAAAATTGACATTTTATCAAAGAAGAAATCCTTGATCCTTTTTTTTAGCAGCAAACGATCACTCATGAAAAACGTGTTCATACATAAGTACATATAAAATACACAAACAGAAAGATGTTCTGCATATTTGTCCTTTCGGGTTTGTTTGATGCCACCTTTAAATCTAATAACAATTAAAACTGAAATTGTAACTAAACCACCACCTTTTTGAAGACCACAAAATTATCGTAAGAAACCCAAAAATAACTGGTACACAGTAACCTTCTAGAAATGACATCATGACAAAGGTGTGAACATTTAGCAAATTTTCCATGGTTAGTTAAAACAAGATCTCTTTGAAGCAAAAATAAAGTAATAAAAGCTGCAAACATATAAAATAATAATAAATTTCTAAACATACAATTTGTTACAGTAGATTAATAAATTTTGAATCCTGTTTGTTTCTTTTTTCTATTTTCAGCAATTAATTAAAGTTAAAAGAAAAGAAAGAATTAGATTAAAGTTTTTAAAGATTTTGTTATTTAAAATGCAAAAATTCTTCCTAAGATTCTTTGAATTGTAAGTTTGAGATATAGAACTACAGTAGAGTTGATTAACAAGATTTTATTGTTTTGATTATTGATATTTTACAAAAGCGATTTGATATACCGAATACTAAGGATAATAGTAGGAAAACATAGAAAAGTTAAATATTTATAGTGACACACACATACATATTTTTTGTAACAAAACTGAATTTCTTTACAGCTTTTTTGTTCAGATGTAAGAATAAACCTTGCAGATTTTAGCAAGCAGTCCTGTGATGTAAAGGTAGTAGAACATAGTGAAATAAGAAAGTGACCTCGTAAGCGCAGCTGATTTGTAATTTTTAAATGTGTGTATCTCGCGAAACTGTCAAATTGTTTTTAATTCGTATGTTATATTTTTTGCCGCGTTTATTTGGAAGATAAATTTGTTGCTAATCTTCCAGACGTCACTTCTTAGTGACTTCCAGATAATTGTCAGAAATGTATACGAAATTTAAAAAAACAAAATACATTATTATCGTCCTTTCATCTTCCAATAGTATACTGAAGTCACTTCTGGAAGATAATAAGATGATAATTCGAATTTAACAAAAACAAAATACATTACTATTGCGCAATAATCTTCTTGGCGTGTGTTAGGAAGATTGTCAGTTTTTTTATGAAAAGAAAACAACACGATAAAGAAGCAAGTAAAATCATGCAATTCAGTAATAATTTAACTTTGGTACAGTTTGTCTGCAATATTAAATATGAAAAGCAAAATGTTCCTGATTATTACATACATTTTTTTAATTGTTAATATCATAATTTGGAAATTATAAACAAAAACATTTTCAAAAAGTAAGTAAATCTATTTAATCTTTTATTTAGTAATATCGGATTTTACTCACAATTTAAATTTATTTTAGGAAAAACTCCATCAAACAGACAAGTATTTACATATTTAAAGACGTCCAAAACTTTGCCTGAAAAAGTGTTCTTTGCAAAGAAGTAATCTAAATACAATTTAACTATAAAAATTATTAGTAATCTTCCTTTCTTTTTTAAAGGTACCGGAATTCACCAGAAGTTTCTCATGAAGATTTTATTATTAAATGTAAAATTAATTTTTTTGTGAATTATTTCTTTTGTACTGTTATATGTATAGATAATTGTGAAATAAAGATAATTATGAAATATAAAAATAACTTAATTTTTATTATAAATACAGAAATTAAAAAATGCAAAATCATCTTCTAAAAGAGACTAAGACGACACTTCTGTGATCATTTCCTGGTGGCGTCTGGAAAAGTCTACTTCGCCACATCCAGAAGTATCTTCTTCGAGTCGTCTGGAAGACAGTTACACGAGAAACACTTCTTCCCGACGGAAGATGATTTTAATGATACTTTAGCAATAGTTTTTGCGATGAGTCTCAACTTCTGAAAGACTCTTCTTAGCCACTTCCGCAATAGAAAATGTTTGCAGGGTACCATTATGTAAAATTTGTTTACATTAAAGTCTTAAATGAATTTTTGGCGAATTTAAAAAAAAAAATTACATGACCAACTTTGGATGTTTACCCTTTACCCCTGTGATCAGCTTGGGCCTGTACTACTCCAAATCAATTTGGAATTTTATTTCAATATATCCAACGGTTTGCAAATTACAGAATTATTTTTAAATAAAAATCGATTTGGAACCATTGTGAAACGTTGGGGAAAAATGTGTTAAAAGAGGCGATTAATTGAATTTTGAAAATTAATTTTTCGTAATAAAAATGGGTACCGAATAAAAATAGATAAATATTAAAGAAAATAAAAACATTTAAATATTGATATCACTTTTCCCAGAATTAAGCGCAATTTTCATAGAATTTTCAATGAAAATAATTGTATTTTTACATCCGTCATGGCAAAAGAGTAAATGTTTCATTTGTGAATTTGTTTGTGAACCGGACGTATAAACGTAGTATTCAATTTATTTATTTATTTATTTATTTATTTATTTATTTATTTATTTATTTATTTATTTATTTATTTATTTATTTATTTATTTATTTATTTATTTATTTATTTATTTATTTATTTATTTATTTATTTATTTATTTATTTATTTATTTATTTATTTATTTATTTATTTATTTATTTATTTATTTATTTATTTATTTATTTATTTATTTATTTATTTATTTATTTATTTATTTATTTATTTATTTATTTATTTATTTATTTATTTATTTATTTATTTATTTATTTATTTATTTATTTATTTATTTATTTATTTATTTATTTATTTATTTATTTATTTATTTATTTATTTATTTATTTATTTATTTATTTATTTATTTTTTTTTTTATTTATTTATTTATTTATTTATTTATTTATTTATTTATTATAACAGAGTAGTTAAAAGTGGCTAGTGGTACCCTAATTTATACTTTCACCCAGCAGAAAGTTTACTTTTTAACCAACAAAAGAATCTACCCAAAATAATCCCTTCTTCTTCTTTCTTTTGAAAATTTAAGTTTAAAAAAGAAATTAAATGCAGCTTGTGGCAAATATGCATGTTTGTAAAAAGATGTGTTTAAGTGCCACAAGTATACAACATGCAGCACGAGTCAACAGCCAGAGCAATTAAAGGGCAAGTTGCCAATTGATCATAAAAAAAAATAAAAACATACACGAAATACATATATGTAGCAGGTCCTTTTTGTGTTTACTGAAGGAATTAAAAACAAGAAGGGTTATTTAGCATACATACAAACATATGCTGTTTTAAGACACATACGCATACAACCAAACATTAATACCAAGTCGGCACTTTATCATAGGAACCAACACACACATAACACTCATTAACATTAATGATAAAAAATGTTGCTTCTCCAGCTCCAGAAAAAAGAATTAAACTTGTCTTAAGAAAAAAAAAAAAAAAAAACAAATTTAAGCAGGTGATCTTTAAATATAACTATGTAATGTATGTATGTATGTTGTCTGCTGCATCATGGTTGGAATAGTCAGTTAGACATCATCATACGAATACGAGTATAATTGTGAAAAGTTTGTGTCAAAACGAAAAACAGCTTGTAAATGATTTTTTAACCTGATGTTACTTCTTAACGAAAGCAATAAACCCTTAGACAGAAAGAAATTGGCCTTAAAACATATTGTCGATGTTGGTGAACGAACGACCAACAAACAACAGGCTGCTAACAAATACAGAATCTGCTACTACTTTGTCAGTCATAAAATAGGATAATTGTAAGCGTAGCACTCGGCAGGATAATATTAAGGTGGAGAAATATGTATGGTGTTTTAGTAAGGATAGAAAAAGAAGATTTTTTGTTGGGAATTGCATTACTCTAAGGGAAAAATTCGATTCCAAATTCACGACGGTTGTGTTCACATAGACAATTTACGGTATCGGCTTTTTGATACCTTTCGTTTACAAATTTAAAATAAACGAAATAGAAAAATAATAATTCGATACTGAAATGGTGTCCTCTTGATAAATTTTCTTTAATGATTGGAACGGGGCAAAATTACTATTGACATTGAATGGTATCGTTATCAACACATTTTTCTCTGGGTATAGTGTAGTTACGTTGAGTCTACACTAGAAAAAAATTTATCAAGACAAACGTCAAAATTTCATCAGGATAAAAATTTGTCTAATGTAGACTGAATTGGTCAGTATTATTGCAGAGTTAAAACAAAATTGTCAGCGTTCGAGCTCTGACAACTTTGTCTTGACGTTGCTTGGTAAAAGTCGCCATCTTGATTGTTATTGGTACTATTTACATGGTTTATTTTGACATACGCTTTACCATACAAAATTATCTGCTATTCAAAAAGAAATTTACGTTTGTATTGATACAAATTTTTCATGTGTAGACTCGACGTTAACAACTTTGTCTTGACGTTGCTAGGTAAAAGACGCCATTTTGACTATTGTTGGTACTTTTTTACATGGTTTATTATGACATACATTTTAATACAAATTTCTCTAATATAGACTCGTCTTTAATATTACACAGTGGGGAAGAATCGAAATTTTTTGGAAATAAATCTGTAACTTCTGATCGGCTGATTAGATTTACATGAAACTTGGTACATATATAGCAGAGGAGTGTACAATGTTAAGTTTGGAAGGGGGACGAAATAGACTCTTCAAGTGCGGAGCTAAAGGGGCTCAAAGTTTGTTATCTCTGACATAGAAATTTTTTAATCGCTTGCCAAATTTTTGTCCCCCTTCCAAACTTAACATTGTACACTCCTCTGCCATACATATACCAAGTTTCATGCAAATCCTATGAGCTGATCAGAAGTTACAGATTTATTTCCAAAAAATTTCGATTCTGCCCCACTGTGTATTATATATTGATGCTTAATGTGGGCTATAAAAAGACCTACAAGAAATAGACCTATTTTGAAATTTGGCTATTTAATAGGTTTGATTGAACCATAATTTTGAATTGTAAATTTCAAAATACTTACGATAAAGCTAAATTGTAAATATAACTGGAACTATATAACACCTAAAGTATCGCTAAAAACAGCTCAATTTGGACTATAAAAACACCTATGATTAAAGCTTAGTTCGGACTATGAAATAACCTACAATTAAAGCTATGATTTAAAATAAATTAAGATATGAAACACATACGATTAAAGCTAAATTTAAACATCGTAACTGTATGGATTAACCTGTTTAGATTTTTGTGCAGGGTGCAGTTAAATACAGTCTATTCATTCATAAATTATAGAATATCATCTAAGCCATTTGCGAAGTTCTTGAAAAATTTAGTTCCCTGAAAACTGAATTGTCCATACCTAGAGCAGCAACATATAACTGCATTAAAGATATGGTCATATAAATAGCAAAAACTTTTTGTTTTATAAACATTAAATTAAAAACTAAAATGTAAAATTCCAAAAGAAGAATTACGCATTAGGAATTTTTAAAAAAGTTGTTACCTAGTACCATAGAATACAGTTTTTAATTCACTTGTGCTATTTTCAACTCCCTAAATCTGCATGTTAGTTAAATATCCTTCTTTTCTCTATTCCATATACAGTTTTCTATATAACAACGAACCCACATTCGTATTTAAATTTTAACTCGTGCCTCAAAGGCTTTATTGTTGTTATTGTTTCAAAACATTTTTTTATTTTTTATTTTTCGAAACATGCTGAGCTGTCGCTTCAAAGTCTTTAACTCGTAAAAATTGCAACATCATCGTTGCAAATGTTTTAAAAGAAGAAAAACCGCACACAGTCTGAAAATAAGTGAAAAAAAACCTGAAGACAGAAGGACATAGTGGTGAGTAATAAATGAATGAACGGATAGATAGGATAAGGACAGACAAAAAGTGAAACAGATAAGATAATTAACACGCACAGTCAGTGAATGATATTTTGTGCAAACAAATTAACAAAACATTAAGGTGATACATACATACAAGAGTTGTAAATTATGCATACGTATGTATATATACACATATACATACATTTTTTTATACATACATTAACCTTGTTAATGTTTATTAGAAAACAAATATATTTATATTATATTTTTTTAAATTCAGCTCACTTTCCAATTAATAACATAAACAATACCTACCATTAAAGCAAAATTTTGAATATCAAAACACTTACATACGATTAAAGCGAAATTTGGACATGGATCTTTGATTGAAACAAAATTTTGAATATAAAAAGACCCACTATAAAGCTAAGTTTAAACTATAAGATTAAAGCCTAATTAGCGGTAATAAAAATGCTTCGATTGATGGTAAAATTAACTATTAAATTTTTTGCTTAATTTGGACCAAGAAACTGTGATTTGAACCCTTTAGACTCATTTATTTATATGAAAATATTAGAAATAATTTTATAAGTAAATTGAAATTACAGTAGACTCGCGGAAACGTGAACTAATTTTTACCAAGGATGTTCACGTTTTCGATTTGTATACATAAATATAAAACTTTTTTGTTTTAACGAACAAAAACAGGTATTATATTCTTCTAGGATTAGAAATAAAAACATTTTATTCTTTTTCGCGGTTTTCCCAATTTTTAAACACCAAAAATAAAAATAAAAAAAAATTTTCACGTTTTTGAGCTTTAATTTTTTGTTCACGTTTTAGAATAGTCTGTGTAAAAAAATTTGTTCACATTTCTGAGTCGTTCACATATTCGAGTGTTCACGTTTTCGCGAGTGCACTGTATAATAAAATGTTGAGTGTTGCCCAATTTTTTTTTTACTAATATTGCAAAAGGAAAAGAAGGAATTTTCTTTTAAATCAAAATCCTATTTTTCACTAAAAATCAAATTTGTTCCAAAAAATTTTTTTCTAAGAATCGAATTTTTTATTAAAATTTAGTACTAAAAATTTAATAAAAAAAAAATCACTAAAAATTCAATTTTCTTAAATTCAATATTTCACTAAGTTCCCTGCGGGAAATTTGTGGTAATTGCAGTAATGGACCGGTTTCTCTGTACTAGTTGAGTATCAATTGACACCTAACTCGTCACCAAAGTTCCAATTGAGAACCAGTTGACACAAACACACTCACTATTAACATGCTCGTTAAGTGCGCAAATAGCAACTCTCGCGCAATAACAATCAGTGGCTGAGTGGTAAGCGTTGAAGACTATAAAACATAACATACGTCAGATGAACATGGGTTCGAGCCGCGGTGCCGCCATCGACATTAACGAAAAATTATAAAATTAAAATAAACATAATTTAATAAAAATAATGTTTAAAAAGTAAATAATTACCGAATTTTTATAAAATTTTTATTACAATAATCGTTACTGAACTTGTCCTCTTGGACCTGTCCTAGGACCTATCCTGTGACCTGTCCCAAGAGGCTAATTAGCCACCTCCAATGACAACCCCATGTAAAAGTGACAGGTTCTTCTCATATAAAGTTCCGGAACTGGGACCGGTCACTAGCCCTGAGAACCTGTCACGTGACTAGTTTTGAACCAGTTCTCTTTACTCTAGGGTTGTTACAATCACTTATATAGGCTGATCCATTTAGTTTTTTTTTATAATTTTAAATAAAATACTTAAAATATAATTGAATATTGGAATCTTCATAATGATCCGATAGAATAGTCTCTAACATTTGCTTTTTAAAAATAATTCATTCAAATGTTGGACACGACTGCGCTGTAGGTGCTCAATTTGAAAGGTCAAATTTTCGATCACAACGGTAACTCGCTATTTACGCGGGTAATGATGGCTTCCAATCGCAGCTGGCTTATCGTAAAGACTTTTGACTTCACATAACCCCAATGAAGAAAATCCATAGGTGTGATTCACTCGATCTAAGAGGTCGGTTCGGAACACGAAATTCGCTGCTCAAGAACCTGGCGTTGTCAAGCTGTTTCATACGAAATGCCATGACACGATGTCGAATCGATTGATCACGGATTACTACAACAATAATTTTGTGACAGAAACGAAGGTTTGATTATTATAACCATAATATGGTACGAGACGAATCAATAATTCAGGTGTCTTTTGGATTATTTTTTTTAAATCGTCTATGAATTATTGGAATAAGTTGGTACCTTTTAATTTCAATCTTTGTTTGAAAATTCAGTTTAAAAAGAAGTGGACACATTTTAACAAAAAATGTTACCGAAAGTACAATAAAAGCTGTTTTTGAAACTATTCCAGAAAATACAAACTATAAAAAATAAATTATTCTTTAATACTGAACATGGCGGAAAAAATGATTTTTATTGCTGGTGTCTGTTAAATTTGTATTTCAAAATTCTGATTTAAAATTTTACATAAACATAGTCAATATGAGTATTAAAATTCTTATTTTGATAAGAACTACCCAGTTGAATTAAAATATTGACTATGAACATTTTTAAATCAGGTTAACTGTCTTTTAAATCGCGAAATTGAAAGAGTTTTAAAAGCAACTTATACCTTAAAATCAAGTAAAAATTTTAAAATTTAAATTTTCATCAAAAACAATAAACAATATTGTGAAAAAAAAAATCCTTGAAAAATAGAATGTTTTGTGGAATATAAAAATATTGACGTCACTCTTTGATGTTTTTTATGTAACAATGGACTCGCCTTCCAAATACCTTTGAAATTAAACAGTCGAACACGGTTATAACGAACTCGAAGAGACTGATATATTTTGTTCGTTATAAACGTAGTTCGTTATGTCCGTCATATTTGGAATTAAAGCTTATTTGTATACCCTACACTACCACAGGTGGTTGGGGTATTATGTGTTTGTGCAAATTATGTAACGCAGAGAAAAAATCCTCCGACCCCCACCTTAAAGTATACCGTTCGACTCAGAATCACTTTCTAAGTCGATTTAACGATGTCCGTCCGTCTGGCTGGCTGTCTGTCCATGTAAACCTAGTGTACAAAGTACTGGTCGCAATTTTAAAGATATCTTGATGAAATTTGGTACAAATAATTATTTAGACACAAGGAAGAAGCCAATTGAAATTGCTTATGATCGGTCCATTATTTCACCTAGCCCCCATACAAATGTCCTCCCGGAATAGAGGTTTAACGATCATAAATGCCTTAAATATATCAATATTTCAATGAAACTCGCTACAAAGGAGTTTTGTATAAGTTTTAATCTTTATGCCAAATTTCATCAAGATCGGTCCGTAATTGACCATAGCTCCCATATAAATCCCCTCTTCCGAAATTCCCTTTAAGGTGCATAAATACCATACGAACCATACGAATTGTATCAAGTTAATATTCGACACAAATAAGTTTTATATAAATAGAAATAACATTGCCAAAATTTATGAGAATCGGTTCATAATTTACCATTGCTTCCATATAAACCAACTTTCGGGAATCGCCCTAAAGGGCATAAAATCATATAGATGTTAGTATCAATGCATTGCTCTGTATTTGTATAATTTATTTTACATTTAGTAAAAATGTTGGTCTACAATTGGCCAAAGGTCTAATTTTAAGCTCATACACAATGGTGAAGGGTAGCATATGATCGGTCTTAACCGTCTATAGTTTCTCTCTCGTTTTAATTTCATTAAATTTAAAAATTCTCTATAATTAGCGCCATCTGTAGGATTTTTGACGTAATATATAGGGTCTAAAAAGTATATTTTTCTGTTCCTAAGTTGTTTTTTAATTTTCGAAATAATTTTTTTATTTTAATTTAGTAAAATAAATTACGTTAACATAACACACTTTGTGAATCCCCCAAATATGTATATATTCGTAAAACTATATTTTAAAAATAATAATAGTTTTACATGCCTATTCATAGAAAAAGTCTTAAAAAAGTCACAATTTTATTATGACTAAAAGTTACGACTATACTTGTGACTCTGTCATAACTTCATATTCTGTTAACATAGTCACAAAACATGCTTAACATTTAAAAATGTTGACTTTTCTTGTCAATTAAAAATAAAAATTAAAAATAAAAAGTTTTGTAAAAAGTTTGACATTTTTAGGGGAGAATGAAAATTTGCAAAGAATACTGCAAAATTTGATGAAAATCTGCAAGAAATGTGATTAAGTGTGTGTTGTATATATGCTTTGTCGCTTTTTGTCCTTCAATTATTTCAAATATGTATATATGCATTGTTTTTTCTACATCATATTTTTCTATATTTTCATATTATTTATTTTCAATTAAAATGTTTTCTTATGATAGTCACAATTCTTATGACTGCCAACATATCAGGTCTTAATTTTAAAACGAAATATTAATACATTTTTGTTTGTGAATAGAAAATTAAAGACTATAGTCACAATTTGTGATTTATGACTATTTTTCAGTTACAATTTTTCTGTGAATAGGCATGTTAATTTATAAATATTCTGAAGCATTGAAAAAACAAAACTTTGACGCTTTTCGTTAAAAAATGAATTTTTGAAAATTTTTTTCCTAAAACCAGCTTTTTGATTCATTAATATTTGCTTTAAATTCTCTGATTTTGGCGCCTTCTAGCAGCCACAAAAATAACTTTTTCCAAACAAATCTTTTTAAGTTGTATGATTTATATTGTCATCTTTCTAAAAACGTATATGGGAAATTCTTCAAACTCGTTTACTTTTGATGTTCAAAAAAATGTCGAAAATTTGTAAATGGCACATCAACGATATTTAGTACCAACATTCCTTGACTCTAGCGTGAATGACTTTTACCGAACGGCATCAATGTTATGGCGCACAGTGTGCGATTCAAAAAATTAAATGGAAATAATTATGGAAAATTGGAACGGCTACTCCGATTTCCATGAAATTTCATACGGTGATAGTAGAGGTGTAGGCGAGTTTAAGTTTTGAGCTACAGGGAGCGAGTCCACAGGGTCCCAAAGTTGGACACCTCGGGTAAAAAATTTATTAAAAACGATCCTGATTCCTTATATCTGAACCGATTTCAAAGATTTTTATATTGGAGGATTCTGCTAGTCAATATCTAAGAGATATTAAGCTTCAAAAATTAAAACTTTTACTTTTTAGCCTGTCTTGGTGAATTTTTTTCACTACAACGGATCCAATTTTAGCCCCATTTTTTAAAATTTTTTTTATTTCATTAAAAACAAATAGAAAAATTATGTAAAGTAAGAATTTAGAAAAAATATTTACGGAGTGAAAAGTTTCAAGCATTTAAATTTAAACTTTCAAAAAAAGTTGATTTTTTCTCGTTTTTTTTTTTTTTTTTGCCAAAAAAGTGGTCATTCTTTTTCTGTTATATAAAAATTTTCTTAAGTAACATATATAGTATTTATATTTTTCTGAAAGATAACTAAACACAGAATACTTTCATAGAAATCGGAGTAGCCGTTCCGAAGTTCCATAATTATTTCCATTTCATTTTTTGAATCGCACACTGTGTGGCGGTTTAAGATAAAAATTGTTAAAAAAAATTTCCAAAATTATATTTATAGTCCTAAATCAAAAATTATTGCATTTATGTACTATATAATGCTGTATCTAAAATACAAATTAAAAATATCGCAATAAGTTAGGTATGCGTGGATATATTAGTGATTTAATAATTATTAAACCTTCTTTTCATCCATTTATTGCAAAATTAATCTTTTTTTAAAATAAGTCATAAGCAGGGCAAGTTTTTATATGCACAAAAAAAATTTAAATATGCGCTTGAAAAGCACGAAAAAATGTTATAATATGCACATAAATATGCAAAAATAGCAAGAATATGTATATAAAAACCAACGAATTTATGCATTTTCATATATTAATGTGTAGAAATTATGCACAAATATGCATTTTTTAACTTTCAATCTCTAATAGATTTTGATGTTTATAAAAATATAACTATTTTAATTTTAAGTATCATATTTGACGCTTCTGAATTATTTTTCTTTACAATATTTACAATGTACTCAAAATTCTCACCAACAAATTTTTAGAAATTATTTGATTGAACTCTAAAAAATCACCAAAAAATGGTGTTTTTGTTAAGAAAACTAACTTTTATCTCCAATATATGCAAATTTATGCAAAGATTTAAAATATAAGCATTTTTTGTGAAATTCTTTTGAAATATGCAAATGCTTACTTTACAAGCGAAAAGCTTAAAAAACTTGCCCTAGTCATAAGACACAAATAACTATACACGTTTAGAAAATTAATATTTTAAAACGCCATAATGATTTTTAAATATCATTTGGAAATCTTCTTTGATAACGCTATACTCTAGTTTCACTGAAATAACGTTGCGAGTGTGCCTCGCGAAAAAGGCACCTCTTGGAGCCATTCACGTTTTTTCTCTCCAAGTTTGGGTACCTCCTACAGCATTTCTGTTGAGGGTACAATAACGAGATATATGTCAAATAATGCAAACAAGAGCTATTAGGCTCTGTTTTGAATTTTGAAATATCCGAAACGGCGTAAAATCCCTAGTGAAAAAACTGCAAAATTTTAAAAAATTGTTCACGGTTTTCACGACTTTTGTACAATACAATTTGACACTGGTTAATGGCACGCTAATTAAATCCATGCTGGTCCTTATCTACAAGTGTTTTTAGTCTACATTAGAAGAATTGAACATTTATGGTAAAATCCGCGACTACAGCAATAAAAATAAATAAAAAAACTTGTTAGTTTCAAACACTTTTTTGGAATTTTTGACTTTGGGTGCTTGCCGGCACCACATGGAACCGTTTCAAGTCTTAAATTTTTTTTCCTGTTACAGCATCAAGTGTTGTTAACATAATTGCATCAAAAGTTGTTTAAAAAAGTCTGAATTTTAAAAAAAAAAATATTTGAGGTTGAAGGTCGGTTTCATAAAGGCAAACGTAAAAAGATAATTGCCCATATACCCTTTACACCTGTGGTGAAGGGTATAAAAAGTTGCAGATAGTGATCAGCCAAGTAGAATATAACATTCATAATTGTTATAACCATATTTCTATGCAATATTTTTTTATGCAAACTCCTTAAATAAATTTTTATTTTTATATAGATCATTCAATCATTTTCGTTGTCAAATATTTGAAATATACCAATTTTTGCATCTTAAAAATTTCGCAATACAAATATTGGTCCTTGAAAATTGCAACATAATAACAATTCCATTCTTTACCTAAAACTTAAGGAAAAATATAACAATTGTCTTCATTTTCAATTTCCTATTAATACATTTATGTATTTAATCTTTCAAAAATATAATCCTGTATTTCCAAATCAACAAGTTGTTATTGCATTTTATGGTGGTGCATTGTAATACAAAAATTAAGTAGTCCTTTCCAAAAAACAGAAGGATATTCTCTCTATCTATACATTTATGTGGGTTTATCCACACAAACCGACATTATAAATAATGTTTATGTCTATGTTAAGGCTTTGTTTATGTCTACTTGTCTGCAAACATGTCTGTCTTACTGTCTATCTATTCTATATGTTTGCTTGTCTACTTTTGTCATTGAACTTCATTCATCATCGTTGAAGCAACCATACTTTGATCCTGTTGCACGTATTTTCTTTAATTCTTCTCTATTGTAACAAATTTTTATTGGAAAAGAGAATTAAAAAAAGAAGGTTGGTAACAAACAACAGGTGTTGTACGTTTAAGGGTTTCTTGGATTTCGTTGATAATAATTTTTGTGTAAGATTACACTGGTCGGCAAAAATATTTTTCCTCTTATGCACGAATAGTTGAACTATATGGATTTTGTTGTTTTATTTTTTAAAAGAAATTCTCAGGATAAAGAATTTTTCAATTTTGCATGAAAAATTGTTTTTTCGACACTTATTTCTGATCAACACCGAAACAGTTGGGTTGGTAAAAAAAAAAAATGTTTAGGTGACATAAAGATCATTTGCATCTTTTGGTGTTTCAATTATCTAAATCCGACAATCTGTTCTTGAATTATGATAAAATATACTCGTGTATTCGCCTTATTAAGGGGGGAGATGTTAGACATGCCCATAACCTAGTTTCGAATCAAAAAAAAAAAAAAAATTATTATTATACACAGACAAAAATACTTCAGATTATTTTTTTTATAAAATTATTAACTAACTTTATATTGGAATTTAATTATATTATTTATTAATATTGATCGAACCCCATAATCGATTCTTATTTGAAGACTAATAAAAAATTAATTAAAAAATATCAGCTTTTAAAAGATCATTCGGCGTTTAAATAGGCATATAGATCGATATGTTTAACATTATCTTTTCATCAAATATTCAATTATAAAAAATTTAACTTATGAAATCGTTATTTATATAAAACTTCAACTGCAGTCAATCCTTATCTATACATCTCAACATAGTCTGGATAACAGGGTATTTGTGTGATAAAAATGACGAATGAGTGCTCAAGAAATTGATCACCTAAGGATATAGCAAAAAACACAGTCAAATAGGAACTAGAGAAAGGATTACTGCAGAAATTATTTAATTTTCCAAAAAAGAACATTTTCATCACTTCGAAAGTAGAACAAAGTTCATATTTTAAACTTTTTTGGAAGTTCTTAATAATTACTTACAAAAAAGTGAAAATAAATGAATTTTTAGCGGGAAAAAAAAGTTAATAATTTCTAAGAAAATTAAACTTTTATAAAATTTAAAGCATTTTTATTATATTTTAATAGGGCTAAAACAGAATTTAGTTTAAAAAAATTGTATAAACATAGTTTTAAGGGAAGTACTTCAAAAGAAATGAACAAGAACTATAAAAGAAGAACATCCTACCAATGATAATCATATGTAGGGCAAGTTTTTCAAGCTTTTCGCTTGGAAAGTAAGCATTTGCATATTTCAAAAGAATTTCACAAAAAATGCTTATATTTTAAATCTTTGCATAAATTTGCATATAATGGATACAAAAGTTAGTTTTCTTAAAAAAAAACACAATTTTTTGGTGATTTTTTGGTGTTCAATCAAATGATTTCTAAAATTTTTTTGGTGAGTATTTTGAGTACATTGTAAATATTGTAAAGAAAAAAAATTCGGAAGCGTCAAATATGATACTTAAAATTAAAATAGTTATATTTTTATAAACATTGAAATTTATTTGAGATTGAAAGTTAAAAAATGCATATTTGGGCATATTTTCTACACATTAATATATAAGAATGCATAAATTCGTTGGTTTTTATATAAATATTCATGCTATTTTTGCATATCTCTGTGCATATTATACCATTTTTTCGTGCTTTTTCAAGCGCATATTTCAATTATTTTTGTGCACATAAAAACTTGCCCTGATCATATGTTAAAAAAAGAACTTCTGCAGCTATTTTTTACCACTAAGTACTTCCTTCAAATGACAACAGAATGTTATATTCATGACTTTTTCAGTTCCTTTTTTTGCTGGGTGAAGATACGAAATATTCTTTATGCTATGCCCGAAGGCATGTTCAAGTAATTTGCCGAGTGTTCTCTTACAAACATAGATTTTAAGGAGTGAGATCGAAAAATTCTTAACATACATAATATTCAATAACTTGGAAACGGTTGATTTTAGAGTTTTCATTATTTTTTTAATCATTTGATATTTTAGCACAGATCACAGAAATATATAATTTTTATGGTTCTAACCAATAATTATAAAATTGTGGACCATTTTTGAAAACCCTTTCTTTGGAGATTTGATAGTTGCTTCAGTCATTTTTTTGGAACAGTGTGCACATCTTCTGTTAAAATCTTCGGTATTATGGGACACCTTTTTTGTGCTCTTCAATTCACTTTTCACAATTCACTTTTCTCTCCACTGGTCTTAGCTCCGGACAATTTGGAGAATTGACCTCTCTTGGTACTAAAACTTGTTATTGATTTGGTACCACTCCAGAGCTTTCTTACCTTAGTGACATGATACCAAATGGGTCCAAAAATATGTGGACACGTAGTGCATATAATGGATATATGCACTTATGCATATTTTGGTATTTATAGATCCGAATGTATCAAATGGCTTTCCTGTTTTGCCGCAACTGCAAAAAGCTTGTCATACCATGAATTTTGTAAGAAATTTTTGCTGCTTTTTTAAACATTTTTGAGACACAAGCTGCGAAGATTCTGCCAGCACCTACGTTTCTTCGTCAATTATACAGCTTGAGTATTTTTGTATTAAATTTGGTTTTAAATTCCGAGTCCTATTTTTGGCTTGTAATTTTTTTTTGCAGAATTCCAGTTTGGAATTTTTTGAACTTTATATGTTATCAACTTTCCCATTAGCTTTAAATTTTCGCACCAAATAGTCGAAGCACTGAGAAAACTGAGCTGATTTTCTACCAGATGTGTTTGGAGTTCCTTTCAAAATGAGCTGATTTTCTACCAGATGTGTTTGGAGTTCCTTTCAAAATGCCTTCAATTTTCTGGCTTTCCCAATATCATGTGGTCCTTTTTTCTTATCGAACTAGGTTTCACATCAATAATCAAATTTTCCTGATACAGTTTAATAACATTAGAAACGGTTTTACGAACGATATTTAATTCTGTGGACAATTATTTGTAAGTCTATTTGGATTTTTTGAAATTTTTTAATTACTTGTAGGACGTAAATCTTTTTCGTCACTTATTTTGATGAAAATAAGGACAAATTAACATGGTTGTTATTAAAAATAATAACTGAAGTATTTTTCCATGCTAACTAGATCAAAAAAAAATTTTGAATATTGATTCCGAAAAAAGTTATGAGGCAAAATGTGTGTTAAGAATTTTTCGATCTCACTCCTTATATAAATCTAGCTCTATATTCATCCACTTTATTTGAAAATTATTTCTTCAATAGTATTTTTACTGATTTTTTATCAAAATCTTTTAAAAACTTGACTCAATATTTATATTTTAGAAATTTTTATATTTTCCTTTAACTTTTTTATTTGTACCAAAAAACAATTTTTCTATGCAGGTTGACTTTCCGATTAATTAAAAGTCGATTTCAGTATAAAGTTGAATCGATCACAAAATAATCGTTTTTTGACAGCGAGAATAGATTTTCGACCATAATCGAAATCGATTTTCCATTCACTAATCTGTAGTTTTGTCTACGATGTGTTATGTAGTATGTTTGGTGACAACACTGCTTTACAGTAATTCCTTTTTTTACTGGCTTTAATCTAGCGCCGAAATAAGGACCAATAGAATCCTATATCTTCTACCTGATCCGTATCTACCATCTTCTCTTAAACTTTCATAATTACAAGAATAAATAATTCCAACTAAACAATATTAAATCCTATTCAAAATAATCACCCTTCCATCTCTAATCAGGGTTTAATCCAACAAAAAATCTAAAATTTACATAACCTAAAAAAGTTTAAAAGAAAACAGGTAAATTCCGTATACCAAACAAGTATTAAAGATTAAGCCTTACAGCAAATATACAATTTATGCCAAAAATTATCCTTTAGACAGATTAAACCAGTGTAGATTTGTAATATGTACCAAAAAAAAAAAAAAAACAAAAAACCTTAATTATCCTTGAATAACAAATGAGTTCAACAATAACAGATGTTTGTGTTTATTTGTATTAAAAATTTAAGACAAATTTTATATCGATATTTAGAACGTATTGTTTATAATAAATGTAAAAAACTGTTTGTGAAAATCATCATTAAATTTGTATCTTAATTTCCGTTTTTAAAAACCATGATTGTAATTTCCTGTAAATATGGTAACATATGTTACCTCTACCAAGTATCCTTTTAAATATTTTGTTTAAAAATCTTAAGAAAATACATACAACATCTTTAGTTTCTACAATTTTGACAATCTTTTGTTTTACAATCGTCTACAAACCATCAGCAGTTAAATAAAAAAAATTCGTGGGAGCTTTGATTTTTTTCGTTGTTCTTTTTATTCTTTTTTTTTTTTGAGGATTTACTGTGAAAGAAATTTTGTGATTTTACAATTCTTTGTGGTATTAAATGTATATTTTGGTATATAAAACACAATATTTTTGGTTGGAGCTGCCAAAAGAAAAAAAAAATAATGCGTAATGCATTGGTGTGCTGGAAAACACACCTGTCGCTAAATTTATGTATTTCATTGTCGAATTTGTTTTTTTTTTTTTTTTATTTTGTAATTTAAAATAAAATTGCTGAAAATCTAAAGGGGATAAATATGTTGTGGTACTTTCTTTAGAGTTTTAAAAAAGTAAATAGTATCAATTTCTAGTACAGTCGTGGAACTTTAATGTATTAATATATATTTTTTTCTAAATCTTTTGATTATATATTGGGTGTAAAACAGTTTTGCTTTAATAAAGCAAATTACTACATGATAAATAATTATTTAAATAATGTAGATTGGAGTAATTTGTTGTCAATGGAATATGGTAGTACCTTAAATATTGATGTTGTAGTTGATAAATTTTATATATCTATTTTCTCCATTATGGAAAAATGTATCCCAAAACGTATTGTTTACAAAAGAACCGGACCTCCCTGGAGTACTAAACAATTATCGAATTTGAAAAATAAAAAGAATAAACTCTACAAAAAATATAAAAAATGTGGAACTACTTTTGATTATGGAAAATATTCTATTGCCGTGCTGATTATAATCGATTAAATATTACACTTTACAAAAATTATATCAACAGAATAAAATCAAACTTTAAAAGTGATCCAAAAAGTTTCTACAACTTCGTAAACCTAAAAAGAAGATCTAATGAATTCCCACCTGTTATGAAATTTCAAAATAGCGAATCTGATGATGAAACAGTCATTGCAAATATGTTTGCTGACTTCTTTTCCTCAACATATTCTAATGCCAACTATAATAATATTCATTATCCGTATAATATTGCTTCATACCAAACTATTAATATTCCCTTGATCGATTGTGCCGAAGTAGAACAAGAACTAAAGTGTCTTAAATCGACAGTGAACCATGGACCAGATGGCATACCAAGCTGTTTGTTGAAAAACTGTGCAAAGAGTCTTTCTAAGCCTTTATCAAAAATTTTTAACATATCTCTCAAATATGGTTATTTTCCAAGTAGATGGAGAAATTCTTTTATCATTCCCTTATTTAAATCTGGAAGTAGGTCTGATATAAAAAATTACAGAGGAATTGCAAAACTTAGCTATATTCCTAAACTTTTTGAAAAATTCGTTACTAAATATTTAAGCTTCAAAATTTCATCTTTACTGTCACCGCAGCAGCATGGCTTTAGAAAAGGTTGCTCAACTACAACAAATATTCTACAATTAACTACCATCATTAATGAAGGATTTTTAAAAAACCAACAAACTGATGTGATATACACAGACTTTAGTAAAGCCTTCGACAAAGTTAACCATACACTTCTTATTAATAAGTTAAACTTGTTGGGATTTTCCCAAATCTGCTTAGAATGGATAAAATCGTACTTGAATGGCCGAATACAGTATGTTCGTTATAAAAATTGCAACTCTAAATATATTAATGTTACCTCCGGAGTTCCCCAAGGTAGTCATCTTGGACCATTACTTTTCACTCTTTTCATAAATGATTTGCCGGAAGTTTTGACTCACTGTAGCATATTAATGTTTGCCGATGATGTTAAAATATTCCTCACATTTAATGATATATCCCATCAAGTATTTCTACAAAATGATTTAAATAATTTCTACAAATGGTGCACTACTAATTTGATGGAGCTTAATACGAATAAATGCAAACATATGAGGTTCTACAGAAAAAACGCTTTTGATGTAAATTTTTTGTTGGGCGGACAACCGTTAGAATTAGTCCATTCTTTTCTTGATCTGGGTATTATGCTCGATGCAAAACTTAGTTTTATACCGCATATAAATATGACTATTAATAAGGCCAGAGGTGTTCTTGCTTTTATAAAAAGGTGGGCAAAAGAATTCTATGATCCCTACATCACGAAGACATTATATACGTCTTTGGTTAGACCAATATGGGAATATGGTTCAGTTGTGTGGGATCCGTTTTATAATATACATATTGATCACATCGAATCTATCCAGAAACAGTTCCTAATTTTCTGCTTGCGAAGCTTACACTGGAGTTCGTCAGTAGTTTTGCCGCCTTATACAAGTAGATTAGCATTAATTAAACTACCAACTCTTAGAAGCCGCAGAATTATGCTGAATGTTACTTTTCTGCTTAACCTTATCAAAGGAAATGTGGATTCTGAATTTCTTTTGAAAAACATCTTATTCAACGTTCCTATTCGTCCATCGCGGAACTATCAACCAATTCAAATTAAATTTTTTCGCACCAACTATGCTAATGCTGATTCATTAAGGAGAATTTGTGCCACTTTTAATGAATTATATCAATTTATTGATTACGCTCAGAATTTAAATGTTGTTAAACGAAATATTATTATTTTTCTGAATAACTAAATTATTTAAAATTGTATGCGTAAATAATTATGTATATATTGTATTTTTTATATAATGGTCTGAAGGAAATTTTTTTTCCGTAGACTTAAATAAATAAATAAATAAATAAATAAATAAATAAATAAATAAATAAATAAATAAATAAATAAATAAATAACTAGAGATTGCAACCCGGGATTCCCGGGAAATTTGTTTTAAAAAAGATTAAGCTAAAAATCCAGGTGGGAACTATATCTTAACCACAATGTCATTAATAAGGTTTTATACACTGAACCTAATATCGTAGGTAATATTGACGAAAATTTTTCGTAGAATTTTAACGAAAAAAAATATTTAAATTAACAGATTTTTTCTTCAAATCAATAGAATTTTTCTTCAAATCAAGAAATTTTATTCAAATCTACTAAAAACTTTTTGTCAAAAATATTTTTTTGTAAAATATGTTGATTTGAATAAAATTTCGTTAAAAAATTTACGAAAAATCTGTTAAATCGACGAAAATTTAGTAAAATTGGCAGTAACTATTAAACAATTGGCAGTAAGAAAAACAACACACAATTTTATTCAATTTAACACCCCAAAAGAAGTTAATTTGAATAAAATATCTGTTAAATTAACTAATATTTTTCGTAAATTTTAAAATTGACTAATATTTTTTAGTCAATTTGAATAAAATTCTTCAACTTGACTAAAAATTTGTAAATCGACTAAAAGCATACACATTTTACAAAACTAAATAATTTATTTTATTCAAATTGAATAAAATTCTTCAAATTGAAGAAATTTTTTCAAGTTTACTAAAGTCATGTAGAATTTAATAAATTTCGTTAATTTAAATAATTTCTTTTAGTCAAATTGAAGAAACATGTGTAGAACTGAAGAAATTTCTTCAACGCAGAAAACGCATAGTGAAGAAGATCAGTTGAATGACAAACAACAATGCTTGTGCACGTGTTTTTGTGTCAATAGATTTAAATTTCGTTTAAATTTTTTTTTATACAAATACAAAAATTCTCGAATAAATAAAACATATTGAAAAATAAGTGTGAATTTGTTTTAAATCAGATATACTTCAAGAACAAGCTAGTTTCGATCAATAAATATATAATTCTCCTGCAAAGAATTTTAATTTATGTGTAAACTCATGGATGGCACAAAATGCAAGCAACTAAAGCACTGTTAAGCGTAAGGACATTTGGAGTACTTTTTTATACTTTTCACGGAATGGTAAACATTTAAAATTTTTAATATTTTATGTATATTTACTTATTTTATAAATTATTTCGATAGCAAATATAAACAAATTAAATTAATCAACTGCCAGACCATGGTCATCATTATCTCAAGGAGCCGTTTTAGATTATGGAGAACTGCACGACAAAAATTTCCTTGGAAAACCTAAAAACAAACCTACTACAAGTAAGCACAAATGATTTGCAAATGTAGGTAAATATTTTTTGTACTTTGAATATAAACTTTTTTATTTATATTTTCGTTTTCTTTACATTTTTTATATGTTGCTATAGATCATCCAGAAATAAACTTTAAAAATATTAAGTTATAAATCTGTATGGGCTGCAATTTAATTTAATGCAGTGCACTGGTTGATGATTACTGAGTGAGTGCATATCTAATATACTTAATAAATGGTACAAAAATAGTTTATTATGTTAAATAATATTTTTAATAAATTTTTTTTTTTTTATTTTTTTATTTTCCCAGGTCGATTTCGATTAAACACTTGTACTAAAATGTGGGTTGTTTCCATTTGAATTATAAAGAATTTTCATAAAACATCATCTTATATAGCGATCATAACAAAGATCCAGCAAACAAACTTTTGTAACAAAATATGAAACAAATAAATAATAAATAAATAAATAATATACCTGAATATACCTGAAGGTAATATATTACAATTTAATTATAAAATAACATAATTTCTTATTTCTCATATATATTTTTTATATTTCAGACGATAGTAAATTTGTTTTTTTTTACTTTTTTGAAAGGGTCTCTAATTTACTCTAATTAAAACTTTTGCTAAGTAAGTTTATATTAAATTTAATTAAATAATTTTCTTTATAAATTTTAAAATGCTTATTTATAACATGAATTATATTTTTTTACACAATAAATATTAATAAAGTGTTTAAAATTTCTTATTTGTTTTATTTTGAGGATTTTAATTTATATTAAATTTTCCTACAGGGGTTAAACAGTACTTTGAAATTGGCAAAATTTTGTCAATTTGAATAAAATTCAAATGTTAAATTGAATAAACATTTTTCAATTTGAAGAAAAAAATTAGTTAATTTGAATAAATATTTTATTCAATTTAACTAAAATTTATTACAATTAAATAAAAATTTGTCAAATTAACTACCTTTCAATTAACTAATTGAATTAGTCATATTGATGAATTTTCGTCGATTTAACTAACTTACGAAAAATTAACAAAAAATTCTGTTGAATTGAATAAAGATTTTGTTAGTGGATATTTAACCTACTTTTCTTCAATTCTACACCCCATTTTACCGTATTTACTGCTCATTTTTGGTTCAGTGTATGCAATTCATTAAATGATTTATATGGAATGACTCTATAGCATGAATTTAATTTAATATCTTAATAAAATATCAGTACTAAAACCAAGCAAGTGAAAAAGTATATCTGTTTGAAACAACCATGTAGACATCTTAAGCATATATTATAAATTAGTCAGTAATATAAACAACATGCGGAATCTATGTCATAAAAATTGTACAAAATGTTAAGAAAGTTAATATAAAAAGTATGTAGTGAGTCCGAAGTACTTCTTGTCATTTTTGAAACACATCTTTTGGTATATCAGTTATGTCAATCGTACACACCGTTCTTGAGTTATAAGGAAATATACTAGAATAATGGCCTTATTATGGGCGAAATATTAGACATGCCCATAAAAAAAAATCCAGACCTGATGGAAAAAAACTGAAAGCAAATTTGTGTCTAGCACATCAAAATACATCAATTCCAACTATTCGTCAATGTTTTTTTTTGTCGACCAGTGTAATTTTGTGTAATTTTTGAACCATTAAATATATTTCAATGGAATTATACACAGTTATTTCTAAGGTGTTTTCCAATTGTGGAGGAGCACAAGTTTCTAGCTGGTCTGTGGACAGGAGGAGTACCCTGTGATTATGCCAACGAAAAGCCTTATCCAAGTTCTATCAAAGGATAATAGTGCCCTAGTCCTATTTCGTGGCCATTGAGGCCATAATGTCCTTGATACTCTACAGTTGGTGATTCAAGTGTGAGTGAGTTGTCATTTCGCCAATTGACCATTAATCGAGAGTATTAGATAAGGAGACGAAGGGGATGAGAATGTCATCGCAAGCTGCGCTAACGCCCAAAAATGACGCATTTACTGCATATTCGTAGGCCCTTTCGTTGCTCTGAATACCCTTATGGCCCGGAACCCACACCAGCTCGACTTGGTAATGACTGAGCAAAGCTAAAGAGCGTATGCAATCGTTAATGCATTTGGACTTTATCGTATGGGAGTTTAGAGCCTTGATTGCGGCAAGGCTGTTTACATTAATGCCAATACTCGATACACAGAGATGAAATTCTCTAATCTGCCTAGCTGTCACATTAATGGCGTATATTTCGGCTTGGAAGACTGTACACGAGTTCAGTAATCTGAGAGATAGTGAAATGTCCAGATCATCAGAGTAGGTACCCGATCCAGTGCCATTTTCCGTTTTCGATCCATCAGTGAAAATTGAGATAACATAATCCCTAATCACGGCATTAGCCACCTATTCTGCCCTAGATGGGATTCTTATATTAAATGTCCTATCAAAGTTCATCTTTAGTACTAGATAATCGGTTTCCCGTTTCAGGGTTGATATGCCTATTTTCCTTAAAATAGTGCCGTAACCAACCCGTTCATGCTTAAGTTCGCCTGATTCCCTGAGACGTAGTGCGAACTTAGCGGAGATATTTCTGATGAATATATCAAGGAGAGACAAGCCAATCTCTATACTATATTCAGAATAGAGATGTGAGCCTTAGTGACTACTACCTTCCACCATACAAGTATACAGTAGTTAAGGATTGGTGTAATAACCGCGGTGTACCTCCAATGTACAATATACGGTTTCAGACCCCATATTTTCCTGAAAGTTTTCTTGCATGCGTAAAAGGCGCATATAGCTTTCTGCATACGACTCTTGGCATTTCGTTTCCACGATAGCTTTGAGTCAAGGATTACACCAAGATACTTGGCTTCTTTCGAAAGTTCCAGGGAAATACCATCTAGACGAGGTAACTTAAAGACTGGAACTTTATATCTTCTAGTAAATAGTACTAATTCGGTATTTGTGGGGTTTACACTCAGACCGTTGTCCCTGGCCCATATTAGTAGGTTGTTCAAAGCTGATTCCATGACTTAACTTATCTTGGAGAGAAATTTTCCCCTGATGAGGAGCACAACGCCATCAACATATGCAACTACCTTGGTACCCTTCCCACTGTGTTCAAGAAGGAATTTTTTCACCACAAGGTTCCATAAGAGTGGCGATATAACCCCTCCCTGCGGAGTGCCTCTTGTTACAACCTTCCTTGAACTACTTATCCCTAAACTGCATGATATTTATGGCCCTGCCTTTCAGCATGTTTCCTGTCCAGTTAATTATCCGCCCATCGACCCTTAGGAAATATTCACATTGTCGAAAGCGTCTTTTATATCTAAAAAGGATGTCAACAAAAATCCCTTCCTGTCTAGTGTATCCTCAATAGTACCGACCACATCATGCAGTGCCGTTTCCACCGACCTATCCTTCAGATAGGCATGTTGTGCCCTATAGAAATTACTCGGTGAGATGATTCCCCTGACATAGACTAGTCTTTCCAGAGTTTTCAATAAAAACGATGGCAGACTAATTGGTCTATAATCCTTTACGGTACTGAGTGCAAAAAGAAAATATTTTTTAGCATGAATAGAAGATAATTTAAAATTTTGCCAGATAAAGTAATATATATTTTTTAATTTTAAGAGCATATTTTCCGATTTTAAGAGTAAAACAATTTTTTATAGCATATTTTTAGTTGTCCTGCTCTTTACAAATTCTAAAATTAGGAGTGAGATCGAAAAATTCTTAACATACATAATATTCAATAACTTGGAAACGGTTGATCTTAGAGTTTTCATTATTATACCCTTCACCAAAGGTGTAAAGGGTATATATAAGTTTGTCATTCCGTTTGTAATTCTCACAATTTTCGTCGGAGAGCAAAAAAGTTTACATTTTCGGGATCCTTGTAAGAAATGATGACGATAGGACCATGTCCGTCCGTCCGTCCGTGTGTCGGTTGATATGGCGTTTATGAAGCCCACCGATAACTGACATATATAATATATATATCAAACGATCGGAAATGCTTTCGAGAATTTTGCTATTGGAATTCAGCAAGATCGGTTCATACAATGCGGAGATATGTTAAAAAACCGGTTTTTAGAACCGGTTTTCCAGTTTCTGAAGCCTCTGTATATACTAGGGACTTCGTTTTTACAAAGAAGTCTCGGACATTTTTTTCTGAATTTTCGTTCTGAAAAAATGAAATAAATCGGTTCAATAATAACTGAGATATCGGACAAAACGCATTTTTTATTTTTTGAAGCCCTGGTTTAAACTATAGATTTTTATTTTTATACAGATCGGTCACAAATATTTTTATAAAATTTTGGTTTTTTGAATCAGCAGGATCGGTTTATAAATGGCGGAGATATGCTTTAAAAACCGGTTTTTGGAACCGGTTTTTCAGTTTCTGAAGCCTCTGTATATACCAGGGACTTCGAATTTTTAAAGGGGGCTCGGAAATTATTTTCTGAATTTTTGTTCTGAAAAAATGAAATAAATCGGTTCAATAATAACTGAGATATCGGACAAAACGCATTTTTTTATTTTTGAAGCCCTTGTTTAAGTTACAGATTTTTATTTTTATATAGATCAGTCATAAATGTTTTTATAAAATTTCGTTTTTTTTAATAAACAAAATTCGTTCATAATCAACAGAGTTATGCCCCAAAAACAAATCTGTTAAGAATATAAATACACACACAAACATGTATATTAAGCATTGTAATGACTATTAGTGACGTTTTTTGTTTTTTGTATAGACAAGTTTAGTTAGAAACAGCAGTCATATAATGAATAACAGTGTTGTTGTTGTTCTTTGTATATGCAGTCTGTACAAAAATAAATAGATATGGAATTGTTGTTGTTTATTTTTTAAAACTAAAACATATCTGTTAAGAATATACATAAATACATACACAAACATGTAATGACTATTAGTGACGTTTTTGCCTATAAGACAAGTAGTTTAGTTAGCAACAGAAGTAATATAATGAATAACAGTGTTGTTGTTGTTCTTTGTATATGCAGTCAGTTTGTATATACACACATAAAAAAATAAATAAATATGGAATTGTTGTTGTTTATTTTTTAAAAGCAAAGCCTGCTATGATTGTTTTTTTTTCATATTCAAATTTTTGTAGTTTGAAAAAAATTTAGATTTATATATGTGAAAATATGAAAGCATACGTTAAGGCGAAAATTTTATTATTTGTCGGTAATATGGTAATATGATGTCGATAAGATAGTAAGATGGTAATATGGTAATATGGTGAAGGGTATCAAAGATTCGGCACAGCCGAATCTTTTTTCAATTTCATTTTATTTCTTGTAGTCTATATATTTTATTTCTCTAGCATGTTTAACATTCACTCATTCATTTATTTTTTTAATCATTTGATAATTTAGCACAGAACTATATATAATTTTTATGGTTCTAACCACTAATTATACAATTGTGGACCATTTTTGAAAACCCTTTCTTTGGAGATTTGATAGTTGCTTCAGTCATTTTTTTGGAACAGTGTGCACATCTTCTGTTAAAATCTTCGGTATTTTGGGACACCTTTTTTGTGCTCTTCAATTCACTTTTCACAAGAGCTCAATATCTCTCCACTGGTCTGAGCTATTGACAATTTTGAAAATTGACCTCTCTTGGTAGTAAAACTATGTTATTGATTTGGTACCACTCCAGAGCTTTCTTACCGTAGTGACATGATATCAAATGGGTCCAAAAATATGTGGACACGTTGTACTTTCTTAAGAAAAGAAGAAGTCTTTTTTGCAAATATTCCCTTATGCACATTTTGGTATTTTTAGATCCGAATGTATCAAATGTTTTGCCGCAACTGCAAAAAGCTTGTCATACCATGAATTTTGTAAGAAATTTTTGCTGCTTTTGGGTCTTAAACTTATCTCCAACATTGCTTCGAGCATTAGCAATAAAACTTTTTGAGACACAAGCTGCGAAGATTCTGCCAGCACCTACGTTTCTTCGTCAATTATACAGCTTGAGTATTTTTGTATTAAATTTGGTTTTAAATTCCGAGTCCTATTTTTGGCTTGTAATTTTTTTTTGCAGAGTTCCAGTTTGAAATTTTTTGAACTTTATATGTTATCATTTTTCCCATTAGCTTTAAATTTTCGCACCAAATAGCTGATTTTCTACCAGAAGTGTTTGGAGTTTCTTTCAATATGCCTTCAATTTTCTGGCTTTCCCAATATCATGTGGTCCTTTTTTCTTACCGAACTAGGTTTCACATCAATAGTCAAATTCTCCTGATACTGATAACATTAGAAACGGTTTTACGGACGACATTTAATTCTGTGGCCAATTGTATGATCTATTTGGATTTTTTGAAATTTTTTAATAACTTGTAGGACGTAAATCTTTTTCGTCACTTATTATGATGAAAATAAGGACAAATTAACATGGTTGTTATTAAAAATAATAACTGAAGTATTTTTCCATGATAACTAATCAAAAAAAATTTTGAATATTGATTCCGAAAAAAGTTATGAGGAAAAATGTATGTTAAGAATTTTTCGATCTCACTCCTTACGTTACAAATTACCTTCAAACCTTAAGGTTTATTCACGTACGTACAGTCTGAAAGGCATCAAGAATTTTTTCTTCCAAAAATTAATACTTTACCAAAAAGAGTACCTTTGTCCCTTAGTGTACAAAAATGAAATGCATTTCTTATGTCAGCATTAAAAGACAGTTGCATGATGAGTATTTTTTTTTTGGAGGCTGTAAAAAAATTATAAAAGAAAACAAAAAAGCTCCACAAAATATACGACATACAGACGGACGGACAGACAAAACAACAGCAGCCACAATAAGAACAATGAAAATAACGACAAAACATTAAATAAAAGACTCCTTCACATCCGTTTTCAGCAAAAAAAAAAACACATTCACACACATAACTCTGCTGCGTCATCGTCATCATTGTGTTCTTATTTTTCTGTATATTTTTAAGACAAAAACAATAAATGTCCATAATCATGTTTGGAGCATCTCTTTTTAACACACGTTGTTATTATTATTGTTGTTGTATGTACAAGTATTTTGCAGCTTTTACTTGCAAAATGTTTGTTAAACAAGCAGCTGCCAATGTTTAACATATGTTTGAATGTATGTGAATTCATAAATACAACCCAAACACCAATATCATTATTATCATCACCATTAACATCATTATTGTCAAACTCATCCTGATCTTTAAGCTCTAAACACATACATATATACATACATATGAGTTGATGAACACAATGAGTCTGTAAAAACAAATGTCGTTTTTTTTTTTTTGATAATTTACAAAATTTGTTTTTGAACTAAAAATAAAAACGAAAGCGAATATTCGGCCCGGCCGAATCTATATACCCACCATCTACTTTTTCAAATTTTACGTTATATTTTGTTTCCGAGTTTACATTGGTCCTTGAACTATTTGAACACAATTTAGTTGATTTTCACCTTATATAGGATGTGGGCAGTAAAGTGGGCGGACCACGCCCATTTTCGGTTTCCGAGTTTATATCGATCCCCGAACTATACGTACAAAATTTCGTTGTCGTACACGCTTTTGTTGAAGAAATATCAGCAGAAAAGTATAAAACGGACACCGTGTTTCTAGTTTTTAGCCCATAACTTTTTTGTTTATTAACCGATTTTGCCCATTTTCAATCCCAAACAAACCTTATATAAGACAAATATTTGTACCAAATTTCGTCCCCCTACGTTGTCCCGTTCGAGCCCTATCCTGCTTTCAACAGACGGACAGACAGATGGACGAACATAGCTAGATCGACTCAGAATCAAACCAGGACCCAGAAAATATATACTTTGTGGGGTCTTAGATGATTCCTTCAACATGTTACACACGGAATAACAAAATCAATATACCCCCCATCTTTTTGATGGTGGGTATAATAATACAAACAATAAAACAGAAAAAGCTGAAACTGAAATTTTTTCAAAAACAAACAAGTGTGAGAGAAAAAAAAGTAGTGTGCAATATTAATATGAATGTATGTAGTCCCATCGTTGTAAAGAGTGATTCCTTTATTTTCGTTTACTGGTAATGAGGAGCCAAAGTTTTTTTTTTATATATATAAAATAAATGTTTGCAGGTTGGTCATAAACTTTGGAAACTCCAACAGTAAAATACAAAATGAAAAGTAAACCCAAAATCTTTTTTAAAGGTATATTTTTTATTTGATCAGAAAAGAATTGAATTTATGATCATTTTTAACGTGGGAACTTTTAGGCTTTTTTCGATAACTTAAAATTTTGTGTAGCAATTAAAATGAGAAAAATAAATAATTTTAATTATTTAAAACCAATTGAATACTTAGTACTAGGGTCTTCTCATAATCGTATGTTTTTTTTTTTTTTTTTTTTTTTGCCCTAAATGCTGGCTTTAATTTAAGAAGTACTTTTGGACCTAACTATCTCTCCTTTTTGTTAAATTTGGTCTATGAGACGTTTTTAATAAAACAAATGAAACTAAAATTATTACATTGATAATGTAAGGGCACATTATGGCAAATGGTCCCCCTCTATCCTACCGTTAGTATTAATTTATATAAAATAAAGCATGAATTTCAAAATATCCGCTAATTACATTTTATATAGCAGTCAATTGTTTAATTTCAAAAGTATTTGAGAGTAACATGAAATCGAAAATTTAGACTCAATTTTTAATATTCAACACAACAACTAGTCATATAGTATATATAACAACTTAATGTAAATAAATCGAGGGAGACATTTTCAAAATTGAAATTATTATAAAAAACACACACATGAAATTGAAAAAAGATTCGGCCGTGCCGAATCTTTGATACCCTTCACCATGTTACTTAATACCATATTACCATCTTACCCACAAATAATAAAAATTTCGCCTTAACGCCTAATTTTTTTTAACTACGAACATTTGAATACGAAAAAGAAAGTCATAGCAAGCATTAATTTAAAAATATAAACAACAACAATTGAATAGTTATATATTTTTATTTTTGCATGTATGTATGTGTTTATGTATGTATGTATGTATGTATGTATGTATGTATGTATGTATGTATGTATGTATGTATGTATGTATGTATGTATGTATGTATGTATGTATGTATGTATGTATGTATGTATGTATGTATGTATGTATGTATGTATGTATGTATGTATGTATGTATGTATGTATGTATGTATGTATGTATGTATGTATGTATGTATGTATGTATGTATGTATTTATGTATGTATGTATGTATGTATGTATGTATGTTTGTATGTATGTATGTTTGTATGTATGTATTTTTAATATAAACATTTTTCTGTGTATTTACTAGGGTATCCAATTATTCGGGTGTTTACATTAATCGGTTTATTCGACAAATAATTATTCGAGGTTAAAAGTTGATCGGTTAATAACCGATTATTGACAAATTATTCGATTAACCGAATAACCTTTGTTATACATGTAAAACATATAAATTACACAAATTATAGCTTTTAATCTATTTAAATAGTTACTTAGAAACATGATATAAGATAAAATTCTTTTAAAAGTAGATCATTTCGTAATAATTTTCTCCTATTTGTATGAACAATTTTCATTTCTTAGCTAATACTATAAAATATTATAAAATATTTAATATATTTTTCATGTAAGTATATTTTTCGTGTAAGAATGATATTTTGTTAAACGAGACTATATTAATATTTTTTGGGTGCAGTTAGGAGATGATAATTAAAAGTATTTTGACTTGTAAAACTTTGAATTTACTTTAAGAATTTCTATTGATACAAGTTTAATTATTTATGAAGATATAATATTATTACATTTTCTTGACGGTTTTTATAAAACATTCTATCCCAACAAAAAAAAACATCCAAAGAAATCAGTAAGATACTGCATTTGTGATCCAGAAACAGTACAAATTCGTATAATTTTCAATGAATTGTATTTTTTGATACCTGTTTTATGTCATGCCATATTCACAATTTTGTGCAAAATTGCAATGAACATCCAAAGTTTTTTAGTTTTAATTTTTATTATTATTTTAATAAAGAAAATGAGTAATTCCATATCAAAACGGACAAAAAACAGTAATTTTCGGATTTCATGTCTCCGATTTCAATGAAATTCGCTACAGTTATTAGCTATTACAAGTGTTGCTAACTTTCAGACTTAAGACCCTTTCCGGTCCAAAAATATGCGTTTTAAAAATGAAAAAAACTAACAAATTTTATCCAAAAGTGTACATAGTTCATTGCTCATAACTTCGAAACTAAACATTGTAAAATTCTAATTTGTATCTCATTTAATAGAAATAGATATTAGCCTTAAAATGACGCATATACAATTTATTTACTTCGAAAGTTCAAAGGTCAAAATATATAATATAATATAATAATCAAAGCTGAATATCTATATATTAATATATATTGATAAATTAACTCCATTCTATACTCAAGCCAAAATTCAATTTGGAGTCTCTTTTGGTTTAGAATTTATGAAGCAAAATATAGAAAAAAGAATTTTTTTGTATGTAAAAATTTAAAATATTTACAAAAATTAATTTAAATAATTTTTTTTTTTTTATTTAAAAAATATGAAATTTTATATACAAAATTTGACTTTGGTTTATATTTTGTTACATAACTTCTAAATTAAATGAGTGACCAATATGAAATTTTGCACTGGTATGGACAAGAGTTGTGGTAACATTATATAATTTTTTAAGAATTTTAAAAATATCGTTTTTGGAGATATAAAGATTTCATTTTAATAAGTTTAAATTTGACCTTTGAACTTTCAAATTAAATAAATTTACTACACATAATTTTAAAGACAATATCTTAATCTTTAAAATGATACTAAAATTTAAATTTTATTATGTATAGTTTAGAAGTTATAAGTAATTAAATTTTATTTTGGTCCATAACCCCTAAACTAAATGAGACTCCAACTTGAAATTTTCCGTACGTAGGAAGAAGAGTTACATCAACATTATATATTTTTTTTTTTCAGAATTTTAAAAATATAATGATTTGATTATTATAAGTCCAACTTTAACCTTTGAACTTTTTTATAATATTATAAGTCCAACTTTAACCTTTGAACTTTTGATTTAAAAAAAAAAAAATATATATCTTTATAAAGGTAATATTTTTGTCTTTATTATGAAACTAACTGCCTGTTTCTCTAAATGCGAACGAAAGTTTCGTTCGAGTAAATATATTGAAAACAACAAAAAAATTTTAAATTTATTTGTTGTTTTCAATACATTTAGTCGAACGAAACTTTCGTTCCCATTTAGAGAAACAGGCAGTAAAAATATATAACTACCGTATATAGTTTAGAAGTTATTAGCAATTAAACAAATGCACCTTTGTAAATTTTTTTAGCTACTTCTCGTTTTTCAAACCGTCATATTTTTGGACGATTTTTCGGGAGTTTTTTGCCGATATCTCAGTTATTTATCAACCGATTTTGCTCGTTTTTATTAGCGATTTTCTAAGAAATATTTCTAACAATTTGATATATAAAACATATATATCCGATAACTGGGGCTTTCTAAAAACTGATTTCAACAGACAGACGGACAGACGGGCATCTTTATATCGACTCCCCTATCAATAAGGATCCAGAATATATATACTTTTTGAGGTCTTAGACGAATATTGTAGAAATTACAAACGGAATTACAAACTTATATATACCCTTTACACCTGTGGTGAAGGATATAAAAATTATTTAAGCATTCTTGTATTTTTAAAATGATTTTGCGATTCTATTTCACGTTTAAATCGGAAAATAAGCAATAAAAAAAAAGGAAATTGGAAATTTTTAACTTTTATTTAATTTTTATTTTATATATATATATATATATATATATATATATATATATATATATATATATATATATATATATATATAGGAATAATAAACGGTATTGAGGAAAATTTGCAATGTCTTGGTAAGTAATTTCGTATTTCGTATTTTTCGTATTTCGTATTTTTCATTAAGAAATGCAATCAGTCGAATGCTAAATAGCAAGTGACTGATTTTGAATTTTTTGTTCCTATCGTTCGAAATACAGAAACCCAATTCTGTATAAAAGCATTTAAGTTTTCGTTCGCTTTGTGGTTCGACTCATTGTTCGCATAGAAGTGAGTTATAGAAACCCAAATCAGGGGGGGTAATTCTCGCACTCGTGATCGAAATAAACTTTGAATCGAAAATTATTTCGATAGTACTTATTTTTCTAATAATGTTACTCAATAGCAAACAAATCGAGATGTTTCTTCAGTGTTGTGAAAAACTTGAATAAATTAGTTTTACAAAACTGAATAAATATAAGAAAATGTAAACAAAAACCATATGTTTTTACAAAGTAAAGAAAGAAAAAAATCTAAAATAAAAATTAAATAAAAGTTAAAAATTTCCAATTTCCTTTTTTTTTATTGCTTATTTTCCGATTTAAACGTGAAATAGAATCGCAAAATCATTTTAAAAATACAAGAATGCTTAAATAATTTTTATATCCTTCACCACAGGTGTAAAGGGTATATATAAGTTTGTAATTCCGTTTGTAATTTCTACAATATTCGTCTAAGACCTCAAAAAGTATATATATTCTGGATCCTTATTGATAGGGGAGTCGATATAAAGATGCCCGTCTGTCCGTCTGTCTGTTGAAATCAGTTTTTAGAAAGCCCCAGTTATCGGATATATATGTTTTATATATCAAATTGTTAGAAATATTTCTTAGAAAATCGCTAATAAAAACGAGCAAAATCGGTTGATAAATAACTGAGATATCGGCAAAAAACTCCCGAAAAATCGTCCAAAAATATGACGGTTTGAAAAACGAGAAGTAGCTAAAAAAATTTACAAAGGTGCATTTGTTTAATTGCTAATAACTTCTAAACTATATACGGTAGTTATATATTTTTACTGCCTGTTTCTCTAAATGGGAACGAAAGTTTCGTTCGACTAAATGTATTGAAAACAACAAATAAATTTAAAATTTTTTTGTTGTTTTCAATATATTTACTCGAACGAAACTTTCGTTCGCATTTAGAGAAACAGGCAGTTAGTTTCATAATAAAGACAAAAATATTACCTTTATAAAGATATATATATTTTTTTTTTTAATCAAAAGTTCAAAGGTTAAAGTTGGACTTATAATAATCAAATCATTATATTTTTAAAATTCTGAAAAAAAAATATATAATGTTGATGTAACTCTTCTTCCTAAGTACGGAAAATTTCAAGTTGGAGTCTCATTTAGTTTAGAGGTTATGGACCAAAATAAAATTTAATTACTTATAACTTCTAAGCTATACATAATAAAATTTAAATTTTAGTATCATTTTAAAGATTAAGATATTGTCTTTAAAATTATGTGTAGTAAATTTATTTAATTTGAAAGTTCAAAGGTCAAATTTAAACTTATTAAAATGAAATCTTTATATCTCCAAAAACGATATTTTTAAAATTCTTAAAAAATTATATAATGTTACCACAACTCTTGTCCATACCAGTGCAAAATTTCATATTGGTCACTCATTTAATTTAGAAGTTATGTAACAAAATATAAACCAAAGTCAAATTTTGTATATAAAATTTCATATTTTTTAAATAAAAAAAAAAAATTATTTAAATTAATTTTTGTAAATATTTTAAATTTTTACATACAAAAAAATTCTTTTTTCTATATTTTGCTTCATAAATTCTAAACCAAAAGAGACTCCAAATTGAATTTTGGCTTGAGTATAGAATGGAGTTAATTTATCAATATATATTTTTTTAAAGAATTTTAAAATACCGTTTTTTGAGATATTCAGCTTTGATTATTATATTATATTATATATTTTGACCTTTGAACTTTCGAAGTAAATAAATTTTATATGCGTCATTTTTAGGCTAATATCTATTTCTATTAAATGAGATACAAATTAGAATTTTACAATGATTAGTTTCGAAGTTATGAGCAATGAACTATGTACACTTTTGGATAAAATTTGTTAGTTTTTTTCATATTTTTGGACCGGAAAGGGTCTTAAGTCTGAAAGTTAGCAACACTTGTAATAGCTAATAACTGTAGCGAATTTCATTGAAATCGGAGACATGAAATCCGAAAATTACCGTTTTTTGTCCGTTTTTCTTTATTAAAATAATAATAAAAATTAAAACTAAAAAAATTTGGATATTCATTGCAATTTTGCACAAAATTGTGAATATGGCATGACATAAAACAGGTATCAAAAAATACAATTCATTGAAAATTATACGAATTTGTACTGTTTCTGGATCACAAATGCAGTATCTTACTGACTTTTTTGGATGCTTTTTTTTGTTGGGATAGAATGTTTTATAAAAACCGTCAAGAAAATGTAATAATATTATATCTTCATAAATAATTAAACTTGTATCAATAGAAATTCTTAAAGTAAATTCAAAGTTTTACAAGTCAAAATACTTTTAATTATCATCTCCTAACTGCACCCAAAAAATATTAATATAGTCTCGTTTAACAAAATATCATTCTTACACGAAAAATATACTTACATGAAAAATATATTAAATATTTTATAATATTTTATAGTATTAGCTAAGAAATGAAAATTTTCATACAAATAGGAGAAAATTATTACGAAATGATCTCCTTTTAAAAGAATTTTATCTTATATCATGTTTCTAAGTAACTATTTAAATAGATTAAAAGCTATAATTTGTGTAATTTATATGTTTTACATGTATAACAAAGGTTATTCGGTTAATCGAATAATTTGTCAATAATCGGTTATTAACCGATCAACTTTTAACCTCGAATAATTATTATGTCGAATAAACCGATTAATGTAAACACCCGAATAATTGGATACCCTAGTAAATACACAGAAAAATGTTTATATTAAACATACATACAAACATACATACATACATACATACATACATACATACATACATACATACATACATACATACATACATACATAAACACATACATACATACATGCAAAAATAAAAATATATAACTATTCAATTGTTGTTGTTTATATTTTTAAATCAATGCTTGCTATGAATTTCTTTTTCGTATTCAAATGTTCGTAGTTAAAAAAAATTAGGCGTTAAGGCGAAATTTTTATTATTTGTGGGTGAGATGGTAATATGGTATTAAGTAATATGGTGAAGGGTATCAAAGATTCGGCACGGCCGAATCTTTTTTCAATTTCATTTTATATTAGCTTGCGTCACATCTCAGAGGGAATCATCAGTTTGGTGGCAAGATGTTCATAAAGTTGGTTAGTTTTATTTCATTTGAAACTGTTCGGCTATAAGCCCAAGACATATTAACTATTAGATAGAGTTAAAAACACAGCAGACTTTTTTTTTCCTTATGTGTGATGACTGTCAAATCTTTTTTTATATGGTGCTTGTTTCTATGTGTGTTTTTTATAATAATTCCAATTTTGAAAATGTCTCCGTCGATTTATTTACATTAAGTTGTTATATATACTATATGACTAGTTGTTGTGTTGAATATTAAAAATTGAGTCTAAATTTTCGATTTCATGTTACTCTCAAATACTTTTGAAATTAAACAATTGACTGCTATATAAAATGTAATTAGCGGAAATTTTGAAATTCATGCTTTATTTTATATAAATTAATACTAACGGTAGGATAGAGGGGGACCATTTGCCATAATGTGCCCTTACATTATCAATGTAATAAAATTCAAAATCAGTCACTTGCTATTTAGCATTCGACTGATTGCATTTCTTAATGAAAAATACGAAAATTACTTACCAAGACATTGCAAATTTTCCTCAATGCCGTTTATTATTCCTATATATATATATATATATATATATATATATATATATATATATATATATATATATATATATATATATATATATATATATATATATTATATTATATTAAATAATGATTGTTAAAAATTAAATTTTGTTTTGTTTAATTTTTTCCTTTTTTATTTTTTGTTTATCTAATTTTTTTTTATTTGCTTCTCATCATGCTTGTCTGTAAGTTCAAACAATTTCGTAGTATTTTTAATACTTTTAGGGAAAAAATGTAAAAAATACCAAATTTTACATATTTGAAAATAAAATACAACAAAAACAATGTGAAAAGACGTAACTCCATGCGAACGAACGATAAGGAAATAGAGAAACCCAAATTAATTCGAATTCGTTCGACTTACTTTCGTTCGCTTTGATTTTCGTTCGACATAGAGAAACATGATATAAACCTACAACAAAACATAAGACTGAAGTTGACTTACAGCCGTATTAAAAAAAAAAAAATATTGTTAATTTATGTTTAATACACATACTAGCTAATACTCAATTTGGCTCTTAATGTATTCATTAAGAAATCGTATTCAAAAAACCATTTATTGTCTATATTAACTAATAAACTGTTTTTTTATTTATGTAGGCAACCCATCTCAATTTCTCTCGCATTCTTATTGTTAGTGTTGTTAGCGTTGTTAGCAGTAAGAATATATTATTCGTTAACTGTTTTATTCTATTATTATTTTTGATGATTATGAAATTTTGATACGTGGTAACAAAAAACAATGAAAATGTTGAACATATGCGATTGTGGCGAACATTGGGTTGACATGCCGGCAGCCGGTATGATGGTATTTTAATCCAAAAGCACCCAGAATATACTTTTTCTTGTTTATGTTTATGATTTTAATACAAAATATGTAGTTTAAAATATGTATTAGTTTAAAAATAATTGCAGAAAATATTATTCTGTCCCGGAATTCATTTAATACGTTTTTAAATAGCTGTTCTGACACATTTTTTATTTTATAACAAATTTTAACATTCAAAAATTAAAAAAATGGCGTTTTTATCAAAAATTTACGAATGAATCAAAAAATTTATTATTTTTTTTGCTGAAAAATGTAACGGAAATAATTTTAAAACAGCCTTAAAGAAGGGTCGAACCAATATTAAAATATTTAAAGTAAACAATGGTTTACAAAAGGTATAATAAGCAAATCATCGTTTTTGAATACAACTTTTAGGAATTTTGCTTAAAAATGATTAGTAAAGCTGTGTTAAGTTTTTTTTAATACGGCTGTTAGAATTTAAGCTCATTTAAGAATAAAGATATTACCTTATAAAGACATGCGATTAAATACTATTACGGATTTAATAATGATTTATGATTGAAACCAATTCATAAATGTTTACGATATTAAAGGTAATTCTGTCCTATTTGAAAGTTGTTTACATAACGATCATTTGCTATAGATCTTTATCAAATGTTATAATTTGCTCTCGGTTTGACAGCCAAATGATCATGCATTATTAAATATTCATATGCAATTTTAACTAAGATTCCAACATTTTTTTAATTTCATGATGATTTTGCAATAAAATTTTCCACACACTTGAGTGCAACGTCACACTAATGTAAAGTTAATGTACATCGAATAAAAAAAACAATTTCCTTCTTATCATCAAACATACATCAAAGATAATTTAATTTTACCAACTTTGTATTTAAAAATGACAAAACATCTTTTTCTCTTCATATATAATTTTTAAATGTAACAAATCATTAAAAATCGTTTTATATTTCTGCCGAGTAATTAACCACAATGTCTTTTTAAAAAGGATACGGATCAATAGCACTTTGATCTTTTTCTTTTGTTCGCTCTTTGGTTTTAGGCATTTTCAAATTTGTAACGATAAACAAATATTGTTAAACAAATATTTATTACTGCGACTTTAATATTGTACTCTTATGCCATTGTCCCTTAAGGATAAAAAGAAAATTTTTTCAACAATTGAATATCTTTAGTTGAAAAAAAAACTTTTTTTTGGCAAACATCTGCTCTTTTGTTAAAAATACAAACGCACATATTGCTGTGATATAAATTTCTAATAAACAAAAAAAGAAAAAACAGAGATCTTTAAGAAAAAATAAAACTTGCCTTAACCTTCTTAGCATTTAAACGTGTTTGTTGTCCTCGTTTATAAGCCAAGGAAACACGTAAATCTTCTTCTTTTTATGCCAGTTTTTTTTTTTTTTTTAAGTGTTTTTGAATGAGTCTTAAAAAACAGATTTATTTCGTTTTTATTTAACAAAGAATAGAAATTTGAAATTTATTAAAAAATATTTGTTGAAAGGTGTACAAATGAGTACAACATCCTTGTATTTCTTTGGTAGATGTTTATGTTGGGATTTGTAATGCAGCAGGAAAGATCATATTCAAAGGATTAAATTTGTATTTAAATATTTGTTTTGCATTTTTTTTTTTTTTAATTTTTAAGGAAATTTCCGCTTCATTTATTTTTAAAGGCTAACAAAAACTTATTTAAACTAAATTAATTTAATGACAAGTAACATTTTTAAGAAACTTTTAAAAATACAAAGATATTAAAAATAAATTATTTTAAGAGCTCATTTACATTGGAAATTTTCCCTGGAAAAAATCGATGCAACTTTTACGTTTGTAGGCAAGAGGTGTAGAGAAGCAAGCGGGGTATGAAAAGTTGCATGTCGTCGCAAACCTAAAAATTGCATGAAATTTTTTCAAATTTATTTTAATTTTTTCTGATTTGATGTTTTTTCTCAAACATTTTTTTAAAAATTTCACAATACAAATTTATATGTATAAATGCTAGGGATGCCAAACGGGACTGGATTTTGCAAATCCCGGGATTCGGGATTATATAATTTCAAATCCCGGGATTTTTCGGGACCCCGGAATTTTTCGGGATTTCGGGATCGGGATTTATATTTCATATGAAAACACATTTTAAATATTTGTAAAAATAAATCATAAGGTTTGTTCGTTTGAAATTTTAGTAAAACTAGTTAAATAAAAGAGATATTTAAAAAATAAATCTAAAAACTAAGCTTTTACTTGAAAAAGTTAGAAAACCGAAAATAATAAAATAAATTTTAGGGTAAATAAAAAGTTAAATTTTTATTATTATTTTTTTTTTTTTCTTACTTGTATTAAACGGAAACTTGGAAATATCTCAAAAATACGGGCATATGTTCCTTTGCAGATATTTTTATACCCTTCACCACAGGTGTAAAGGGTATATATAAGTTTGTCATTCCGTTTGTAATTCCCACAATTTTCGTCGGAGAGCAAAAAAGTTTAAATTTTCGGGATCCTTGTAAGAAATGATGACGATAGGACCATGTCCGTCCGTCCGTCCGTCCGTGTGTCGGTTGAAATGGCGTTTATGAAGCCCACTGATAACTGACATATATAATATATATATCAAACGATCGGAAATGCTTTCGAGAATTTTGCTATTGGAATTCAGCAAGATCGGTTCATACAATGTGGAGATATGTTAAAAAAACCGGTTTTTAGAACGCATTTTTTATTTTTTAAAGCCCTGGTTTAAGCTATAGATCTTTATTTTTATATAGATCAGTCATAAATGTTTTTATAGAATTTCGTTTTTTTTAATAAACCAAATTTGTTTATAATCAACAGAGTTATGGCCCAAAAACAAATCTGTTAAGAATATAAATACACACACAAACATGTATATTAAGCATTGTAATGACTATTAGTGACGTTTTTTGTTTTTTGTATAGACAAGTAGTTTAGTTAGAAACAGCAGTAATATAATGAATAACAGTGTTGTTGTTCTTTGTATATGCAGTCTGTACAAAAATAAATAGATATGGAATTGTTGTTGTTTATTTTTAAAAACTAAAACATATCTGTTAAGAATATACATAAATACATACACAAACATGTATACTAAGCATTGTAATGACTATTAGTGACGTTTTTGCCTATAAGACAAGTAGTTTAGTTAGCAACAGAAGTAATATAATGAATAACAGTGTTGTTGTTGTTCTTTGTATATGCAGGCACCCAGTAGTTCGCCAAACTAGTTCCGTTACGTCGAACTCGTTAGCCACTAAGAACTACCACTAGTTACTCTTCAACCCACTCACAATGTATTTAACTGGTGAATTTAACATGGGGATGTCATTGGAGGTAACCAATTGGCCACCCTTTGCATTACTACTCACTAGTATTTTGGAAGGTAACAATTCTCTAGTAATTTTGATTGTAACATGAAGCTACATATTGCACCGTTGATAAGAAACTACCACTATCAACATAATAGGTAACTAGTATTTTCACTAGTACGAAAAAACTAGTATTTGGGACGAAATAGTTGAAAAAATAAAAAAGAAATTTATTTGACTATTATTTTGTATTTTTTAAGCTTTAATTTCCCTGAATAATTATTTTTTCTTATTTTTTTTTATTTAAATTTTGTATTTCTCTGATGTTTTAATTTTACATTTTTATCCATCGATGTCTTCAGCTGGGATTGAACTTCTAACCTTCTGGTTTGTGGGCGCGCGTATTAACCACTGGGCTATTGATCTCATTATTTTACATTCGACCATGTGCTGTTTTCAATTTCTGTGGCGAAAACCTTATACTAAAAAACTTATCATAAAAATACTAATGGCGAACTTCTGCATTACATGTAGTTAGCGAATTGGTAATATAAATGTAGGTTTGTTTTTGAATTTAGAGAAAATGAATTATTTAACAAAATACAAACGGAATTTAGTTATTACTAGAGTTTTTCACGGGAAATCCCGGGACGCGAATTCCCGGGAATCCCGCCAAATTTTCACTCCCGTAATCCCGGGAAATCAAGCGGGAATTCCCGGGATTTCTTGTGTATGCAAAATGTTTATATTTAACAACTAATATATGGATATTTTAGCATATAATGTGTTTTTACATTTGTTTTTATTTATTATACCCACCATCAAAAAGATGGGGGGTATATTGATTTTGTCATTCCGTGTGTAACATGTCGAAGGAATCATTTAAGACCACACAAAGTATATATTTTCTGGGTCCTGGTTGAATTCTGAGTCGATCTAGCTATGTCCGTCCGTCTGTCTGTCCGTCTGTTGAAAGCAGGATAGAGCTCGAACGGGGCAACGTAGGGAGACGAAATTTGGCACAAATGTTTATCTTACATAAGGTTTGTTTGGTATTGAAAATGGGCAAAATCGGTTAATAAACAAAAAACTTATGGGTTAAAAACTAGAAACACAGGGTGTCCGTGAAATACTTTTCTGCTGATATTTCTTCAATAAAAGCACGTACGCCAACGAAATTTTGTACGTATACTTGGTGGATTGACATAAACTCGGAAACCAAAAATTTGCGTGGTCCGCCCACTTTACCGCCCACCTCCCATATATGGTGAAAATAAACGAAATTGTGTTCACATAGTTCAAGGACCAATGTAAAGTCGGAAACAAAAAATGGGCGTGGTCCGTCCACTTTACTGCCTACTTTGATGGTGGGTATATAGATTCGGCCGGGCCGAATATATTCGCGCTTGTTTAATTTGATTTGTTACAAGATTAAATATTTTTAAGGAAATTTCTAAATTTGTTTGATATTTTTCGTATAACAGTCTGAAAAGAAAATATCGTTTTCTTTTTTGCTGAATAATTAAAAAAAAAAATTATTTTCAATTTTTTTCATTGTGGTCAAAAATAATATTTTTATAATTCGATATTTTAGAAGTATATTTATTAAACGATTTGAAGATGCAATTTGCATGCATGTGAAAGTTGTAAGAGGAATCTTTTTAAAATGTCTGGAAACCTCAAACAACAACTTACATTTTTAATGCCCCAACGAAAACGTGAGACTAAAATTATTCAAACTGTAAAATTCCCTGAGGTTTTCTTAACAACAAGCTTACTTCCGTATAAATATTTAGAGATTTTTCCAAATAAGGTAAATGAAAACCAAGGTATTGATTCGACTTTCGTATGAGTTGTTATATAATAAAAAGTATTCATTCAATATTCAATATTTCAAAACGAATTAGTTTATAATTTTATGATTAATTAGTTTATTTTAATATTTTTTATCTTTTATTTAACTGAATATTAAAACTTTTAATTATTTATTTTCGGCGGGAATTCCCGGGATCCCGGGAAATTTAAAAATCAATCCCGATTTCCCGGGAGCGGAAAAAGTCCGTGAAAAGAAAAACTCTAGTTATTACATGTAGTTATCGAATTGGTAATTTAATTATTACTTATTATTATTTTGTATTATTTATTTTGACAAAATGTGATAATTTAAGAACCAGTTGAATTATTAAAAGTAACTAGTGTAACATATTAAATTATTATGATGTATTAAGTGTAATATTATCATAAACGTAGTAGATCTTTATGAATGAAAAATAATTTTTTAACTGAAAGAAGTATAATTAAAAATACGTAATATATTTATTTAAAAATATTTTTAAACGCTAATGATCATGTACTTTATTATTCCAGCAAAAAACGATCAAATGCTTCTAAAAAAGAAAAGTTTCACTACTTCAAAAGTGGAACAAACTGTATATTTTGAAATTTTTTAGAAGTTCTTTATAATTACTTGCAAAAAAGTGAAAATAAATGAATTTTTAGCGGAAAAAGGTTAATAATTTCTAAAAAAATTTAAATTTTACAAATTTTAAAGAATTTTATTAAAATTTTATTAAACAAATTTGTAAACACAGTTTTAAGGAAAGTACTTCAAAAGAAATGAACAAGATGTATAAAAGAAAAACGTTCTACCAATGACATCAATGGGTTAAAAAAGAACTTCTGCAGCTCTTTTCACCATTAAGTATTTCTTTCCAATGACAACACAATGTATAATTCATGACTTTTTCAGCTCTTTTTCCGCTCAATTTTTTTTTTGCTGGATGTTGTACTCGCTGCTTTTGTCTCGATATTGTTGTACCCTACACCACCGTAGGTGATTGGTGTTTGTGCTGATATTTTTAGCGCACTAAAATATGTATATCGTTAAATAGACTCATATTTTCAATTTATGAGTCCATTTAACGATATACACCTGGCTGGATGTCCATGTAAATCTTGTGAACAAAGTACAAGTCACAATTTTATAAATGATTTTATAAAATTTGACACATATAATTATTTTGTCATAACGATTCAATAATTTCATATAGACATATCTCAATGTCACTATTTAAATAAAATTCGGCATAAATAAAATTGATACAACTTCAGTCAGTGTTCCAAATGTAATGGAGATCGGCCCATAATTATTGTTGCCAGGACTTGAGAAAAAAAGAAACTAAATTGGACTTTAAAAAAGGTCAGAAATGTCTAAATGCCTAAAAAAATAAAGCCAGAAAAAAATAAATATTGTCTTATTTAAAGACGCATTCCACTTTTTTTGCATTAGTTTTTGGTATTTCTTAAAGATATTTTATTGTGTTTAAAACTACAACATAATTTGTTTCTATAGGTAATGAATAATTTCGATTTTTATTCGAATTAATACAAAAAAATGGTTAAATTAATGATTCTGTAAAAATAAAATAAGTAAAATTTTAGTCTTAAGGTTATGTTAAAAATCAAGAAATTGTAGAAGCTAAAACGAAAATTTTGAAGCTAAAACCAAAATAAAAAAAGCTAATTGACAATTGTTCCCAAACAAGGTCCTATTCCCAAAATCACTTTAACATACATAAATCCCATCAATGTTTGTATCATGATAATATTTGAAACAACCGGGTTTTATGTATACAAAAAGCACGGTGCCAGATTTTATGAGAATCGTTCCATAATTGACCATATCTTTTATATAAGACATTCCCAAAAAATTACATAATGAATTGTTTAATAATTAAATCAGAAATAGCTTCATTTAAAGTTCTAAATAAATTGTTCAAATTACCTATGCCAACTACTAAAATGATATTAATTAATCCTTATATATTATAAAAATTAAATGTAAGTATGTTTTCGGATTATATTTGAGTAGAAAAATAAATTGCAACCATTCGCACATTTTCTATAAGGTACTAAATGCGTTACATTTCAATAGTATATTCAGTAACATAATAATGGTAACAAATTTGTTTATATTGAAGGGAATTTTTAGAGATATATTCAATAACTTTTTGCCAATTAGCCACTTACTGTATAACATTTCAATAGTGAATTCACTAAATTAATTGTTTTAATGAAATTGCACAGATTAATATGAATTTCTGAAGATAAAGAGACACCAATTGCAATACATTTCAACAGTGTATTAACTAATGTAATAGTTATAACGAATTCCTATGTAATCAAGTTTATTTCTAGAGGCAAACTTACTAATTTTTTGCCAGTTTGCCGCTTACTATATAACATTTCAATAGTGCATTCACTAATTTCAAAGTTGTAACGAATTCATAAATAATCAGGGGAATTTCTAGAGACAAATTTAATAATTTATTGCTGATTGGTCATTAACAGCATTACTTTTCAATAGTGAATTCACTAAATTAATAGTTGTAACGAATTGGCATATATTAATGTAAATTTCTGAAGGTAAAAAGCCACCAGTTGCACTACATTTCAATAGTGAATTCACTAAAAGAAATGTTACAGATTATTCATATAAAACACGAGAGCAAATTTCTCAATTGACAATTTTAAAACTCTCAACGGCAATTCTATGCATTACAGGTAAACATAGAAGTGGCTGTTTCGTTTATGATATTATATTTTCTAATTAAAACATTAAACATTCTCTACTATTTATTTCACTAGTGAAATGTAGTGCAGAATGTGGCCGTTTAGTAACCACTTGCACTACCAAAAGTAACTAGTGAATCGTCTAACTAGTTATGTATCTAGTGATTAAGGGCAAATTGGCACCATTCGAACTGCTGGGCAGTTTGTATATACACACATAAAAAAATAAATAAATATGGAATTGTTGTTGTTTATTTTTTAAAAGCAAAGCCTGCTATGATTGTTTTTTTTTTTATATATTCAAATTTTCGTAGTTTGAAAAAAATGTAGATTTATATATGTGAAAATATGAAAGCATACGTTAAGGCGAAAATTTTATTATTTGTCGGTAATATGGTAATATGATGTCGATAAGATAGTAAGATGGTAATATGGTAATATGGTGAAGGGTATCAAAGATTCGGCACAGCCGAATCTTTTTTCAATTTCATTTCTTATAAAATTTCTTTAGCTAATGATATGTATGATTTTTAGCTTTCTTGAATATCATCAATAGTTAATGTCCATCCATTTTGGAAGATGATTTAACGTAATTTGTTCATTAATCAGGAATAAATGTGTAGACGAATTGGCACATATTATTTAATACAAAACAATATGTATTAATAATTAAAATGACGTTATAAATATGAAAAGCACTGTATACCAATTTTTAGAAGGATCCGTCCATAATTGACCACAGCTCCTATAACAAGGCCCTTTCGAAAGATCATTTAAAGGTGTATAAATTAGAATCACAATACAATTTTGTATACGTAAGTTTTATAAAAGTATAAATTATAAATCCAACAAAAATTTTTTAAAAAATTAAACGTATTTTTTATTAGTCCGTTTCAAATTAAAATTCAATAGGAAATTGAAAATAAAATATTTTACTAGTCTTGCTCGTACAAAATATTCAAGTAAAATATGTATAGCAAAATATAAAATTATTTTCTCTTGAAATGTTTACAACTTTTACTAGTTTTATGTGCACAGAAATGCATTTCGAGTAAATTACTTACAATAATAGTAAAACTAATAAGAATAGCATACCAACGAACAGACCTATAATGTTCTAATCTTCGTAATCGATTTTTAATATATTTTTGAAAATTTTCTGTTAATATTTTGATGTTTTGTATTGCTTAGAGTTAAATTTTTGGATTGTATTTATGACACTAAATCCCGAAAATGAAATCCCGGGATTTTTTTCGTCCAATCCCGGGATTCGGGATTATAAAATTTTCGGGATCGGTATTTCGGGATTGGCATCCCTAGTAAATGCAGAAGGGATTTTGAAGCAACTTCAAAACAAAATATCATTAAAAAATGCTGCGATAATCCCCAATGTAAATAGGCTCTAACTTAAATTTAAAAATCTCTAAAATATAATTTTAATGTACCCATTTAAAACAAGTAAGAAAATTATAAGTGGTCAAGCCCGACCATATGATACCTTACACCAATGTTTATGTGCGTCAAAGAGATTTTTGGCGAGGATCTTATATAGGACCTATAGGCAAATATGGACTGACTCTTATAATAAGTGTCGTAAACCCATTTCAATAGTTTTGTTCTTGTGCTAAGATAATTTTTTTGTGTCAACTTTTCTCAAATTATCTTCAAAGTTGCTACATATTCTTTTGCATATGTTTAGTCAACCAGACGCACGGACGGACATCATTAAATCAACTCAGAAAGTGATTCCAACTCGAACAAAGATTTTTTTCTATGCGTTACAAACATCAGCACAAAACGCATAACACCCCAAGAGAAAAAGAGTTATATTCAAAAACATAGAAATTAAGAAAAGTACCATATTTATTATTTTTCAAAAATCTACCAAATTGTATAAATGTATTGATTAAAAAAATAAAAATTTTAAAATTTTTAAGAAAATAAAGTATCAATATTCAATAAATCCAATATTTTTTTAAATATTCCGATTTCAAATTTTTTAATTACAAAAAATTAAAAAAAGAACCAAGAAGCTTTCGAATTGTGATTCCAATTATTGTATATTTAGTTAGTTCAACCGATTTGAGGTTTAAAAAATATTAGTTTAATAATTTGTAAAGACAACCAAATTGAAATAAGCTTTGTAATGTTTCAGGTCCATAAATTGGTTATTATAATCGAACAACTATTTATGTCAATTCTTTTCAAACTAAAATTTAGCTTTCAGTTAGTACAATTAATAATTTATTGTACGCAGTAAATTCGGTGATTTCAACCAACATAAAATATAATTCGGTATTTATTTTTGACATTCTTCAAATTAAAATATTAAAATAAACTTAACTTCCAAAATGTTTAGAAAAAAAAAAGAATAATTATATAAAAATGAAAGAAAGTAAAGTATTTAAAATGATAAGTTTTAAGAGATATTGCAAAATTTTTGCAACATCAATTAACAAATTTAAATGTTTACTTGTTTTTGCAGAAATAAATATGATTGCATACATATCGTATTATTTGGGAATTCATCTTTAATACATTTATTCAAGACATTTGCAATAATCAAGTTCTTGCTGAGGTAAAGATTCTACATAAACTGCCACAAACTTAAACTAATCAAGAGTTTTCTCTTTGTTTTTTGTATCTTTTAGTGATCGTTTTAATCATCTAAATTGTGGAGCAGAAAAATTGTAAATTGTGCAACCAAATTGAAATTTTTATTCGAAATATGTATGTATTTTTTATGTAATAAAAGAAAAATATACACATACATATATGTACTAAAAATCATTATTCTAAATCAACTTGCTGATAGATTCAGTTCTTCCTAACGAATTTTATTTTAAAAACAGTTGTATCTACCATATTTTATTAAATTATTTGTTATCTCGACCAATATATTTTATGTTAGTTCCAAAGAATGTTCCGAACGAAATAATCGTTAGCTACAACCGTTTTAAAAGATAGTACGTGCAACAGACCAAATTCGATTGGCAATAAATTCGGTTGTCACAACGAATTTGTTTTTTCTGTGTATAAACAAATTGTTTTTAAATTCCTTGTCTACACACAGAAAATAGATTGATTGGAAAATGGTTACTATCATTAAAATTTAGTTCAATAAGTACAAAATGTATTGAAAATATTAAAATATTATTACTTCAATCTATTTTCGTTCATTATAAAAAAAAAAAAAAAAAATCATGATTATAGTTAAATTAAAGTATTTGCAATTATAAAATTAGTTGTATAAAGCAATATGTAATTTTTTAAATAAGTTGCAATGAATTGGTCTTGATAAAAGAATTAAATTCATACTTTAAAACGAATTATTGGTGATTGCCATTAAAGTTTTATTTGCATGAAAATAATTTAAAGTTTAATCATATTTTTAGCAATACCTATTCATTTTATAAAAATTCGGTCATATTTAATAATACAAATTTAATTCGATTATCGCAAACAATCGGAAAGTTGCATTAGTTAAAAAAAAATTAATTAAAATTCCATGCCTGATAATAAATTTCAGTTGTCAACCTTTCGTCCCTTCATTATAATTGTAATAAAAATGATATAAAAAAATTAATATTTTTATTGGATAAGCCTAAAGGTATGCAAACATAATTCTAAAATATTTCAAATAAATTGCTTTTTAAACTATTGTGTCAATCATAAAAGGTATCCCCATCGAATTATGGAATAGTACACACAACCGCCCAAATTCGATTGGCAAAAAATTCGATTGCCACAATGAAACTGTTTTCTCTGTGTAGGAATTATGCAGCAAGAAAACTTCCAAAGTATATGGTCGTTACAAAAAGTGTTCAAAAAAGAATCATGATTATAATTATATAGATTTTGGTTTTCACCCCCTGGAAATATTCGGATAATCGAAAAACTAAAATATGCCAAGTTTTTAACTGATTGAAAAAAATTTAGAGGTGACTCAAAGCGATCAAAATCTTGAAAATGATGATTTTTTTAAAATTGTTTCCTTTCATGGAAAATAAAAAAATCATTTTAAATGCAATTTTCTGGGTTTATATCTTGTTGAATTCCACACAATATGAGCTTTCTGAAATTCCTAAAATCAATAAGATTGGATAACTAATATCACAATAAATATTAAAATAAAATTACCGTAAAACACGTAATTCTCGGGCAAATAGACCCCGAAAAATAAAATTTCAAACATAATTTAAAGGAGACAAATTTTTTCATTTTGGTCATTTATTTTATTTAGCTTTTTTCCAAATAATTTACAGTGGTTTTAATATTTACAATTGAAAATGTAAACAAATTTTCGTGACCATGCTTTAGTAAAACACTATTTGATTTTGTTTTCTGTGTTAAACATTATGGAAAAATATTTGTCATTCGGTTTGAAATATCTAGAATATTTATTTGCCTTCCCATAAAGTAAATACATACGATGTCCGCGCGTCAGTTAAAATCAGGAGGTTTTCTGAAAGTTGAAATGCTTCTGAGAAATTTAGTGTACATTAGAGTGCTCCAAAAAAACGAAGTTTCGAATTTTGCCAGTCCTCCCCCCCCTAAAATTGTTCTATGGGTTATAAAAATACGTCGTGCAAAAAAATTAGGACAATAGGACTACGTTAACTGGTGCCGCAACGGCTCTGAAGTTTGAAGATGCATTTACAAGGGGAAAATATGAATTTTTTCAGTTTTCACAAAAATTTTGTCATTAAATAATTAGTTTTGCATTTTATTGTAAAGGAATCGTAATGTACTCAGAATTAGTGTTACAAAAAGATATAAAACAAAAAAATTGGTTGAAAAATGTAAATGTTATTGAAAATTCCCCAGCCCATTAACGTGTCTCAGAGCACTTGAATTCGAAATGTGACAAAAAAATAAATATATTTTTAAAAATATTCGAATAAAACAATTGTATTACTTAAAATATATCTGTAGTTACTTGAATATGAGTTTTTGTCCCTATAGAATAACGTAAACATGTTCTCAGCTATGGTCAAAAAATTTTGATATTTTTAACGCTCGTTTCAAAACTCAAATTTCAGTTTTTTTGATACTTTGTTAAACAAATTTCAATATTTTTAGGAGATCTCATAGGGATTTATGGACAACAGATTACGGAATAAAACAGTAAAAAAATTAGGTCAATACCTCTTATAGTTTGCCTGTACCTGCATTTTGAATTCAGCGGATTTCGAGAAAAATCCATTTTTAAGTTTGGTAAATCAGCCATTTTATTACATTGTTGTGTATTTTAAATGGAACTTTTTTAAAATGTTATAATCCACATAATTCTAAATATAAATCATGAAATTTGGACGACATTAACCCATAAACTTTAAAGGTCAAAGGTCAAATATTTGCAATTTTTGATGGAAACTAGTCGAAATTTTATCTATTTTTCGGTAGATTATCATAAAACTTAAGAAATTTATTTATGTAGGATAATATTTTTTTTCCTTCATACAAGCTTGGAGCACTCTAGTGTACATTTAGTTGAAGGGTATTTAAAATTCGGCACAGCCGAATATAGCACTTTATTTTGTTTAACTTCTTCATGTCATTAATACTCCTCCTACCAATGCCAAAAAAAAAAAAAAAAAAAAAAACGAAAAAAAAGAAATCTTAACATTTTGCAAAACTTATTATCTGCTTTTTTTTTTTTTTTTTTTGATAAAAGATATTAAATTACAAAATATAAAAACAAAATAATTTTAAGCCGGAAGTTTTATGCAAAAATCTGCTAAAACAAAAGACTTAATTTGTTTGCGTGACCGTTATTTTTTGAAAATTTTTTTTCGGACATTTAAAAAAAGAAATAAAAAAATAATTAGAACTAAGGAGTTGAAAATAAATTTTAAACAAAAATAGCACAAAATTCATTTTCCTCCTAAGAAGGTTTATAGTGGATTTGAATTAGAAATAAGAGCAATAATTTCTGTGCAGAAAAAAATTGGAAACATAAGCATTTTAATAAGTAAATTTGGAGTTAATGACTAAATTATTTGTTACAGGATTTTTCACATGCATTTAAATTCAGGTGTCAATTGAACATTATAACATTTTAATATAAAAGAACTTGTTTTTTTTTTTTTTCAAATAAAACAAAAACATGACACCACATATCCTGTAGCAAAAAACAAAAAGGATAAAGAAAAATATTTTCAAAGCAAAAAACAATAATAATAATAACAATTCATAAAGAACGCAATTGAGATTGAAATAAAAATAAGGCGTAACAACCAACATCCTTTGTGTGAATATAAAAATCGCAGTTTCCATAAAAGAAAATTACGCATTTCATTCAACTCACTCATTCAATTCTTGAGTTAAATGAAAAAAAAAAAGAAAAACTTGTTGAGAAATCCTTTCATGTGTAAGCACGTAGATCAGTATGGGTGCACAGAAATTTATAAAATAAAAGAATAGCAATTATTCATAATAAAATAATGTATATACAGTGAGTGTCATTTAAAATCGTACACTATTTATTTTATTTAATTTCCAGTTTTTCATAACACTGGGTCTCCACATGATTTTTTTATATCATAATATGTAACAGAGAGTGTCAAATTTGCTCTCTGAGAGAATTATCTCACGTGTAGACTTAAATATTAAGGCTCAACTACATAGAATACTTTCGCTTCAACTGCGACTGACAGCTACGCAACACATAAATTATATTAACCCAGTCGTTGCATTATTTTGTTATTAAAATTATATATAATAAAATATAAAGATGTAAAAATTCACAGAAAGAAGTAAAAATGGACTTCAATTACGAAATTTGTAATATTAATTACTTTTTAATTGATTTTGCTCCAATCATCAAAATGGTAATATTAATAACCAGAATAATTGATATTATTATTACTTCTCTTCCTTAAATAGACGCAATGAGCTAAAAATTTTTGAAAATTTACTTAAATTTATTTTATTTCTGTACTTTTATAGACAAATATTTAATTTTTCTTAATATTTTATTAATAGCTGTGAATTTTATAAAAAGCAAAACTGAAAACCAATTAGAAAATTAATTATATTAATAAATCATATAATTAAATTCTAATATAAAGTTAATTAATAATTTTATTAAAAAATTATTTGAAATATTTTTTTCTGTGTTCTATTATGTTCTCAGTTGAAATAATGAATTGCAAATTAAAATTTCCGACTTAACGAAAAAATATTAATATAAGAATAAAACAACTGACAAAATATATTTACGTACTTCGGCACTTCAAAGTTGAACATTTTTCATCTTTGAAGTACTTCACGCAGAAGTTTGGCGTACTGATTTGGTTCCGCTCAATATAAATGCATGTATTTAACTTAGCTGTCAGTCGCAGTTGAAGCGAAAGTATTCTATGTAGTTGAGCCTTTAGTATTATAAGAAATATTATGAGACTGTTGTGATAAGATTTTTCTACACAACTATCTTATAAGATTTATATACATATACGAAAGTTTGTTTGTGTATGTGAATGTGTATTTTTAAAAGTACTTAAAAACAATGTTTTTTTTTTTTTTTTTTTTTTTTCGTAAAAGTGTTTTATTTTAATGGTTATTCTACATTCAGAAACATATTTTCATTAAAATTGTGCTTAAAAATTTCGAATTTCTTACATAAAAAGTACATGTTTACTCTGTGACTGAATGAAAATAATGAACATAATATAAACAAAATGTTTACTCTCTTCTGAGAGTGAATTTGACAATCTCTGTCACATATTATGATAGAAAAAAATCATGTGTAGATCCAATGTAACTTTGAGTCTGCATAAAACAAATTTTTATCAAGACAAACGTCAAAATTTTATCATGATAAAGATTTGTCTAATGTAGACTGAATTTGTCAGTATTATTGCAGCTTTAAAAGAAAATTGTCAGTGCTCTAGCTCTGACAACTTTGTCTTGATAATGCTTGGTAAAAGACGCCATCTCTATTGCTGTTGGTACTTTTTGCATGTTTTATTATGACATACGTTTTCCCCTATAATTGACAGAGATAAAAAATTATCTGCAACTCAAACAAAAAATTTGACGTTTGTCTTAATACAAATTTCTCTAACTTTGAGTCTACATTAGACAAATTTTTTCAAGACAAACGTGAAAATGTTATCAAGATAAAGATTTGTCTAATGTAGACTGAATTTGTCAGTATTATTGCAGCGTTAAAAGAAAATTGTCAGCGCTCAAGCTCTGACAACGTTGTCTTGATAACGCTTGGTAAAAGACGCCATATTGATTGTTGTTGGTACTTTTTGCATGTTTTATTATGACATACGTTTTCCCCTATAATTGACAGAGATAAAAAATTATCTGCAACTCAAACAAAAAATTTGACGTTTGTCTTAATACAAATTTCTCTAACTTTGAGTCTACATTAGACAAATTTTTTCAAGACAAACGTCAAAATTTTATCAAGATAAAGATTTGTCTAATGTAGAATGAATTTGTCAGTATTATTGCAGCGTTAAAAGAAAATTGTCAGCGCTCAAGCTCTGACAACGTTGTCTTGATAACGCTTGGTAAAAGACGCCATATTGATTGTTGTTGGTACTTTTTGCATGTTTTATTATGACATATGTTTTCCCCTATAAATGACAGAGATAAAAAATTATCTGCAACTCAATCAAAAATTTGACGTTTGTCTTGATACAAATTTCTCTAATGTAGACTCAAAGTAAAAGACGCCATCTTGATTGTTGTTGGTACCTTTTACATGGTTTATTATGACATATGTTTTTCCCTACAATTAACAGAAAAACATTTATATGCAATTAAAAAAAAAAAAAAAAAATTTACCTTTGTCTTGACACAAATTTCTCATGTATAGACTCGAAGTAAGGAACATGAAATTTTTATTTTTCATATTTTGTTACGTATATGGTAACATGATTACATTTTATTTATTTTTTTTCGTTTATTAACAAGAATTATGCAGCTCTGTTACCACCTACAAAAAACAACGCTGCAGTAAAAATCGTACATTAAAAGCAAAGTTGTTTTTCAACTATGTAATTTAAAACGCAAAATTTACATTTAAGTAATTTTTTAATAGTATTTAGTGCTAAGGATTTTATTAAAACCAAAAAATAAATTTCAAAGTGGTTTAATCAACAAAACATTCGACATGAGACAGACTAGTGAAAGTGAGAGACAATTAGTAAATTTTCATTATAAAAAGGGAAAATCTTTAGCAGAAATATCGGAAATAATAAATCGTAGTCGTATTACCGTTCAGTACATAATTAAAAGGTATGAAAAAGAAAATCGAATAAGTAATAAAACAAAAAGCAGCTCCCATAAAAAATAAAGCACTTCCAATGAGCGTTGAATAATTAGGAAAATAAAACAAAATCCGAGGACATCAGCCCCTAAAATCACTAGCGAATTAAAAATATATTTGCAAAATGATGTGAGTTCCTCTACTGTTCGAAGATGTCTTCGTAGTCATAATTATCACGATCGAATTGCCCGAAATAAACCCTACATATATGAACGGAATACGCGTAGGAAACTAACGTTTGCCAATGAGTTCCTTAAAGAACCATCGGAATACTGGAATGATGTAATATTAACTGATGAGTCAAAATTTAATATATTTTCATCTGATGGAACGATTACAGTATGGAGAAAAATCCAATACAGAGATAGATGTTGCCAATTTGTGCTAAACTGTAAAGCATGGTGGTGGCTCACAAATGGTTTGGGGGTGTATGTTAGCTGCAGGAGTTGAGAACTTAGTGTTTGTTGAAGGCAATATGGATAAATTTGCTTATTTAAGAATTTTAAAAGAAAATTTAAAACAAAGAGCAGAAAAAATGGGCATTTTGAATACTTTTAAATTGTACGTCGATAATGACCCATGTTGCTCATCATTGGGCAATATATAAGCACAAGATGTCATTGAGCATCTTTGGGGAATATTAGACAAAAAAGATCTAAAATCTAAACCTAAATGATCTAAGAAAAGTCCTTCGAGAAGAATGGACTAAAATTACTGCTGAAACGTGCAAAAATCTTGTGGAGTCAATGACTGCAGGCTCTTAAAAACAGCAAAGCGTAGGGCAATATATAAGCACAAGATGTCATTGAGCATCTTTGGGGAATATTAGACAAAAAAATCTAAAATCTAAACCTAAATGATCTAAGAAAAGTCCTTCGAGAAGAATGGACTAAAATTACTGCTGAAACGTGCAAAAATCTTGTGGAGTCAATGACTGCAGGCTCTTAAAAACAGCAAAGCGTATCCAACAAAATATTAAAAATATTTTATTTACTTATTTTTTTATTATTAATCTTAAGTGTACGATTTTAAGTGATACATGAATTTTATGATACTTTTAATTTTTTTACTAATATTAAAAAAAAAAAAAAATAAATTGAATTTTTGTTAATTTTTTTTTGTTGAAATAAACATTCTCTGACTTTATTTTATGTTTTTTGACTGTGATGATTACAACTTTTAAAATATTTAATATAAATGTGGTGTACAATTTTAAGTGACTCTCACTGTATGTACATACATTTATTTATAACTAAGTATATTATTGTTGTTCTTCATCCTGAATACTTACAATATTTGCCAAAAGGCATTATAAACAATCTATACGCATTTACTTTTTTTTTAAACTTCATCTCACAGAATTTTTGAATTTCTTGATGAAATTTCCCCCCCAAAAACCAAAAAAAAAAGGAAACCAAAATTACGTTTTATTGTTTGATGACGTAGTAGCAACAATTGTTGCTTTAAATTTCTCACGTTTTTTTTTTTTTTTTTCATCTCCCTTTTTTTAGGTCTTGTGCATTTTTAAAGTATTAGAAAAAAGGTCTCATTTTTCTCCATTGAGAAAAAGGAAAATAGTAAATGTGATCTTTTAAATTAATATACAAGAATGATTATTTATGTTAATTTAATGCCACATTTTGGCATTTGTATGATAGAATTTTTTTCATTAGTCATTTAAATAATTATTATGTGGTATATTTATTAATTATGAAATGTGTATGTACGTATCAATTTTAAATTTTCATTGAGTCTAAGAAGAAAAGGGTATTTTTGTACTTTACAATTATTTATTTAAATTTCAAAAAGTATTATTTTTACTCTGAGCTATGAATCATAAGGCACAGTGTAATGACAGTGAAATAACTGAAAATAAGATATAAAAAAAATATGCAAAATAAAATTTTATCATGGACTATAAACAAACTAAACTAAACTGTTTCATAAAATTATATTTATATTAATTTGTTACAGCATATTATTGCAGCATTAGTATCAACGCATTATTCTGTATTTGTATATTTTATTTTACATTTAGTAAAAGTGTTGGTGTACAATTGTTCATAGGTCTAATATAAATCCCCTTCCCGAATTTTGAAGCTCATACACAATGGCGTTGGGTATCATATGGTCGGTCTTGACCGACTATAGTTTCTATCTTGTTTTTACTATAACTGAAGACATTTTATGCTCCAAACAAATCAGGCTTTTTTAGATCTCCGATACTTAAAAATATTGTAAAAACATTTTGAATATATCTGAAAACCTCTGTATAGCACATACATAGATTAGTACGTGTCTAAAGTAAAAAGTTATGATACAAAATCGCAAATTATTCCAAAGTGGATAAAAACTAAACATTAATTTTTCTTTGGGTCAAAAGTAAATATAATCACATTTAATTGGATATCATTAGACTTTCCATAGTGCAAAAACCTGTAATTTTATAGCGTTTCAGAAATGACAAAAAGTACTTCGGACTCACTACATACTTTTTATATTAACTTTCTTAATATTTTGTAAACTTTTTATGACATAAATTCCGCATGCTGTTTATATTACTGACTAATTTATAATATAAGCTTAAGATGTCTACATGATTTTTTCAAACAGATATGGGCAATTCTCTTTTTACGTTTGCCTTTATGAAACCGACCTTCAACCTCAAATATTTTTTTTAAATTCTGACTTTTTTAAACAACTTTTGATGCAATTATGTTAAAAACACTTGGTGCCGTAACAGAAAAAAAAATTAAAGACCTGAAACGGTTTCATATGGTGCTGGCAATCACCCAAAGTCAAAAATTCCCAAAAAAAAGTGTTTGAAACTAATAAGTTTTTTTATTTCTTTTTATTGCTGTAGTCGCGGATTTTAGCATAAATGTCAAATTCTTCTAATGTAGACTATAAACACTTGTAGAAAAGGACCAGCATGAATTTAATTAGCTTGCAATTAACCAGTGTCAAATTGTGTTGTGCAAAAGTCGTGAAACCAAATTTTAAAAAATTTTTAAATTTTGCAGTTTTTCCACTGGGGATTTTACGCCATTTCGGATATTTCAAAATTCAAAACAGAGCCCAATATCTCTTGAAATTATGCATTATTTGACATATATCTCGTTAATGTGCCCTCAACAGAAATGCTGTAGGAGGTACTCAAACTTGGAGAGAAAAAACGTGAATGGCTCCAAGAGGTGTCTTTTTCGCGAGGCACACTCGCAACGCTATTTCAGTGAAGCTAGAGTATAGCGTTATCAAAGAAGGTTTCTAAATGACATTTAAAAATCGTTTTGGCGTTTTAAAATATTAATTTGCTAAACGTGTCGTGCATATTTTGTTATAGCGGATGTTGGCGTTATAAGTCAATTTTAATCTGAAATTCTCGTGATAAGTTTTACTTACGCAAAAAATATGATTTCACTGAAAATATTCAACAATGGTTTTTATTACCTAAGAACGCGATGTTTTTAGTTTAACATTAATCGTCGAGGCACACCCAAGGCGCTAATCAAAATTTGCGATGATATATGTCAATTTGTAGCTGCTTTAATACCATAAATCAAAATCAATATGGCGTTCGAAAAAAAAAGTACGATTTTTCATTTTATGCAACTTTAGAGAGTGCAATTAAAAAATGTATATAAATGACATTGTCTTATGACTTATTTAAAAAAAAAAAAAAAATATGAATTTTGCAATAAATGGATGAATATGAACAACACTACATCACTAAAACTGAATTTTGCAAATTTTATAAGAAGGTTTAATAATTATTAAATCGCTAATATATCCACGCATACTTAACTTATAGCGATATTTTTAATTTATATACACACAGCAAAAAGTTTAAATATCAAAATTTGGTATAATACATTAAAATTTCATTATGGTTATAAAAAGTTTTTTGCTTTAACTGAATATCTTTATAAATGGAAGTCTTATAATAATGATACAACCGAACTGAATTTACATATATTTCAACACCATATATTGGTTTTTGCAGTTAAAAGTTATTTAAGTTACAACTTTAGTTACAATTTATAGTAAAATTCGGTTATAACAATAGAAAAGCAAAAATGATTCGGTGTTTCAAAATGATATAATTTTGTGTTAATCAAATAGTGTATAAACTATTTTGACTTTTGAAAAAATAAAAGAAAGAAATAATTAAAAATTATTAAAAAATAAAATAAAATTGATTTTAAATAAAATAATTCAATAAAGTGTAAAAAAACAATTGACTTATTTTATGTCTAATAGATGTGTACATACATACAGATAATGGGTAAATACATTATTATTGTGGGTAATTTTAAATAACATATTGCTTAATTTTATGGATATTTTTATTTCCAACAGACTTGTGGCGGTGGCTTAAATGTAAACTGGACAACTTAAGCAACAAGGAATAGTTAAAATAAGATAAAATATTAATTATGGCGGACCATGCCTTTCAATTTAGAAAGTTTCAGTTTTATTACGGAAGGTAAGGAGTTTAAGAATCTATTATTAAACATCCCTTGAATTGGTTTAATATTGATATTTGTGTTTGATTTTGTATATTTTCATAAGCAACGAAGTCTATAGATCAGTTAAGTATAATGTGAATCAATGTTCAACGAATTATCACGGTTCTAGCTGTTAAATTGCTTACTCAACCTTTCCTGATATTTATCAAGATCGTTTTCTCGCATGATAAATTATAAATGACGTCATGTATTGCAAAATCTAGCCTGTTTATACATGTATAATATATATAACGGTAAGAAATTTTAGTCCTGTAGTATTATCAAATAATGATTTGATTTCATCTACATACTTATTTACAGATCAAATAAAAGTACTGTCCTATAGAAATCTATATATATCAGCTGTCGAAGAGCTTGTAAAGAATAAGCATTTAATTTGGTTAAAAGTAATTTTTTATACATTCTTAGCTAAAATTAATGAATCTCTATGTTATAAAATAATTGTTTATCAAAAACTTATTTAATTTGCTGTGAAACTATAATAAAATAAATTAAAAAAAATAATAAAAAAAAAATATATATATATATATATATATATATATATATATATATATATATATATATATATATTTTATTTGGACTAGCCTAATATAAGTATGTAAATTATGTGTTTATGCCAACCGAATTATTTATTTTGCAGCATTTACAATAACCAATTTACGTAGTAGTCTCAACCGAATTATGAGATAGTACTTGTAACCGAACGAATTCGATTGGCGAAAAATTCGGTTGCCACAAAGAAACTGTTTTCTCTGTGTATACATATATATATATATCGTCCATTCCATGAAAGAACGCCCGAAAAAGGGTATTTTTTTACTTGATGACTTTCAATTTCGATAATAATTTGTATACACAAACTCCATTAAGCCTTTTATCAATTTCAGTTTCGCGAAATTGCAGAAACTCACGATTTTATTTCGCTTTTTTACTTTCTCAAAAACCAAAAAAATTTCAAAAGTATGTAGCTTTGAATAGCAATATCTCTGAGGATGCTTTGTGAATTTTAATGATTTGAATTGACTTTGAATTTCACATATGGCGGCTTTACGACGAACATTTTAAAAATAAGAAAGATTTTTTTTAAAAATGCATTTTAATGCAATTGCATTTTTTTAAATGCATTTTTCTTTAAATATGCTATTAAAAATTTTTAATTTTTTAACATAATTGAAAAGTTTGGAATCTTTACATTCAAATAAGTGTCAAATTTTTGGGACGCGAAAATCTTATATGCATAATCCAATTTTTATAAAAACATGTTCCCAATTTTTCATATAAAAATAAAATTTTTTCTTGTTTTTGGAATTTTCTTTAAAATTTTGTATAAAAATTAACAAAATATAAAAAGTATGCAATTTTAAATATTCATATCTCTTGCAGTTATTGATGGATTTCTATAATTTAAAAAGTATTTAAAAGGCCATTGAATTTCTTTGGTGCAATTTAGTCAGCATTTCCAAAATCTCCTCTTCGGTCCATAATATTTTAAAAATATAAATGCAGTTTATAGATGCATTTTTGTTAGTTGCGAATTTATTAAATTTTAATTTTCCAAAACTGTATTTAAAAATACTTTGTTTATTATAACTTGAAACAATAATTAGTCTAGTATTTAAAGGTTTACTATTTTTAACGAATTTTTAAAAAGTAGCACAATACATTTTTTTAACAAAATATGTAAATCTACTCATAATATCAGAAAAATATAATATATGAAATATATGAAAAAAATTTAATTAGTTGAAGAAAACGAGAAAATGTGCATAGTATATGTGTGCGTCCCAAAAATTTGAGATTTTTATTTTAATGTAAAGACTCCATGCTTTTCAAATAAAGAAAAAAGCATTTAAAAAATGCAATTGCATTAAAATGAATTTTTAAAAAGTATTTTTTATTTGTATAATATTCATGTTTAAGCTGATATAATTACAATTCAAACGCCGTTTAAATCATAAATTTCCGCAAAGCCTTCCCAAAAATATTTGTATTTAAAGTTGTATACTTTCGAGATTTTTTAGGTTTTTTCGTAAGTGAAAAAGCGAAATAAAATCGCGAATTTTCTGAATTTTGCGAATCTGAAAACGGAAATCTATCTATATACCCATAGACCTTATACGTGCAAAATTTTATAAAAATCGAAAGACACTTGGTAAATTTTTGGGCGTTCTTTCATGGAATGGACGATATATATATATATATATATATATTTTTTTTCGCAATAATTTTTGATTTAGGACTATAAATATAATTTTATAAATTTTTATCTTAAACCGACATAACATTGATGCCGTTCGGTAAAAGTCATTCACGCAAACAGATCTGAGTTCCACTATCCAAGGAATATTGGTACTAAATATCGTTGATGTGCCATTTAAAAATTTTCGACATTTTTTTGAACATCAAAACTAAACGAGTTTGAAGAATTTCCCATATACTTTTTCATTTGCTGGGTTTTAGTATTGATATTTTAATAATTTATTAAATTTAATTCATGCTATAGAATTCCATACAAATCCTCTAATGAATAGTATATAAAACCATATTAATATAATTGTGTTTAAGATATAGTTCTGAACTGGATTTTTAGCTAAATCTTCTTTAAAACATTACTCAAATATATGTATAATTTCTTGTTAAAATTCAGAATGTTTTCTTCCATTTAACTGATTTTAAAATTCCCGAGAATCACAGACGAAATTCCCGGGAAAGCGGGACAAGAAAAATAGCAAATTTCCCGGGAATCTCGGGACGGCAAATCCCGGGTTGCAATCTCTAATTGAAAGCCATGAATAAAGACAATGTACTGTAGAGCCTACAAATAGAACTTTATAAATACTTATATTAAATATCAAATAACATTTTGTTAAGAGTTGCGATTAAAGATATTATAAGGCTTTAAAAACCTATTATTAAATCTCAAATGGAACTATATAAAGACCTATGATTCAAGCTCCAATTTGGCTATACAAAAACCTATTATTATTCTTATTTTATCATTTCAGATTTTATAATCCTGCTTTATAGTTTTCGTGTTGTTTTAAGAATTTTAACTTCAAATTAAATGGAAGAATTTTCACAACATAATTGTTTCTTTTCCAACAATTAACGAGAGAGAAACTATAGTCGGTCAAGACCGACCATATGATGCCCTACACCATTGTGTATGAGCTAAAAATGATACCTGTGGTCAATTGTAGAGCAACACTTTTATTAAATGTAAAATAAATTATACAAATACAGAGCAATGCATTCACACTAACATCTATATGATTTTATGCACTTTAGGGCGATTCCCGGAAATGGGTTTATATGGGAACTATGGTAAATTATGGACCAATTCTCATAAATTTTGGCAATGTTGTTTCTACTTATATAAAACTTATTTGTGTCGAATATTTGATACTATCATTCGTATGAGATTTATGCACTTTACAATAATTTTCGGAAGAGGGTATTTATATGGGAGCTATGGTCAATTGATAAAATTTCGCACAAAGATTGACACTTAACAAAACTCTTTTGTATCGAGTTCCATTGAAATATTGCTATATTTAAGGCATTTATGATCGTTAAACACCTATTCCGGGAGGACATTTGTATGGGGGCTAGGTGAAATAATGGACCGATTATAACCAATTTCAATAGGCTTCGTGCCAAATTTCATCAAGATATTTTTAAAATTGCGACCTGTACTTTGTTCACAAGGTTTACATGGACAGTATAGTGTCCCGAGAATAGTATCCCGAGAATTTCGATGTAGGAACTACCCTCAAACGATGCGTAAAAATTAGCTGAATATGGGAAAAATATCAAAAAATGTTTAAAATTGGTCTACCAGCGATTTTAAAATCATGAGTCCCATACATTTTGGTCAAAAAAAAGATTCGATTTTTTAATCGAAATGGGTATCAAAAAATTTGTAATTTTATGCTGGTTATGGAAAAAATATTTTAAAAATGTTTCCAATGGTATTTTCGTTCGCTAGAAGACTTTTTAAGGTATTTTGATGAACAATTTTTTTTTTTTTAAATCTGGAAAATTACATATTATCAACAGTTCTTACTACAATGCCATTTTTTTTAAATTTTAGCCTTAAAAGGAACAAAATTATAAAATTTTTATCTATTTTTTTAAGAAAAATATAGAACCTTTTTTAAAATATTTTGTCTATAATTGGCTTAAAATTACGAATTTTTTGATACCCATTTCAAGACTAAACTCAATACTATTTTTTGGACGAAATGTTCTAGACCCGTGACATTCAATCGCTGGTAGGGAACTGAAGATCAATTTAAAAATTTTTTTAATATTTTTCCCATATTCAGCTAATTTTTACGCATCGTTTGAGGGGTGTTCCTACAAAATTTTTTTCTACGGGACACTCTAATGGACAGACAGCCAGCCAAACGGACGGACGGACATCGTCCGTCAACTCAGTAAGTGATTCTGAGTCGAACGGTATACTTAAGGTGGGGATCCGATTATTTTTTCTGTTCGTTACAAACATCAGCACAAACGCATAATACCCCAACCACCTATGGTGGTGTAGGGTATAAATATGTGAAATAGTTACTATTTTAAACAAGATTTTGTCCACTAAAAGAAAAAGAAAGATAATAAAATTATAACAAAACCCATGGATTTATCCTTGACAATCAAATAAATACTATAAGAGATTTATTTCAAAGATCCTGCTTGAAAAGTAAATCACGCGCACAAAACATTCTATACAACTAATAAATCAACAATAAGAAATTAAATAAAACACGAAAAACGCGATCGTGCAAACTCCAATTCCTTTGTTTAACAAAAAACGAAAAACTTCAAGTATGACATCTGGCAAAGCAAGGATAACATCAAGGTATGTTAAGGATTATATGAAAAACCAGAACAAAGACAAAAATCCTTACAAAATAAAAACATGTCATAAAGAATAGAAGAATAAAATAAAACAGAAGCTAAAATACTAGAAGATGAAAAGTAAGTAGAATTCAAAAGAAATGTCAGTAAATGAATTAAGCAAAAGAAGATATGACTAAACAAGTCCTTTTTTCCTTTTCTGTTAAGCTAAACCAGCAAAAAGGATCTCTTTTATTTATGTATGTATGAAAAGAAAAAAAAAAAGAGGAGCAGTGGATGAAAACAAGAAACTGGTTTATGTTGAAAGAAACAAAAGCTAAAGAAGAGAAACAACGTAATAAAACGCGTATTTTGGAGGCAGATGTTTGATGAAGAAAAATATTTAAAGACTTGAAATGAGTTTAAGGGTGAATTGAAAGCTGGAATACATGAATGTATAGAAAATAAAAAAACTTTTTCAAAGACATTGACTAAACTTAGTAACACCTTGAGTTATTTATTTTTTTTTTTTTTAACGGAATGACAATATTATAAGGAACTATTAAACGAGGATAGTGACAAAAGTTATGAATACATAGAGGAAATGAACTTTTCTTCTTTATATTCATCTTTAAAAAAAACTTTATAGAACAATTTTAAATCATTATAAAGCTTTAAAAGCTGTGCTAAAAGATGCCAAACAAATTGTTTTTATAAATTATATTAAAACTATTCTAAAGGCCGAAAACCGTATTATAAACTTTCGATGTAAATCAATCGCTATTTATAAAGAACAGTGTTTATTATTTGGTGCATGGTTAAGCCTATTTAAGTAGACGGTTAACCGAAAACCCGGTTTTTTAATTTTACCCAATTTTCGGTTAACCGTCAAATCAGTTTTTTGAAAATTTGTTTTTTTTTTTATAAACATTATGCATGCCTTAAACAAATGCTCTATAGCAGATAAGTAGATTAAAGCTCAAGGAGATAATATGGGACTTTATAAAGACCTGCAAAGACAAGAGTTTTCTAAATGAGGTGTTCTCAATCCCTCGTTGTTATATCATAAATCCTTTGGGAACTATGTTTTATAAAATACAAAATTTATTAAAAACTTGTTTTTAATTTATTAAAAACTTGTTTTTAATAAATGTTTGTTTAAATAAATTTTAAAACGTTATTTTTCTATTTAAGAATCACTGCATAGATCGAACAATGTCCTGCAAAATATTGACCGCAAGTTATATCAATGATATTTGAGACACAAACATTTCCAACTCAGGAAGGAATACTATTGAATCTTGCCCGTGGTTTAACCTAATATTCAATAAAAGTTTTGCTTAAAAAGTTTTCATTAAAGGAAAAATGCAACTAACAGATTCTCTGATAAATTTTCAAAATGGAATTTAAAGTAAAAACAGGAATCGATACTTTAGTATCGTCATAGCAATCATACTTTAGTATTTGCTTTGATTTTTAATATTATTACTTTTGACTGAGATTGTATTGGGACAAAACAAAATTTTTCGAACACGCACCGTACCTCATCATCTCTGATTTCGATGAAATTTGGTACACGTATTTATTACGTCAACACAAAATTTGAAGTTCTCCAAAATTTTAAAATTCGTCACCGTTTAGGTTTTATCGCGGTTCAAAGTTCGATTTTTTTCAAAAATTTTTCGAAACACCCTAACTTTAATTTGATATAACTTTTTAACCAGTTGTCCGATTTTAAAAAACTTAGACTCAAATTAATGCCTGTTAACTGTAGTTTCTTATTGTTGTATTTAAATATTTTTATTTTTAATAAAAGGATAATGGTGTCAAAATTCGTCCTTAATTCAAGGATATCTAAAAAAACATATCTTCCATTTTCATAAGTTTTTCCTCCATGGTGGACAATAGTGTCAGTAACAACATATAAAAAATTTAGAATGGGACCATGAGGGAATGTCAAAAAAATTGACTTTTAGTAAAACAAACTCGGTTTTTTCAGTAAAATTTTTTAAATTTCAAAGTTTTATTTTATTTTCAAATTTTATTACATACATAATACTTGTACAAATTTGAATTTCTATTGACGGTTATAAGCTATAATTTTGTAATTTTCAATTGTAATTGACAATTTTCATGCAAAATGTCAAATTTTGAAATTTTGTAATTGTCACAAAATTCATAATTCGGGTGTATAATTAAACTTGCACTTTGAGATTGTACAATTTTGTCTTTGTTTAAGTTGTCATTAATTTCAGAATTAAGCTAGTTGCAAAAATATTTTGTTAAAACTAAAATTTTTCTCGATTGCATTGAAATTGACGTAAGCATATACATAAATAATACTGAGCATATTTTTGTGAATCAGGCATAAATTAAAAAAAACTATATTAAAAAAGAAAAAAAGGTAAACAAAATGGGTAAATTCGTATCCAATAAATGTTGTAATCCTTTGAAAATCCCAAATCATAAGATTTCTAAACCATATGACTTAAGAGTTCCCCCTAAATGGATTACAAAAGCATATGTAATTCAATCTGATTCAAGAATTTGCTCTACTAAAAAAACTAACCAACATTAGAGCAAATGCTGAACAAATTGTAATTGAAGAGAATGAAGACAGTGAATATATTGACAAAAAAGAAGCTTTAAGAAGTCTAAATGAATTCCTCCAAATCATAAATGAACCAACAGTCAACATCCGAAAAATAAAAAACGAAAATTACGTTAGATTAAAAAGTAAAAGTATTCAACATTGCTTACTAACTAAAGTTTTTGAATTAAACGATGAGCCCAGCACAACCACCTCAGAATCTGAAATTATATCCTCTTTGAAAACTCAGATTGAGAACTTGGATGAGAAGGAATTAAAAGCTAATTTATTAAAAGTTTACCCTGATATGTGGACCATTAAAAAAATTAAAGAAGAAATTCCATCTATATCAAAATATGCAATAAGAAAAAGTAAAAATCTAATAGTGGAAAAGAGAAAAAATGTTTCAACAGAAAATCAAGACATAATTAATAATATAAAAGAATTTTTTTACAATGATGAATACAGCAGAGTAATGGCCGGAAAAAAGGATTTTAAATCCATAAAGGTAACATATTTTCTATAATTGTAAACATGTAGTTAAGTTTCTCCTAATTAAAAGCTTATCACAATAGGTGAAAAATAAAAGAATTCACGTTCAAAAGCGACTACTGTTGTGTAATTTAAAAGAAATGTACGTGGAATTCAAAAATAAATACCCTGAATACAAGGTAGGATTTACTAAATTCGCCTCGCTTAGACCAAAGGAATGTGTTCTGGTTTGTAGTAGTAATACCCATTCTGTTTGCATTTGCGTTATCCATCAAAATGTGAAGTTAATGCTAGAAGGTGCATTTAAAACTGACAGTGAAAACGATTTTAGAGATTATCACACGTGGTTGAGGTTGGGTATATGTAAAAAAAACTATCCACAGTGTTATTTTGGAAATTGCAGTAAATGCCCAGGTTTTGAAAATATAAGAGGAGTTTTGCAAGAATATTATGACAAAAATAACATAGAATTAATTCGGTATAATATGTGGTCACAAACCGATAGAAGTTTTTTGGAATCGAAATTTGAAACTGTCGATGATTTTATTGAGAACTTTATTTCCCGGCTTCCAAAATTACTTAAACATTCATTTTTATCCAAGCAACAAAGTGCATATTTTAATAGCATAAAAGAAAATTTAGATGAAAATGAGTTCTTAGTAGTATTAGATTTTTCTGAAAATTATTCATTCAAAATTCAAGATGAAGTCCAGTCTTACCATTGGTCCAACGATCAAGCAACAGTTCATCCCTTTGGAATTTACTACAAAGAAAATAATGAGCTAAAATTTACAAATTTTGTTATTATAAGCGATATTATGAAACATAATTCCATTACAGTGGACATTTTTATAAATGAGTTTATCAAGTTTATTTCTAAAAATATCAAAGTCCCACAAAAGATATATTATTTTTCAGATGGCTCCGCTGCCCAATATAAAAATAAGACACACTTTTTTAATATTACGTGCCATGAAAGCAAGTTCCAAATTAAAGCCGAATGGAACTTTTTCGCAACTGCTCATGGCAAAAATATATGTGATGGTCTTGGAGGTACATTAAAAAGATTAGTAGCTAGAGCAAGTCTTCAACACAAAAATGTTATAAATACCCCTATTTTAATGTATCAATGGGCAGCAGAATATATAAAAAACATGAATTTTGCCTATGTAGAGGAAAAAATTTATAACGACATAAAGAAAAAAGAGAAAAATGTTAATATAAAACCAATACCAAAGACACAAACCAATCATTGTGTAATACCGTTAGGGATAGGAAAGGTAAAAGTGAAGTACTTTTCATTTTCTAACGAGGAGTACCTTTATGAAATATGTTCCTAATTACCTTTGCTGTTAATTGTTCTTTTGACCAATACATTGTTATTTGCATTTTTATAATTATTATAACTCATAATCGTTATCTAAAACTCAAATTTGTACAAGTATTATGTATGTAATAAAATTTGAAAATAAAATAAAACTTTGAAATTTAAAAAATTTTACTGAAAAAACCGAGTTTGTTTTACTAAAAGTAAATTTTTTTGACATTCCCTCATGGTCCCATTCTAAATTTTTTATATGTTGTTACTGACACTATTGTCCACCATGGAGGAAAAACTTATGAAAATGGAAGATATGTTTTTTTAGATATCCTTGAATTAAGGACGAATTTTGACACCATTATCCTTTTATTAAAAATAAAAATATTTAAATACAACAATGAGAAACTACAGTTAACAGGCATTAATTTGAGTCTAAGTTTTTTAAAATCGGACAACTGGTTAAAAAGTTATATCAAATTAAAGTTAGGGTGTTTCGAAAAATTTTTGAAAAAAATCGAACTTTGAACCGCGATAAAACCTAAACGGTGACGAATTTTAAAATTTTGGAGACGTATTGTATTGACGTAAAAAATACGTGTACCAAATTTCATCGAAATCAGAGATGGTGAGGTTCAAAATTCCATTTTTTTGTTCGAAAATTTTTGTTTTTTCCCTATTATAATCTTGATAAAAATATTGCATACCCTGGACCCTAGTGTAAAATAACAATTTTTCGATCTGAAAATACATTAATCAAATATAATATTTAACCATTGACTACTTATTTTGAAATTCAAATTTAGTTATGTAAATATTTTTCAAACAATCCTCGTATTTTGAAAAAGGACACTGTTAAGTTAAATGTAGAAATTAAACAAAAATAAATAGTTTTCCTGTTCTTCTCATCCATATAATGATAGATATGCATGAATGTATAAACTGTCAGTAATTTGGCACGTGTAGCAGAAGGTTTTTTTTTTTTCAAGTTTTTAAAGTCCTGTTAAATTTTGCAAATTATAAAAAAATATTGCAACTAAAAAATGAGCAGCTGTGCTTTTAAAGGATTAAAAAACAAATATAAGAAGGATCTGTATATACATACACATTTAAGAAAAAAAAAAGCAATAAAACAACACGTGTTGCTTTTGCCTCTGAATATATTTCATCAATATAGAGCAAAGTAACCTTGGAACGATCATATCACTTTTTTTTAATATTTATGATGTGAACAAAAAATAAAAATAAAGGAAGAAATTAATTATGTATATACGTTTTTAGCATAAGTAATTATTATCCTAGATTTGTTCAACCTTTTTCTCAGGGTCTTTTGTTATGAAAAAACTATATGTATGTTCTATTGTTTTTTATAACTTCTTTTAAGGCGTTTCCATTACAAAGAATTTTCTTCGGCTTAAGATCCTTTTTTTTTTCATCTTTTCTCTTTTGAAAATAACAATAATAAGGCTGCTTTAATTATTATTTACATTAAAATAGCAAAAATAACTTAACCTCAAAAAATATGATTGTATTCATATTACAAAAAAAACAACCCCTGTTAAAAATTTATTTTTATTATGATTATTCCATGTGTGTGTTCAAGATCAGTAATCTTGATCTTGATTTTGAATTTGATTTTCATTGTTTTTTTATCAACCTTTTCTTTCCTACTTATAACGGTATGAAGAAGTATACTTTTGTTTTCATTTCTTTTATAAAATAAAATTGTAAAATAGCAAAGTTTTTCTTATTGTAATAATTCATTGTAAAGAATATAATAAATCATAAACAATTTATGAAATGAAATCTAAAGGATACGCACTTTTTCTTTATTTTAAGTAATTGAAGCTGAAGAAATCCGTAAATAATTGTTTTTAAGGGTTTTCAAGAGCTGGGATGAAGTGTTGTAATAAGTGCAAAAAGGTATGTTTTAGGGAATGCAACCCGCCCCGGGAAATTTACAATTTTTCATGTCCCGCTTTCCCGGGAATTTTGTCCGAGAATCCCGGGAATTTTAAAAGCACATAAATGGAAGAAAACTTCTTGAATTTCAGCAAAAATTTATACATTTTAGTAATTTTTTAAACAAAATTAAACTAAAAATCCAGCTAGGAACTAAATCTTAACAACAATACCATTAGCAAGTTTTTGTGTATAATTTATTATTCATTCAAATTAAGCATCTTAATAAAATGTCAACACTAAAAAATATAACTGATTGAAAGAAAATTCTATCAGTAGTATAGACAACATGTGGAATTTGTCTCACACAAACATTAACATTAAAAGTTAAGAGAAACAAGCGCAGCACATAAATGGAAGAACTGCTTGAATTTCAGCAAAAATTTATACATTTTAGTAATTTTTTAAACAAAATTAAACTAAAAATCCAGCTAGGAACTAAATCTTAACAACAATTCCATTAGCAAGTTTTTGTGTATAATTTATTATTCATTCAAAGTTTATATCGACTCTCAAACTATTTATACAAAGAGATATCAGCAGAAAAGTATGAAACGGACACCCTGTGTTTCTAGTTTTTAGCCTGTAACTTTTTTGTTTATTAACCAATTTTGCCCATTTTCAATACCAAACAAACCTTATATAAGATAAATATTTGAACTATATACATTATAGGAAATATATACATTATAGGGTCTTAAATGATTTTTTCGATATGCTACACACGGAATGACAAAATCAATATACCCCCATCTTTTTGATGGTGGATATAAAAAGCTACAGATAATATTGTCCAATCCAACTAGCCGATTAGAAATTATAGATTTTTTTCCAAACATTTTCGTTTCTATCCCACTGTGTATTGTGTCGATATCCACAAAACTCTTTTACGATTGTCAGTATTCAATCAACCTACTAAAGCCAAGATTCATATCCGAATCAAGCACCCGAAAACGTTTTATTTTTATTTTTCAATCAAAATAAATATCTTTAATGTTCAAAATATTTTTTCATTTGTTGAAAAAAATATGTGAGGGATTTTTATTTTTAAAATAAATATCCATCAATGATGAAAAAAATAAATATCTTTTACGATAAATATCTAACGATAAATATCAGTTCGAAAAAAAATTCAAATGATTGTTTTTTTATTCATACTTTTGTTTTGTTTTCAAAATATTTTTTTGTTCAAATGAAATTGTTGTTTAGAATTTTTTCCATCCGATGAAAAAAGTTCAAAATAATTTTCAACTTTTGAAATAAATATCACAAAAGATATTTATATTTTTATTTCCATCATGATGAAAAAAATTAAAATATTGATGAAAATAAAAAAAATCATGATGGATTTTTATTATTTTTTGAACATTAAAGATTGTTTTTCGATTAAAATAAATATAAAAAGATTATTAGTTTAATAGGACAAATGTTCATTATATAATTTTAGAATTATTCTATTCAAAAATATAATACATTTTTAAAATTGTTGACCAAAATTGAGCTATGTATGTCAGAAAAGTGTATTGAAATTAATATTCTTTTTTTTTAATTCAATTATTATTGGCTACTGAAATTATTATTGACTGTTGATGCTGAATATACATACATTTTAAAATTATATAAGATTTGAAGCACTAAATATTTTAGATGTTTTTAGTTTTTCTTAAAAAAAATATACAGTGTTGGAAAAAATAATAGTGACGACCCTACTTTCGCAAACAGATGCAAACAGTTTCTTTATAATAAGTTTTTTTTTGGGGTCCCGCTATTTAACTGTTCCTAAAATAACGGAATTTCATTATTTGTTTACTTTTTCTCTTTTGCGCTTTTATTTTATATTTATTTGCAAAAAAAATCAGTGAAGTTGTAATTTCAATTGGAAAAAATAATAGGGACGCACTAAAAAAAAGAATTACCATTAGTCAATAAAAATTATTATTTTTAACATAAACATATTAAAAGTCCGTAAAGCAAAGTTTATGTGATTAATTTAATCATATTGGTTTCGTGTTTATAATTTATGTTATAAATAAATTTGAAAATGGGTCGTGGTGTTCATTGTACTGAATCTGAAAAAAATGTTATTCTGAAATTAAATTCGGACGGGTTATCAATTAGAAAAATTGCACAGATAATGAAGTGTTCCAAAACTAAAGTATTCAATGCCATTCATTCGAAAAAAAAAGTCATTAAACTAGAGGTAGAAAGCGTAAAACATCAGCGCGTTTTGACCAACGTTTAGTTCGACTTTCCAAAAATAACCCCTTTATGTCATCAAGCAGCCTTGATGGTGGTGGTTCTATAATGCTATGGGGATGTTTTTCGGCCTCTGGAATTGGTCCAATAGTTTGGATTCAGAGAAAAATGAATGCTGCTGACTTATAGACATTCTCCAGAATAAAATGCTTCCATTTGCTGAGTATGAAATGCCACTAAAATGGGAATTCATGCAGGATAATGCATAATCCCAAGCATTCCGCTAGAAGCGTCAAAACGTGGTTCCAGAAGAATGAGGTGCCTGTAATGTAGTGGCCGTCCCAATCACCGGACTTAAACCTCATTGAGCATCTCTGGGGAGTCCTCAAAAATAAAATTGGTAGCTTTAAATAAAAAAAAATAAACAAGAGTTGTGGGAAAAAATTCAATGAATCGCCGTTGTCAGGAGGTTATAAAAATGAAAGGATCTTCAACCAAGTATTGAACAAGTATTTGGAAATGACGGTAATGTTAAAAAAAAAATAAATATTTTTTCCAAAACATTAAGTGTCCCTATTATTTTTTCCAGGCCTTTAAAAAAAAAAAAAATATTTTTTGCAGACCTAGTTCCTTATTTTTGCTTCATAAGTTAAAATATTTGAAGTTATTTAATTTTATGTATGTATATACTTTCTAATATTTATCGAATAGTAAATAAAAAAGTAAGAATATATTGAAAAATTAGAGTGTTCCTATTATTTTTTCCAACACTGTATAAAATTTAATTTTGGCGATTTCTGATTAACAATTTGGCGACAGGGGCTCAAAAAAATCTGACAACCCTGACCCAGAATACACTTTTTCCTGTTTATGTTTATGATTTTAATACAAAATAGTTTAAAATATGTATAAAACAATTACAGAAAATATCCTGTCCCGGAATTAATTTAATATGTTATTAAATATCTATACTGACACATTTTTGAATTTCGGAACAAATCTTAACATAAAATTTACGAATGAAACAAAAAAATTATTATTATTATTATAATTTTTTTTTTCTCTTGAAAAATGTAACGGAAATAATTTTAATATAGCCTTAAAGTAGGGTCGAACCAATATTAAAATAAACAATGGTTTACCAAAGGTATAGTAAGTAAATCATCATTTTTGAATACAACGTTAAGGAATTTTGCTTAACAGTGGTTAGTAAGGAGAGCTTTTTTTTTTTTTTTTTTTTTTTGAATACTGCTGTTAATTTGTAAACAAAATTTACTATCATTCTGCTGATCTTAGTAAATATTATCACCTTTACTTTTCAATTTTCAAATTTAACGTTAATTAAAAAAAAAAAAAAAAAAACAATTCACAATAACAATACAATAATAACAAAGCCGTCGTACATTTTTTAACGCCGTTATAACAAAAATAAACAAATCCCAGCTGTTCATATTTTTGTTTATCCGGCAAATGGAAATATACATTTTTAGCATTTTTTAAGTTAATTTAATATGAATTTTAAAAATCTTAATATAAATGAAAAACTAGTACCTGCCAACTATTTAAAATTGGCAATAGATTCACAAAAGTCCAAAGAAATTAAAGTCAAAGAACTTTTAGAAAAGGTAAGAGTCAAACAAGATACAAATTATCATGTAAATTTTTAACAAAACCTTAATTTTTAAAGCGTTCTCTACCAGAGGAAGGATGGAGTGATGATCTCATAGAATTTACCGTACAGCAACTGGCCAACTTAGATAGTAATAATTTCCAACACCAAGCAGGTTTGGGTGAAAGGGAGGCGCGTATTGTATGCAGTAAGTTATAAAGAATATTATAATTATTTTAATTATGAGCTAATAATAACTGAGATCAGTTAAAATGGTTCAAGAATAAAACATTCTATAAATTAACAGACTTGTTTTTAGTTCGAATTAACCAGAAAGTGGTCTTGTACTCAAAATTTTTTTTGGACTAATGCTAATAATCAGGGCCACTAAAAATATAAATGAAAAAGTGTTTTATGCTTATAATGCTCTCAAAATTAAAAAAAAAAATCTCTTAAAATATTATTTTTTCTGGTTTAATTATAACTTACCTGCTATTCACACTTAAAATAGCTTGATTTTTATTGGCAATTGATAAAAAAATATTTTCTTTTTGGACTTAAAAACCCAAAGCTAATACTTCAGGAAATTAAAAAATTTCTATCAATTTATAAGATGAAAATTGGATAGTATTTGAAAAATATTGTGACAGTAAAAAATTCTATTAGGTGTAAATTATGCAAAACTATTCCATTTAAATTGCTAAAATATACTTTTAAATAGGGATTTTCTATTATAAAATTCTTAAAATTGTCTAAAACGGAAATATAACTACCAGTTTGGCTCATTTAAAGCCCAAAAAAAATATAATTTTGCATATTTTTGGTTGCCCTGCTAATATTTTCTAATTATGTATTAACATAACATCAAATTTTAAATACTTATCATTTTAACCCAAAAATTATTAACTATTTACAGATTTAGTGGCACGACGGCACTATAATTTTGGCCATGGCGTAGGCCGTTCCGGTGATTTATTAGAAGCTCAACCCAAAGCTGTAGGATCCACAATTTTGTCACATTTAACAAATTCTATGCTTTTAAATCTTATGCACGCCTTAGGTTTAAAAAGTTGTAAAAGTTGTTTCCTTGTACCCATGGCCACAGGCATGACATTATCGCTATGTTTTCTTAGTCTACGAAAACAAAGACCAAAAGCAAAATACATTTTATGGTCGCGTATAGATCAAAAATCTTGTTTTAAAAGTATGACAACAGCAGGTTTTACACCAATTGTTATAAACCTCACTAGAAAAACGGGAATGCCTGGACTTTTTACTGATGTGGAAGAATTTGAAAAGAAATTAGAATCTATACCAGCAGAAGAAATTTTGTGCATAATGTCTACTACAAGTTGTTTTGCACCACGAAATATGGATGATGTACTTAAGCTAGCAATATTGGCAGAAAAATATAATATACCTCATGTGATTAATAATGCATATGGTTTGCAATCTCCTTATATATGCAGTCAAATAGAGGCGGCTTCACGGGGACGTATTGATCTTTTTGTACAAAGTACAGATAAAAACTTGATGGTGCCGGTGGGTGGAGCTATAGTGGCTGGTTTTAATAAAGAGACTGTACACAATGTATCTAAAACATATGCGGGTGATTAGTATTTTTTTTTTTAATTATTTTGATACTTAAGTTTATGATTTACGTATTATCTCTAGGTCGTGCTTCTAGCTCCCAAACTTTGGATGTTTTTATGACTTTACTATCTTTGGGTAAAAAAGGTTATTTAGCTTTGGCCAAAGAACGTGTACAATTATATGATACCTTAAAAGATCGTCTTTTGGACTTTGCAAATAGCCATGATTGTTCCCTAATACATACCAAATTAAATCCTATATCAATGGCTTTAGTTTTGAATTGTCAGACTGCTGAAGAGCCTACTAAACTAGGATCTATGTTGTATTCAAGAGGAATTTCTGGTACCAGAGTAATAGCAAAAGGATCAAATAAAACTATAGATGGCTATAAATTTAAGAGTAAGTTTTTTTTATATAGAGAAATTTTGTTCTACTAAAATGTGTTCTTGCAGATTGGGGTTCTCATGAAGATGTTGATGGACCCGCTTATTTAACAGCTGCTGCCTCTTTGGGTCTGACAGTAACAGAAATAGATGTTTTCATAAAAAAACTTAAGGAATGTTGGAAGGATTTGCAAAAACAAACGGAACGAAATAAAAGTGATAAATCATAAAACATAATTTTATGGGCTGGCAAATTTTAGCTTTTTGCTCCAAAAGCGGCAATAATGCTTCAACTAGAAAAAAAAAACAATTCATTTTTGTTCTCAATAAATTATTGGGACTAAACATTTTCATTATAAACCTAAATGATGAAAAGAATTCTATAAACCTGTCAAACTCAAGTTTATTCCTAAAGAAAGTTAATAATACCTTCTTTTAATTCCACTACAAAACAACAATATTTGTTCTCAATAAATCATAGATAAAACATCAAAGTTTACTCCCGACCAAGTTTGTAATAAATTCTGCGCACCTATAACAAGCAATTATTTTTTGTTTTCAATAAATCATAATTCATTTCGGAACTAAACTAGTCACTCTTATTTTTTTAAATCCATTAAACTTTTAACAGATTTTTATTTAAACAGTGTTGCATTTAATAAATACCCACTAAACAGCTGCTAAGAATTTTTTGACAATTCACATAAAAATAAATAAACAATTTGACTGGAGATTTCTATGGAGAGAGAATTAAACTTTGCCATACAAACAGAGAAATAAAAATAATAAAACGAGATAATTATTATAAAATAAATACTAAAGAACATATAAACGATAAGCGCATTTCAGTTATTTTAAATAAAAAACTGATTAAATTACAATAAAGTTTATATAAAAAAACATTCTATACAAATAAAGTGTTATACACAACACAAGTTATTCTTTTTATATTGAACAATTGCAAAATTTGCTTAAATTGCTATTAATTTTGTTTGTGTAAGCAGCAGCAATAAAAGAGGTAAGACAACAACAATTACACTTTGACTTAAAAGTACTAGACTAATTTAAAAAAATGGCAAGTCATATGTTAATAATAAATAATACTAATCACGCACAGAAAATAAAATCTGGACAACGTCCACGTTAATATCTTAAGTTATTTATTCCCTGCAAACAACAAGTGTGTGAGTAATTTTAAAAAGATTTTAAAGAAATTTCCTTACAGATGCTGTATGTAGAGCAATATGCAATTTTCTATTTTTTTGGTGTCGTCTCGAAAAGAAGAAAAAAAAAAAATAATTTCATTAGTTTCAGTGTGATACACGTCATAAATGAAAATTTTTGTTAAACCATTTGTTACTGTTGGTTGCTACTTTTAAATTTATACATATTTTTAGTTTGTCATAACGTTTGCAACATACAATCACATATTTGTAAATTTTGAATTATAAATTCCATTACAATTTAATTTCAATGTTTAAAACAAATTTTTCTTACTGCAAAATAAAAAAGTTGTTAAACTAGAAAAGTCACAATGAACGAAGCGAAGTGTAACGAATCAGTAAAATTTTAAACGAATAATAAACATTAATCGAGATGTAACAATTAGGAAAATAAATAATAAAACTTATTAAACAAGGTAAAAATCTATAGAATTTAACACTTTTTATTTCAAATAGTTGAGTTTTAGAGATAAAATTTCAGTCAAAAAATTATTATTATTTTTTTTCTTTCAATAATTTTTTTGTAAAGAATATCTAAAAGTCGTTCACTTTCTTCCAACAGTTTTCTATTTCTCTTGAGATAATTTTGGCACAAATTCAATTTAGTCAACAGAATTTTCAATTTATTTTGTTATCATCTCTTATTTTATAGTAAAAAACATGAATGAATTATAGTGCTGTTGTTCTTATAAAATAGGTACAATCTCTTTAGTTGAATTTAGCAAATCTCCAAGTTTAGTTGTGATAAAAATTTTATTTGACGTTTAGAATTATATTTATTATTTAATTAATAATACATATTTATAAATAAACGTTTAGAATTATATTTATTATTTAATTAATAATACATATTTATAAATAAATATACACATAGTTTGGTTGTTTATTTTGTAATCGAAAAAGAAGAAAACAAAATGGACTTTAATACCAAAATGCATAAAGTGAGTAATAATTTAAAGTTTTAAATTTTTTTAACAAATGCCTGATTAGTTTAATGGTATTTAATAATATACGATGGTTGTTCAAAAATTTCTATGATTCTTTCTAGTAAGAAAATATCTTTAATTTTAAAATTAAAATATTTTCTACGACCAAATTTATGGAAGATTTGTATATGCATGAAATATTTTATAGAACAGTGTGCTATAAATTATTAAGTCTTTAGTCTTGTCTGTAGTCTAATCTATTGTCTAGTCTATAGTCTAAACTATATTCTAATCTATAGTCTAAACCAGGGGTTCTCACAAGACCGCGCTTCGCGACCCCCCTTTGACATTGCAATGGAAGCACGACCCACTACAACTCTGATTAATTTAAAAATCAGAAAAAATGTAAAGATAAAGTAATTTTAAAAAAGTTTGAATATTAAGAGACTTTTTCGTATAATAAATCTAATATTATTCTCTGCGTCCCCAAATATCGAATCTCTGTTTTGAGGGACAAAAGAGTGAAAAAAGATTTTTTTACATAAAAATATGTTGAAGAAAAATTTTTTAATATTTTTAGGGCTTCGGAGCCAACAAGCGGATAAACTTTGCTGTATTTTAACTATTTAAAATGCTTGTATTGAGTTGTGCCTTGAAAAGGGTATCAACAAATTCGTAATTTTTAGCCATTTATAAAAAAAAAATATTTTAAAAAATTTTAAAAAAAATTTTGGTAAATAAACCGTAAAATTCGTTGTTTTTCTTAAAAAATTGATAAGAATTTTTTAATTTTGTTCCCTTTATGTAGTAATAGGTACTGTTGATAATATATGATTTTCTAAATTTTTCCAAAAAATTTTTCATCAAAATGCCTTAAAAAGTCTTCTAGCGAAACAAAATCTTATGGGAAAATTTTTAAAATATTTTTTCCATAACCAGCATAAAATTACGAATTTTTTGATACCTATTTCGATTAAAAAATCTAAACTTTTTTTTAGCAAAATGTATAGAACCCATGACCCAAGCAAATTTTTTTTACTCATCGTGTGAGGGGTCTTCCTATATCGAAATCTCGAAAAAGGCTTTCCTCGGGACACTCTATTGGACAGCATTACTTTCTTCGTTTGACCATTGTTGTCTTTATCAAGCATAATATTTTCAATCAAAGGTTCCTTCATTAGCAGTTTCTAAAAAGAACTCATTTTAGAAAAAAAAAAAAAAAAACTAGGCTTGTCTTTAATTTGGATATATTTTGTTAAAAGATGTATTTCCATTTTTAAACAGTTTCATGTTTTTATTGGAATTTTCATTTTAACTGTCGAAAATATATATATATATATATATATATATATTATATATATATATATATATATATATATATATATATATATATATATATATATATATATATATATATATATATATATTATATATATATAGCCTAGCTTATAATCTAGGCTATAAACTGGACTACAGACTAGGCTATACTATAATCTAATCTAAAATACAGTCTAGTCTATAATCTAAACTATAGTTTATTACATAGTCTAAACTATAGTATCACCTATAGTCTAGCGCATAGTCTAAAATATAGCCTAGCGTATAGTCTAGGCCAAAGTATAAACTATAGTCACGCCTATAGTCTTAACTGTATTGTCTAGTCTGTAGTCTAAACTTCATTCTAGTTTATTGTACAAAGTATAGTCTGGCTATAGGCGAGAGTATAATTAAAACCATGGTCTAATTCTAACTTTTTTCCCATTCTCTTCTCTTTCCAGCTCATAGCCATGACCACAGAAGCAGAATTTCTTAGCTCCTACGAGCGTATAACACAGGCAAACAAATTGACTCTTAAACAAATTGATCGTGCCATAGAATTGGAAGAACAAGACAAACCTCTTGAGGCCATTGCAGCCTATGAAGAAAGTTTAAAGTTTATCGAAACAGTATTTTCTATACCAGTCGGCCTACCCGACAATACCAATGGCATAGAAACTGAATGGTCTGATGCTTGTACTATTATACAGAAATTAAAGGGGGCAAAAAATGAAGTAACTTACAGATTAAAAGTATTAAAACAACAACATGCACCAATTGATTGTGAGGCGAAGGAAGCTGAGGAAAACGATAATGAACTGATGGAACCGCAGCCGAAAAGGAAATCTACTTTATTGGAAAATCCACCCACCTATTATGATATACAAAATGTGAATGGTGGTACACCGAAAACTTATAAACAAATTGCCAAAGGTTTGCGGGAAGTTATAGCCGATCGAGATGTACCCGTGTTGTATGACACTCTTTTTCAGACTCAAGTGAAATTGTATAAAATACTACCAGATGGTGTAGTGCAAACATTGGCGGTAAGTAGGTGATTATTATATTTCATATACTTAAGTGTGGCCCTTGCATACACTATTTATATATAAAAGAAGTAAATAATTGTTATGTTTTTTTAAAGCAATCCAAACATCATGGATTTAAATTAAAGAAATTTAGACGTTCTAAACAAATAACAGTTAGTTTAAATTATGGTTAAAAATTTTTTTAATTTATTTAGGATTTTTCAAATAGAAATCATTTTCTCATCGTAGCTTGGTATTTCTCTAATTACCCTACACCATAGTGTAAGCTACAATTTAGGCTAATCGCGAAAAATATTGAAATTCGTAAGATTATTTCAATAACTTATCTTTTAGAGGTCTTAAAACCATACAAATCTCTCGCAATAGAATTCATCTCAATAGAAATAGAGAATATAAACCAACATACTAATAAAATTTAATTAATTTAAAATTTAACAGAAGTAATTATTTGTATTTTATGTAGCGTAAAATTATTTAAATTTATAATAGAACACTTAAATACGAATTCATGAAACTCAAATTTAAATCCAGCAATCAGAATTATAGTTAATAAAATATTTTATAAATCATTTGTAGAATTTTAAACCCCAAAAATATATGTATTAAAATTGTTTCCCAAATTTCCTAGGGTGAATCCTCAATGTCATTGGTTATGTGTACCGTTGGTGATAAATGGCGTTATTTGAATGGCATGTATTTCATACAATGCTCCATGGGCGGTCAAGTCACTGATGAGCCCTCAACCTCACAATCTGAAGATATGATTTGGATTTATCCTCTTGTACCATCTGTAACCACTTGTTATCGCACCGACTATGGAGCATTTATATTTCCCGATTTAGAATCTGAAATACCCGGTTCAGCATTTGGCATAATTTTAGTTAGACCATCGGTACTGAATGATGAACAATTTGCCGATTTGCAACAATTCTTTTTAGATTTATTAGAAGCTGTTTTGGCGGGACGCATAGAGGAGTTATCGCAAACACGAGCCACAAGAGATACTAGTCATCAGGTTTCAAGGCATATTGTAACAGCTGCTGATTTTATTGCCAAAGGTTTGGTAAAGGGAGCAGAAAAAACTGGTGAACTTATGATGCGAAGTACGCCATATATAATATCGAAAATGAAACCGGCCCCAGAAAATCCACCACCTGTTTCACAGAGCATACAGACAACAGTGGAAGTGGCTAAGGGAGTAACATCAGCAGCGGTGGGTGTAACTGGTTGGGTAGCGGGCAAAGTGGGTTCAGCCTCAATGGCTATAGGAAGATTTTTAGCACCACACATACAACATCATGGTGCCAATCTATTGCAAAAGACTTGTGGCTTTGACCAGCAAGAAGCAAATAAAAAAATGGAAGCAGCTTTAACTGTAGCTGCCGGAGCTGCGGAGGGTTTTAGTACCATTGTAGGAGGTCTAGAGAAATCTGCTGCTATTTTGGGCAATAATTTAAGTGAAAATTCTGTTAAAATAATAGAACATAAGTAAGTTTATATTAACATTTAAAATAACTTTTAAATGACTAAAACAATTTTTTTGTAGATACGGTTCCCCGGCTGGCTATGTAGCTGCTGATACGTTTGATACTTTGGGCAATGCTTTTATAGTAAGTCGCAATGTTAACTATATGCTGCCTAAGGGTATTGCCAAGAAAATGGTTAAAAATACTGGAATTGCTGTGTTCGATGATTATAAACTAAACTACAAAGGTGAACCTCAGTATGTAGCTGCTGGTGCTTTATATCCTGACTTAAGATGTCTAAGAGATAAAGCTACGGAGAGTAATGGTATTAAGGACTAATGGATATACATATAGATATATATACATTTTAATATGAATTTAAAGCAACCAAATCGAATGAATTTTATCGAAATTAGACATTAAGTTGGAGTTTGTTATCATTTATTATGAATTTTCTTTTTTATTATATAGTAGTTTGATTATCATTTTCTCATTAATTTAGTTGATATGTATGTAAGTTTTTGTTAGTAATTTAAGAATATTTCCCATTTATAAATACCTAGTATTAACTATTCCATTTTTAAAAATAAAATTAATTTTTTTCGTCTTTAAAATGTTAATGGTTTTAATACGTTTTTCTTACGTTTATGGGCATTTATTTACTGATCTAAAAAATGGCCGATCACATTTTATTTAAAATTACATACACTAAAAATTAGGATAATTTTTAAAACAAACAAAAAATATATTAAACTGAATGGTATAAACTTAAAAATATCGAATTCCGTAAATTTTCTAAAACTATGATTAGACAAGAAACTGAATGGTATAAACTTAAAAATATCGAATTCCGTAAATTTTCTAAAACTATGATTAGACAAGAAACTGAATTGACAGGAGAATCTGGACGAAAAAATAAGGAAAGCTTATGCTGACCTTTATTCATGTCAGAGTCTGGTCGGAAAGAAGGGAGAACTCAAACCAAAACTTTTTACTAGTTGTACACACGACATAATGGTCCCTTATAAACAAATCCACATAATGAACAGGGTAACAGCAACATTAAACAGCAGACCAATACCTTAGAGAGTTTATTTTTTTAAATAATACTCGAGACAATCTTTAAATAGCACTCCACAAAAGAGAGCTGATTTATTTTAAAACAAGTTCTAGCCAGGGTACACTGAACAGGTATAATCGTCGGCCCAGCTGATTTTGTTTTTGTGTATGAGATCTGTCAAAGTTTGTTTACGTTTTATTGTTTACATATAGTAACAAAAAATAAAATTGTATATTTTGCAATGTATTTTAGTCAGTTGTTTTTGACACATAAACTACACGAAAGAAAGGCAAAAAGTTGGGTTGTTGTGTTTGTTGCCGCGACGATTATACCAGTTTAGTGTACCTTGGTTCTAGCCTACTCGCTTCTTTTGGCAGGGAGAAGGGAACACACTGCAAGCAAAATTAAATGGAAGTCTTCTGGCTGCAAAATAAGGTGTAATAAGGTATTTTTTAAAGGGTCTTTAGTTCTTATTTTTTCCGCTGCACTGTGATTTCAAAATGCTTCCTTTGGAAATAATTCTGCAACTTGTAAACCATTGAAGATATTAAAATTCGTAAGATTGTAGTGAATTGCAACTAATAGTAATAAATTTAATTCATTTAAATTTCTTCAGACCATGACCCGACTTAAACTTGAAAGATTTTAAGTATAATTTAGAGAAATACTGTTAATATTTGTAATGAAAAACAAGTAGGAGTATTCTAATGAAATTTTGGAACAATATAGATAAATCTTTTTTAAAATCTGGGAATTAAAAAACCCCCACTTATTTGTACCAATTGTTGTTTCACTTGGACATAAAAATACAACTCTAACCACATTTAATTCGTACGGCTGTACACCGTTTCATTTTATTAACTTTTTTATACTAAAACTTTGGGTTTTCCATACAAATCAAAAACCATTTATATCTAGTTTTTATTGAAAACCAAACAAAAACTATTTATGATACAGCCTGTTCAGTGTATTTCAGAACATTGAGCTTTAATAAAAATTTTGTGAATAAATTATATTGAAAGTTATAAAATAAGATTATTCACAACAAAAATTAATCAAATTGTGTTTAAATAAAAAATTAAAATAAATTAAATTTATCAACGAAAACCACATAGAGATAAAAACAGGTATGTAAACGATATGCATAAATAGTTGAAATCTTTTATAATGTCAGATGATATTTTCTGACTGAAAATAAAAATTGTATTCATTTAAAAGTATTAAATTTTTCTTTCACTTTGGACTTCAGTCACCACCACACTTTAGCATTGACGACAAATGTTGTGAACAAAGATTGTGTAGAAAAATGTCCTCATAAAACGCATTTATGATTTTTGAATTATTGCCATAGTTGCCCTTATGTGCGATGGTGTGTTATGAATGAAAATAAAATTTTAATTTGTTCAAGCCTATGTTTTCCCATTTTTTCGTCCAGAATGAAGATATCCTTTCAAGACCAGTTAAAAAAAAATATATCTCAAAAGGTACTTTTATCACAATACCTAAAACTACCTATCCTTTCTAAATAGGTGTCTAATTGACAATATCCACTAAATTTCAAACATTTTGACATTTTCTTTATTGCTTTTGGACAATAAAAAGGCAGACTTAAGAAAATCCATGTTTCAAATATGAAAGAGAACCAACGTATTTGAACCAACATTAAATTTTGTATTCAAATTTACATAGTGACCAACTTAATCCATTTTCCTATTTAATTTGATTTCGATTTTATGACATTTTGTCTGGAAAATAATACCGAAATTTTCATTTTGAGCATTTTTTTTATGCAGATCATATTAAAAGAAAAATAAGTCCAGAAATTTGGGAGTCAACTTCATTTATAAATTCCATACATTCCATATAAATAATAAGTAATACCATTCTTTGTTCCTCAAAATCGAAAAACATCCTTTAAATTTATGGATTTATGAATTTTTGAAATTGTGTTATTTTGTTAATTATGTATTTTAACAAAGGACATTAATATCTTTACAGAAAAAAAAATATTCTAAAAAATTTGTTATATATCAGAAAATAATTCTTGACAAAGTTGGGAAAATGAAACGGTGTACTAGTACTAGACTAAATTAACCCAAATTGACCTGGTGCGTCCATATGGTAACGCAAACAACGGTTACCTACATAGAAAGCTACCATAGCGTAATTAGAAAGTGCTCGCACATCTACAAAAAATGCTTGTATTTTGTTAGTGTAAAACTTCTGCACATAATGTCAAAATGCTATGAACAGCAAATGAGAGAATGAAGGAGAGAAAGAGTAAAGAAAACTCGAAAAAAAATTTGCATAGGAATACAAAAACAATTTGACAGTTCCGCGAGGTATGTCAATGAAAAAATTGTAAAACAGCTGTTCTTACGAGTATACTTTATAATTATACTATGGATAGCTACTAGGGTATTTAAATTGATTTCCGCTGTTCGAACAAAACGAATAATTCGAATAAGGCATTTTATTTTATTCGAATTATTCGAATAATTGAAAAAACTAATAATTAAGTAAAGTATTTATGATTTTTTGAGTTTCTTTAAATATTTTGTTGTAAAAAAAAGAAATTCTTTGAGAGTATCTTTAAATAAAAACATTTTCGATATAAATGTACAGTGTTGGAAAAAATAATATGGACACTCACATTTTTCACTATATTCTTACGTTTCTATTTACTATTCCATAAATATTAAAAAGTATATACATAAAATTAAATAACTTCATATATTTTAACTTATAAAGCTTATAAAGCAAAAATAAGGAACTAGTTCATTCAAAAAAATATATTTTTTTAAAAAAGGCCTGGAAAAAATAATAGGGATACTTAATGTTTTGCAAAATTTTTTTTTTTTTTAACATTACCATAATTTCCAAACACTTTTTTAATACTTGGTTGAAGATCCTTTCATTTTTATAACATCCTGACAACGCCGATTCATAGATCCCACAAGATTCGCACATACCTCGGGCGGAATTGAGTACCAGGTTTCTTGAATTTTTTCCCACAACTCGTGTTTATTTTTTTATTTAAAGCTACCAATTTTATTTTTGAGGACTCCCTAGAGATGTTTAATGGGGTTTAAGTCCGGTGATTGGGACGGCCACTCCATTACAGGCACCTCATTCTGCTGAAACCACGTTTTGACGCTTCTAGCGGATCATTATCCTGCATGAATTCCCATTTTAGTGGCATTTCATCCTCAGCAAATGGAAGCATTTTATTCTGGAGAATGTCTATATAGTCAGCAGCATTCATTTTTCTCTGAATCCAAACTATTGGACCAACTCCAGAGGCCGAAAAACATCTCCATAGCATTATAGAACCACCACCGTGTTTGACGGTTTTTTTTGGTATATTTTGGATCAAATTCAGTACTTGCAGGACGACGTACAAATGATTTTCTGTCAGATCCAAATAAATTGACTTTTTTTCGTCTGACAATAGTACATTGTTCCAGTTTTTACGCACAGGTGTCGCCTGGCAAATTCCAACCTTTTTTGTATATTTTTCTTGATCAATAGAGCTACTTTTCTCGGACTGCATCCCATTAATCCGACTTCCTGCAGCCTTTTTCTTATTGTTCGACTTGTCACTGAAGCACACAATTCATTTTTAAGGATACTTGATGACATAAAGGGGTTATTTTTGGAATGTCGAACTAAATGTTGGTCAAAACGCGCTGACGTTTTACGCATTCTACCTCTAGTTTCATGACTTTTTTTCGAATGAATGGCATTGAATACTTTAGTTTTGGAACATTTCATTATCTGTGCAATTTTTCTAATTGATAACCCGTCCGAATTTAATTTAAGAATAACATTTTTTTCAGATTCAGTAGAATGTACACCACGGCCCATTTTCAAATTTATTTACCGAAGACATAAATCATAAACACTAAACCAATATGATAAAATTAATCACATAAACATTGCTTTACGGATTTTGAATATGTTTATGTTAAAAATAATAGTTTTTATTGACTAATGGTAATTTTTTGTAGTGCGTCCCTATTATTTTTTCCAATTGAAAATACAACTTCACTGATTTTTTTTGCAAATAAGTATAAAATAAAAGCGCAAGAGAAAAAGTAAACAAATAATGAAATTCTGATATTTTAGGAACAGTTAAATAGCGGGACTATATAGGTGACGATATGTATATGGTCCATTCTAGAAAAGATTTTTGAAATACTATTTTTTGAAATACTATATTCTGCTTTCAGTTTTTTTCTTTAGGTCTGGATTTTTTTTTTATGGGCGTGTCTAATATTTCGCCCATAGTAAGGCCATTACTGTATTATATTTCCTTATAACTCAAGAACATAAGTGCGGACTAAAAATATTTTCAAATCTCCCAAATGAATTTCAATAGCAAAATTCTCGAAAGGATTTCCGATTCTTTGATATATATATTGTATATGGCAGTTATTGGTGGACTTCATAAACGCCATTTCAACCGACACACGGACGGATGGTCCTATCGTCATTTCTTACAAGGATCCCGAAAATGTCAACTTTTTTGCGGAAATTACAAACGGAATGACAAACTTATATATACCCTTTACACCTATGGTGAAGGGTATAAAAATAGGTTTTTCGAAAAGTACAAAAAGCATGTTTGATATATTTCTGGTAAAAAAAAATATTTTAAATTTATTTCTATGCTTTTGGTTTTGAAAGTTTGTAGGGTGCCAATAGAGTACCAATTTTTAACATCTTTAACATTCGAAAGTAAAAAATTACCAAAGTATTCCTATTATTATTTTTTAGTATAAAAGATAGTCACATTCTTTTATAGATTGAGAATTCTAATCCATAAATAACAATCAATATCTCTTTAATTTTATGTTTCTAATATTAGAATAACGAAAAATAAATATTAGAATAACGAAAAAGTATATTAGAATATGGACAATTTATAACAAAATCCCTTTTAAGGATTCTGATTCACTTAGGACCTTACATCTTCCATTTTATGTTTCTTGAATGAATATTACAGAACATTCTAGAAGTACTATTAGAAGAACGAAAGAATCCTTCTTATGGATTTTCATTCACTTATCATTAATTTCATGTTTCTAGGTTCATAATTATAGTAAATTCAAAAAGTACCATTAGAAGAACAAAAAAGTACCAGTGAATTCTTACCCACAAGACCATGTATCTTTAAGTACCACAAATTTCACTCTTGTGAATTCTTATCAACATAGGACTACATTTACTTAATTCCATGTTTCTAGGTTTAATATAGGTATTGAGTTTGAATAAAATGTAATTTCCCGATTTTACCCCCTTTTTTGTTCTTTTTCCCCAATGGATATAACAAATTGAAATTGAAAAAATGAATTTCCATAGTGGGATCCCATATGAAAATACGCATATGTTTAAGTCAATAAATATAAAAATGGTTTATGAAAAAAGCACCAAAATAACGTTCGAATTTCTAAAAATTACCAAATTAGTGTTTGTCATTTTTTGATAAGTTTTGAATACGATGTAAATTTTATCTATATGTTGATTGGTTCCAAAAAAAGTACCAAAATACAGTTTTTTACGTTTTCTCCCTAAAAAGGCCGATTTTCAAAAAAGTACTAGACACCTATCCGATTATTAAATTAATAACGATACCTATTCAACTTTTTGTATCTTTATTAGTTTTGGAGATATAAGGTTATCGATTTTACCCGTTTTTACCCCCTAAACATTAGAATTTCCAAAAAAACCGTCTTAGTGGATCTATATATACGTTTCAAATTTCGTCTCTCTAGCTTCAGGCGTTTGGGTTGTGGGATGATGAATCAGTCAGTCACGTTACTCTTTTATGTACAGTGTCTCACATAAGTTAGTGAATTTTTATTTTTAAATAAAAAACTATCTCAACAAAAACTTGGTAATGACATGTAGTTACGGATGTAGTTACTTTGTAATGACAACAACATACTGTCTGCATTACATAGAAGTTGTTTAGTAACTAATTATTTATAACCCAAAGGTAAATAATTATTTATGATTTTATGTGTAGGGTAAGTAGTTGCCTCTAATGTCATCACCGTGTTAAAATAATGAGTTATTCAGCTAATGTGTAAGTAGTGGAGATCCATTATATTAGCTACTTAACTCATTACATGGCAACCAAAGTTTTTGCTGGGTAGTTATTTTAATTTATAAAATTAGTAAATAAAAGAAAATAATTTTTTTATGAATGGATTTTTTTTTTTTTGCCTGATATGTCTTCCACCAAATGCTGCAAAAAGTAACACAAAATGTTGTATCGTTTCCGAGAAATTGAGAAAAATAACACGTGCAGTCATTTCAGGTTACTGACAAAAGTATTTGAATTTTTTATTTTTATTTATTTAAGATATTTAAAAAACTAAGATTGATAAAAATATATATTTTTTATATTAATTGTTATTAAGTATCACTGTTAAGCATTTACTAATTCTTTTTATAAATTTAGGGTTATTTTGCGAAAATCCTTATAAAAGGAAATTTGGTAAAATCGGGCCATTTTTCTTAAATGATTTCTTAAATAATTTTTTTTTTTTAATTGGAGATGTAAATGTACTTTGTCATGTCTTCGAAAAATATATTTTTTTTTTTTTTTTTTTCTGTAAAAGTACTAGATTTCAACATTCCAAGTGGTGTATATTGGTGTATTAAAGCCCAAATTACAATTGCGTGAAACAGGGCTAAATGAAACAGCACTGCAAACTGCTGCTGACCAAATGTAATCAACACCATAACAAACAGTGCTTTCTAAATTATCAGCTGATTATGTCAGCACACACTGCTGCTGACTACGCGCTATTGTAATTTGGGCTTAAGGCTCAACTACATAGAATACTTTTGCGTCAACTTCGACTGACAGCTACACAACACATAAGTGATATTAACCCAGTCGTTGCATTATTTTGATATTACAATTTAATATAATAAAATATAAAGATGTACTTTTCTGTTAATATTACTTGTATTGATGAAAATAAAATTGAAAATTTTCCGCTCCAGAATTTCTGGAGTGCAAGTTATTAATCCAAAAATAATATAGTTAAGTAATTAGAGAAATAATAAAACTAATTACAATTATGTGGGGGTATATTTTGGAGCCATATAGTGAAGTCAGGTGTTTCAGTCTCCAAATTTATCAATGGCTATATATCGGAAAGATATTTCTCAACATTTTAAAATAAATTTTTGATACGAAGGATACCAAAATAGGCTTGATATTTAAGATATTATATTTTTAATGGTGAAATACCTCATAATTAACGTCTTAGACAAAAGAACTTATAAGGAACTAAATACATATTATTTTTTTACTATAATGACAAAAAAAATTATCATGTTTGTCATTTATAGAAGAAATTAAATAAAAAATTTAACTAAAAATCCCCCAAAATATAACTATAAAATGGTGAAATAAATCTGTGAACATTTAATAGTGATACTTAAGACCTATTACACCGGTCGACAAAATTTTTTTTTTTTTTTTTTTGCTTCTTCAAAAAAACTATGTGGATTAGATAGATATCAGTTTTTTCCCTGATGGTTTAGCACATCAAAATGCATCAAGTCTAACTATTCGTCTTTGGGGAGAATTTTAATAAAAATTACAATAATTTAATCTATTTTTAATTTGTTTGACATTCTCAAATACTTTTGTGAGGTAAATTCAATGACTTTTTATACAATTTCTGGAATAACATGGAAACAAAGCAATATTTTTTACTGCAGTTTTTTGAATTATGAAGTCAACATATAGACAAACATATTTCAGTTGATAAATCTAAGATCACGTTATAAAACCGTTTTTATTATTAGTTTAAAAAATTCAAATACTTTAGTGAGACACTGTATATAGATTTCTATATAACCAAGTAGTATTATATTATTTTGTTATAAATCAATAAAATATATAAAATATTATTATACTCTTTTTTATGAACTATCCCAATAAGCAACCAAAAAATTAAAATTCAAGTACTTGAAATTTAAATTGAATAAAACTTGAATTAGAGTTCTTCTTTCTAGTATTTTTCAAGTAAAAGCTATTGTCACTTTTTGTTCATACCCAATAAGCACCCAAAAAATTAAAACTCCAGTGATTGAATTTTTATTTGTATTCAACTTGAATTCCAATAATTTTTATAAGTGTTTTTCAAGATAGAACTATTTTTTAATTCTGTTCAAACTTTTTGTTTGTTGTCAAAAAAATAATCATATTTGTGAGAAAGAAAAATAAAAAATAATAATCAATTAAAAATTTATAAAAAATATTAACTAACGATCAAGCCGAAAATATATTGAAACCGGAAAAAAGTGTGCAAATAGTTATTGCTAAGCCGCAGATTCCATATCATTTCATTGAAGAAAACAAACACAATTATGATGTACTAAAGGATTACTTCAGTAACCATAAATGAAAGGACCTGATGTGTTAATTTGTTTCCTAAGTTATGTAAATAAATATATTTGTTATGATCCCTATGTGGCATATTTAAATATTTTTTGTAAAATAAAAACGTAAAAATGTACATATGTATGTAGTATATTTTATAGAAATGAAGAATATAGCTTGAATTTTATTATGTTGAATACTGGAATTACACTGTTAACAAAGGTTTGATTTATAATATATTTCCAAGCTTGAATTCAACTATTTGTTTTATTAGAATTTCACTGTAATTGAATATTTGAAATGAACTGTACAAACATTGCTATGTTCGACTTGAACTCAAGTTTCCTTTTCACTTGAGTATGCTATTGAATAAAAGTGTAGTATAACTGTATTTCAACACTTGAAATTTGAATTTATAACTGGAATTAAATTGTTCTTACACTTGAATTCCAGGAAAAATGCTTATTGGGTACTTTTTTATTTTTTTTGTCAAATAAATTTAAAAATATTGTAAAATTATTTCTTATATATTTTTCGTCTAAATAAATATGTACATCATAAACAATTTACACACAATAACGAAAACCAAATGCTACTAGAACTAGCAAAAGAAGGTAAATCTAAAATCCATAATAAATGATTAAAAAGTTGAAACTTCTTTATTTTGTTACAGATATTCAAGAAAAAAATTACTAATAACAATTGAATAAATAACTGGAAAAAAAATCCTAACACAATAATTCAAAACATTCAAAACATTTGTACCCTCATCTGAGAGAAAAAAGATAGAAAATAGCCTCAGATAGAACTCAAGAAACTTTTTGTGTTTGTCTTCTTATTTTTTATTATAATATACGATTTTAATGTACATATTTAATTATTACTATATTTGCAAAATAAGAAATATTAAAGACTATTTTAATGTTTAACTTTAAATGTTTTAGCTTGAATTTCTTGTTTTTTAATAATTGAGTTACACTTTTGAACCAGGCTTGAGTAAAATTGTTTTTCAAAGCATGAATTCAATTATTTTTATTGACATGAATTACACTAGCTTTCAAGGCTTGAAATGAACTGTCTTAACAGTGTTATGCTCGACTTGTATTCAAGTTTCCTTTTTACTGGAGTATGCTATTGAAGCAAGGTGTTCTACAAGTATATTTCAACACTTGAAATTTGAATTTATTAACATTTTTAAACACTTGAATTCCAGCAAAAATGCTTATTGGGATATGTCTGCGTTATCATATGGGAGCATCAGGCATAACATAGAAATTTTTTTCTTAGTATTATCCTTTGAAATTTAATGCTGGATGTTCGATTTGTAAAATATGTTTCACAATACCATACTAGAACTAATGTTAAATAGCATTTTCTTAAGAAATTTGGCAATAAAAACAATTTTTTTTTTTTAATTTAATTTTTTTTTTTAAATTTACTTTTTTTTTTTTTTTTCTTACAAAAAAAATTTTATGTAGTGCCTAGCGTGACCATATGATAACGGCCCATTGTGCCCGACCTAGGAGACGAAATTTTGTTACATAAAAATTTTATATAATAGGTAAATTCTCTTAGGCCCCATAGATACACATTTAGTAATTTCATCAATAACTGAAACAAAAAACATTCCCGGTCAATTTGGGTTAAAAGAAATTACATGTCATATGTTAAAAATAATACTAATCATGCATAGAAAAAAATGTGGACAACGTGTACGTTAATATCATACGTTATTTACCCCCTGTAAACCACAATTGTATGAGTCATTTTGTAGCCTGTAGAGCAATATGCAATTTTCTATTTTTTTTTTTTTTTTTTTTGTCGTCTAAAAAAAAAAAGAGAATTGCATCAATTTCAGTTGAAACACATCATAAATGAACATTCTTTGTCTATATTAGACAATTTTTTTATCAAGACAAACGTCAAAGTTAAAGCGAATTTATGGAAGGTGGCAACAGTTGCACAAAAACAACAATATGGCGAATCATTGATATTTTTTTAATATGCAGTTTGACAGCTGTAACAACCAAAAATAATAATCAATAATTAACTGATGTTACCTTGTATCTATAGATTCGCGCTGATTTTGACTTTTGTCTTGATAAAAATTTGTGTAATATAGACACTACGTAAACTATTTATTACTGTTGGTTGCTACTTTTAAATTTGTACATATTCTTTGTCTATCGTAGAGTTTGTAACGATTTTTTTCTTTGTAAACGTTGAAATTTCGTCATTATTTTAATATTTTAAATTATATTGAAACTAATATTTTTCTTGTTTTCGCATTAAAATTTTGTTACAGATTCTCAAAAAAAAAAAAAAATAGAATTATAAAAAAATAATTAAATTTTAAAGTTAATTATAAATTTCAATACATTTATTTTGGTAATAATCAACACATTTTTTTTTTCTAAAATAGTTATGGATATAAATTTTCAATTAATTATTAAATTTTTTATACATAAGTGCATTAAAAAGTCGTTCACTTCCTTCCCATAGTTTTTTTTTTTTTTTTTTTTTTTTGAGATAATTTTTGCACAAATTCAATGTAGTCATTTTATATTATGAATAAATTATAATAGTTTTGTTCTTATAAAAAGGGTGCAATCTCTTTAGTTGAATTTTGCAATTCTCCAAGTTTAGTTGTTATAAAAATTATATTTAAAGTCTATTCTATTAATTGTTTAATTAATAGTACATATTTATAAATACACACAGTAATTTAGTAATCGAAAAAGAAGAAAACAAAATGGACTTTAATACTAAAACGAATAAAGTACGTGAGTATTAATTTAAAAAGTTTTAAATTTTTTAAAAAATGCGTGATTATTAAAATTAAAACATTTTCTACGACTAAATCTTTGGAAGATTTACATATGCATGAAATCGTTTATAGAATAGTATGCTATCTAGTTTATAATCTAGTATATAGTCCAGTCAATAGTTCAAACTATAGTCAAGTCTATAGTCTTGTCTATAGTCTAAACTATAGTCTGTCTATAATATAAACTATTGTCAAGTCTAGTCTTTAGTCCAAACTATAGTCTAGTCTTTAATCTAAACTATAGGCTAGTCTATGGTCTAATCTATAGTCTAGTATATAGTGTAGTCTAATATAAACTTTAGATTATTATATTAGAATACTAGTTTTAAGTCTAATCTATAGTCTTTAATAAAATCTAGTCTACAATAATCGTAACAAATCCTAAATTTTAATTTTGACTCTGTTCAACTTTTAATTTTTAAATTTTAACTTTTTCCCCATTCTGTTCCCTTTTCAGTTAATTGTCATGACCACAGAGGCAGAATTTCTTAGCTCTTATGAGCGAATAATACAGGCAAATAAAATGACTCTTAAACAAATTAATCGTGCCATGGAATTGGAAGAACAAGACAAACCTCTTGAGGCCATTGCAGCCTATGAAGAAAGTTTAAAGTTTATCGAAACAGTGTTTTCTATACCAGTCGGTCTACCCGACAGTACCAATGGCATAGAAACTGAATGGTCTGATGCTTGTACTATTATAGAGAAATTAAAGGAGACAAAAAGTGAAGTAACTTACAGATTAAAAGTATTAAAACAACAACACGCACCCATTGATTGTGAGGCTAAGGAAGCTGAGGAAAATGATAATGAACTGATGGAACCGCAGCCGAAAATGAAATCTACTTTATTAGAAAATCCAGCCACCAATTATGATATACAAAATGTGGATGGTAGTCCAACGAAAACATATAAACAAATTGCCAAAGATTTGCGGGAAGTTATAGCCGATCGAGATTTACCGGTATTATATGACACTCTTTTTCACACTCAAGTGAAATTGTATAAAATACTACCAGATGGTTTAGTACAAACATTGGCGGTAAGTGCATGATTATTATATTTCATAAATTTTCAGTGAGACCCTCGCATACACTCGTTTTGTATATATAAAAGATATAAATAATTTTAATATTTTTTTTTTTTTAAAGCAATCCAAACATCATGAATTTAAATTAAAGAAATTTAGATGTTGTAAACAAATGAATGTTAGTTTACATAATGGTTACACAACTTTTTTAATTAATTTATGATTTTTTAAAATAGAAAGCATTCTCTCGTCGCAGCTTGGTATTTCTAATTACCCTACTCCATAGTATAAGCGACAATTTAGGCTAATCCCGAAAAATATTAAAATTCGTAAGATTGTTTCAATAACTTATCTCTTAGAGGTCTTAAAATCATACAAATCTCTCGCAATAGAATTCATCTCAATAGAAATAGAGAATGTAAACCAACAAGGAATAAATCAAATTTAATTAATTTCAAATTTAACATTTAAATTAATAATGGAACACTTAAACATGGATTAATGATATTAAAATATAATATCAAAATTTAACAATCAGAATTAGAATTAATTAAATATTTCATAAGTCATTTGTAGAATTTTAAACCCAAAAAAAATGTATGTATTAAAATTGTTTTCCAAATTTCTAGGGTGAATCATCAATGTCATTGGTTATGTGTACCGTTGGTGATAAATGGCGTTATTTGAATGGCATGTTTTTCATACAATGCTCTATGAACGGACAAGTAACAGATGAGCCCTCAACCTCACAATCTGAAGATATGATTTGGATTTATCCTCTTGTACCATCTGTAACCACTTGTTATCGCACCGACTATGGAGCATTTATATTTCCCGATTTAGAAGCTGAAATACCCGGTTCAGCATTTGGCATAATTTTAGTTAGACCATCGGTACTGAATGATGAACAATTTGCCGATTTGGAATATTTCTTTTTAAGTTTATTAGAAGCTGTTTTGACGGAACGTATACAGGAGTTATCACAACCACAACCCACAAGAGATACTAGTCATCAGTTTTCAAGACATATTGTAACAGCTGCTGATTTTATTGCTAAAGGTTTGATCAAGGGAGCAGAAAAAACTGGAGAACTTATGATGAGAAGTACGCCATATATAATATCAAAATTGAAACCGGCCCCAGAAAATCCACCACCAGTTTCACAGGGCATACAGACAACAGTGGATGTGGCTAAAGGAGTAACCTCAGCAACGGTTGATGTAACTGGTTGGGTTGCTGGTAAAGTGGGTTCAGCCTCAATGATTATAGGTAGATTTTTAGTACCACACATAAAAACTCAGGGTTCCAATCTATTGCAAATAACCTGTCGCCTTGACCAGCAAGAAGCAAATAAAAAAATGGAAACAGCTTTAACTATGATTGCCGGAGCTGCGGAGGGTTTTAGTACCATTCTAGAAGGTCTGGAGAAATCTGCTGCTATTTTGGGCAAAAACTTAAGTAAAAATTCCGTTAAAATTATAGAACATAAGTAAGTTTATATTAAGTTTTAAAATAATTTTTAAATTACTAAAACAACTTTTTTGTAGATACGGTTCCCCGGCTGGCTATGTAGTTGCAGATACTTTTGATACTTTAGGCAATGCTTTTATAGTAAGTCGCAATGTTAACTATATGCTGCCAATGGGTATTGCCAAGAAAATGATTAAAAATACTGGCATTGCTGTGTTCGATGATTATGAAATAAACTTCAAAGGTGAACCTCAGTATGTGGCTGCTGGTGCTTTATATCCCGACTTAAGATGTCTAAGAGATAAAGCTGAGGAGAGTAATGATACTAAGGAATAATGCAGCTACAAATAATATATAAATTTCAATACGAACTTAAAGCAACCAAATCGAATGTATTTTATCGATATTACACATTAAGTTGTAATTTGTTATCATTTATTATGAATTTTCTTTTTTACATAGTAATAATATGATTAACATTTTCTCATTAATTTATTTAAATACAGATATTATTTATTAAAAAAACTTCTCACTAATAAATACCTAAATATTAACTTTTCCATTTTTTTAAATAAAATAAAATTTTTTCGTCTTTAAAATGTTAATGGTTTTAATACGTTTTTATTATGCTTTGAGACATTTTTATACTGATCTAAGATACATACATTAAATGAAGATTTTTTTTTTAATTTTTAAAACAAAAATAATGGTATTAATTTGAAAATATCGAACTGCGCAAAAATTTGGACGAAAGAATAAGGAAAGCTTATGCTGAGCTTTACTTATGTCAGAGGCTGATCGGAAAGGAGGAAGAACTCAAAACAAAACATTTTACTGATTTTGCACAGGCGGTTCACAGTGTCATATTTATCCAAATTAGAACGACAAAAATACGAAAATAAAAGCTTATTAATTGACATATTTTTTTCGTATTTACTGGTAATTTTTGGTGAAAAATTTGATTTATATTGAAATTTTAGTTTTTAAGTGAAATTTTTACTTTTTCAGAATTTAAGGCAATGAGTTTAAACCAATATTTTATTTATGTAAATGTACACTTATGTAGGGCAGAAGAGCGAGCATTCGCCACTTTTTTGTTTAAAGTGGCCTCATTTCATAATCGTAAAAGATATCTGTAAACTTTCTTTTGCACCAAAAACTATCTTCGTTTCGTTTTTTTCGCTACGGCGAAACTACCCCAACACATGGGAAAAACTCGCCAAGTGATGGGGGGCAGAATCACTTGCATTTATTATTTATTTTTACACTGCAATTGAAAATACAAACAAAAATTAATATTTTTAATTGAATTTTATGTAAGATAAATTAAAATTCAATTAATATAGCAGATCCAAAATAGGTGAATTTTGAAAATCACTTAATCATTTTTTGTTTAAATTCTGTAAACAGTAGAGTGTACAGTAAAAAATCTACAACTTTTAAGTGCATGGTAGATGATTGACACATTCCTGGAAGTTTTAGTGTCTGATCGAACATTCGGGTTCTGCTACGGTGTTCGGTAAAAAGTTTTTAGCCGAACTTTACCGACACCAAACTTTTTATTAAATCTTAATTTGACATGTATTTGTATTACCAAAAGCATAAAAACAGTATAACTGCAATTATAATAATCAAAAGTACGAAAAAACACAAAGAAATGGATGAAAATGAGTTTAATAAAGAAAATTAAATTTTCATTTATATGCGTTTAAACAGTGTCCCGAAAGTACTTCCCGGTATTTTTGTTAATAATAATTATTTTTTTCACTTTTTAGGTCCTATAACAAAAATATTGACCGAAGTTCTGGTTCGGGTACGATTTCGGTTTGAAAGTGCATTCGGTCGGACTCTAATAAGTTTAGTCGGCCTACCAGCTGTCTGACGAATGCTCCCCTGGAGGAGTCTTAATAACCAAAGAGAATTTTTTTCACACTTTAAATGAATTTATTACAACAGCTTTTTTTTCATTTCTATCAAGTTTATAACATGGAACCAAATCTTTATTTAATTCCAAAAATTAAAATGTTATCACAGAAAATGCCCACAGCGAAATATATGGGAGAGTATTGAAAAAACAATTAATCACGTATACCTCCGATCAAATGTGAATTGAAAAATTATCAAAATTAAAAAGAAGAAAAAGAAAATAATTTAGTGGCACAAAAATTAATACTTGGTTTTCAAGATAATTGGTATTGGAAAATTTACCTCTTTGGCGGATGTTCCCCCCTTCTACCCTATATATGCCTTAAGTCCTCAAATTCATTTAATTATATTTATTAAAATATTGTAAGAATTCACGTATTTCAAATCAAATTAAGTAGAATAAACTAAAAATAAAGACTTACCTTTCTTTCAGAAAATATGTATAAATAACAACAAGTATCTTGAGTGTTTGTAAAACAAAATTAAATGGACTTGATTGATGATAATTGTTTGATTAAATTAATTATTGATTTGTAATATTTTTCAAGTAAGCTGAAAATTGTGTATGAAATTAAAATTTTAAAAATAAAAAATTCTAAAATGAAAATAATATTACCTTGATGAAAACAAATTCTTAAAATTTATTGATGACAAAAATTAACTCATGCGTTAAAAATAATAATAATAAAATTTACAACACTGTAAAGATAAAAAAGAAATATGTTTATGTGTATTATAATTGTATACATATGTATTTCAATTTAATATATTATATTATTTGTTTATAATGTATTAATGTAATAATTTGTTAATATGATATATAGTTTTCTATTGTTTTTTTTTTTTTTTTTTTTTTCGTTATATATTAAATCATTCACATAAACATTAATTAATAAATATTCTTTTTGAGTAGATTATATAATTAAAGAATTATTACTGTTTTTTTTATATTTTATTTTAAATAAATTTAGGATAAATATTAAAATGATACGTATATGTAAAAAAGAAAACTAATTATTTGATACTCAAAAAAACGCCTTTTTAATGCTTAAAACTAAAGAATTATACAAAAGAAAAAGAACTTTATAATAATTATAAGTAAATACATAAAATTAAAAACCTATTATATTTGGAAGAACTTTTATTTTAAAAATTATATATAAATTTAATACAATAAACTAGTATTAAAATTTTTTGTATAAACCTAGCATTAACAAACACAATATTAAAGGGAATTAATTTAAAGAAGTTTATTAACATTTTGTAATTGTTTCAAAATTTCTAGCAAATAAAATTCAAAACTTGAAGTATGATTTTTTATAAAATTCCCTTTAAAAGTCTGGCTTATTAATGATAAACTAAATTAATAATAAATTTAAAGGATAATTGTAAGAATTAATAGAGAGCGATAAACTAAAAACTTAATTAATAATATACATATGGCACAGATTACTTATTCCAAAAAAATAGTAATAATAAAGAGAAAAAAAAAAAAACAAAAAAGGAAATAAACACTAAACAACAAAATAAAAAATATAATTCAAAATTTTGAAAAAAAAAAAAAAACAAAATAATAAAATAAAAAAGAATATAACAACCACAAAATATAATTTTCAAATAAATAAGATATTTCAAATATTTGTTAAAACTGTTGTAACAAGAAAAATTTAATTTTTTAACAATTCATTATTTTTAATAACTCATTCATATCATGAAAATTCCTTAAAAATAAAGAGATTTTTCTTTTTTTAATATTAAATTTTTGAAATGAAAATAAAGAATGTTATTCTTTATTTTTTAATAAATGTATTAAAATATGAAATTATTATTTTATTACTTTTTTTTTTTTTTGCTTGATTTTTTGTTTTTAATTTATATAAATATATTGTATAAACACTTAAGTTAATAATATTATGCTGCTAACTTTGTTTTTTTAATAGAAATATATTTTGTTTTGCTTATTAAGGAACACTAATATTTTATTTTTTAAATTTTTATTACTTTTGTTTTTGTTTTTAAACACAAACCCTGTTTAACAATCAGCTGTTGGTTGCCACCAACCAGTATTTGAGCCATTTTCAGCATTACCACTAGATGTTGCTATAATAGCATCCTTATTTAAGTGAGTCTCTATGTCGACACGACAAATTGGACAGTGTTTGTTGGTTACCAGCCATTGATCCACACAGTCGGTATGGAATAAGTGCATGCAAGGTAAACGTCTTAATGAAAAAAATGGAAAAGAAATATTTTATCTCCTTCTTTTAAGGTTTTTTTATTTAAAAGGTACTTTTTATTTAAGAAATTAAAAACTTATTTTTAATGGCTTTTTAAACCAAAAGGTACTTTTCTCAAATAAAAAATATTTTCTACCAAAAATAAAAAAAGAAAAAAACAAATTACTTTTCATTAAAAAAAAAAAAAAAAAAAAAACTTCAAAAAAGTACTTCACATTTTAAAAGTACCTTTAATTCATAAAGGTACCTTTTATCCAAAAATATATTTACTTTTTTTGTAAAAATGTATTTTTTATATAAAAATGTACTTTTTATATAAAAATGTACTTTTTATGTAAAAATGTAGTTTTCATGCAAAAGGTACTTTTTATGCAAAAAGGTACTGTTTATGTAAAAATGTACTTTTTATGTAAAAAGGTACTTTTTATGTAAAAAGGTACTTTTTATGTGAAAAGGTACTTTTTATGTAAAAATTTACTTTTTATGTAAAAAAAAAATTATTTATGTAAAAATGTACTTTTTATGCAAAAAGGTACTTTTTATGCAAAAATGAACTATACAAAAGGTACTTTTTATGTAAAAAGAATAAAGATGGAACAATTTACTTTTTGCATTTTTACTTTTTGTTTTTTTTATTGAAAAATATACTTTTTATGAAAAAGGTACTTTTAATGAAAAAGGTACTTTTAATGAAAAAAGTACTTAATATGTAAAAATGTACTTTTTGTGTAAAAATGTACTTTTTGTGTAAAAATGTACTTTTTATGTAAAAATGTACTTTTTAATGTAAAAAGTATTTTTTATGTAAAAGGGTACTTTTTATTTAAAAAGGTACATTTTATGCAGAAAGGAACTTTTTATACAAAACGTACTTTTTATACAAAAAGGTATTTTTTATATAAAAAGAAAAAAAATTTAAAAATTTACTTTTATGTAAACATATACTTTGTGTAAAATGTACTTTTTATGTAAAAATGAACTTTTTATGAAAAAAGGTTCTTTTTATTTAAAAAGATACTTTTTATTTAAAGATACTTTTTTATTCAAAAAGGAACTTTTTATGCAAAAAAGAACTTTTTATACAAAAAGAAACTTTATGCAAAAAGGTACTTTTTATGTAAAAAGAAAAAAAATTGAAAAATTTACTTTTTATGTAAAAATATACTATTTATGTAAAACGTACTTTTTATTTAAAAATGTATTTTTTATAGAAAAATGTACTTTTTATGTAAAAAGGTACTTTTTATGTAAAAAGGTACTTTTTATGTAAAAAGGTACTTTTTATGTAAAAAGGTACTTTTTATGTAAAAAGGTACTTTTTATGTAAAAAGGTACTTTTTATGTAAAAAGGTACTTTTTATTTAAAAAGGTAATTTTTATGTAAAAAGGTGCTTTTATGTAAAAAGGTGCTTTTATGTAAAAAAGGTACTTTTTATATAGAAATGTACTTTTTATATAAAAAGGACTTTTTTCAAGTATCTTTTTACATAAAAAAGTAAAAGGTATTTATAGTTTTTTACTAAAAAAGTACTTTTATTCAAACCGCTGTTATTTATTCAAAAAGGATTAATTTTTTTAATGGGATTTATTTCTGTTTCTATTAAGAGATCTTTTATTTAAATGAAAATACCGATTTTTCGGTATTAAATATTACCAAAATTACATCTAATCTATTATATTAATATATTTTATTCGCCTTTTATTTATCTAGTCTTCGAAAAGGGTTTACTTACCTCACATCATTTTCAATTTCAAATAGCGATAAACATATGGCACACTTTTCGGCATCTTCATCCGTTTCACTAGGACGTCTAACGCGGCGATATTTATGAGGCAAGGTGTTGCGTTCAATAATTTCCTAATTTTAAACAAAGAGAAAAAGAACATTAAAAAAACATACGATAAACATTTAAAATCCCGTAAAAATATTAGGGAACTAAATATATTATACCAAAGTTGCTCCTCTTGGTGGGCGTATAGATGAACCAATAACAATGCGAGGTGTGGATAAATCAATTTCCACATGTACGGGCGAATAATGGTGGAACATATGATGATGTACGGCTGGTCTACGTAATACCGGACATCGACGATTTTGTGGCTGAGGTCGGGAGTCATAAGGATAATAGGCCTACAATCAAAAAAAATAATAATAATATCAGATGTATAATTTAAATTCCAAATTATCATATGTAAGACTTACAGGATCCAAACTTGATACTGGCCCATTGCGACCATGAACACAAGAACAAACATTGGGCAATTGTTGAAATCTTGTACGAAAACTACTGGTCAAATTCAAAGGATTCGATGACAAATCTATTGGTGTTGGTGTCATATGACGTCTGTGTATTTCTTGGACATTGTGTTGACGCAACCATAGATTTTGATGTACCAAATAAGGTGGTGGGGGTCCATGACTACCTGCAGCCGTACGGAATGTATGAGTGTGTGTATGTGGTAGACCGTGAGTGTGTGGTATGGCATGAGTGTGGCCATGATGATTATGTGTAATAATGTGATTCTCATGTGGTCGTGTAGTAGTGTGAGCATGTGAGTGGTGATACATGGGATGGCCATGATATTGATTGGCATTTGGTGTTGTAGAACCGGGCGACATAGACAAATGAGAGGGTGGAGGATTCATTTGTCGGGGATTTTGTGGATCTTGTAATGTAGGCTGCAAATATAGTGGTGTGGGTGGTGGAGCATTGGGATTAGGGTTTATTACTCCCACTAAACCAAGTGAGGGTACGGGAGGCATGCTTGTCGTATTGCCATAGTGCGATGTATTGTGTTCCGTTACAGCGTAGGGATTCACTATGAAAATGGGTGGTGGTGAATTTGGTATTGGCGGTATTGATGAGGGTACCATAGGCGTTTGTAAAGCAGCCGAAGAAGGTGGTATATCGGTTAGATATGAACGCCACACAGAACGAAAACGTGCTAACCCCGTATTCGAAGTTGTACTATGACAGTGCGGTGCCATGGCCAAATTTCCGGAAGCTGCCGGTTCTGCTGTAGAACTTATAGCAGAATTCGAATTCTGTTGTCTACTACTGACAGCTCTTTCGCCAGTATCATTATTTTGATCTGGCACAAAGCAATCGATGCAGGGATCTTGCCAGAGACGGGAATTCGTTGATGTTGATCCTTCTGTAGAGTGGAATGGAAACACGGAATAACCAGCAGTCGACTGATGAGCTCTTTGTGGCTCGCTCGCCGATAAAGTGGAAGATGAAGGACCCTGGGCGAGATTGTAGGAATCGTTGTTAGGCGAGAGAACCACAGAGGGTGGCATAAATAACGATTCCACTCCATACCAATCCTCGCCCACTTGAGTAGGCGTTAGACGAGAACTGACTGTTGGCAATGGATGTTCACTTGTTTGAGCTGGCGTTATTGTCTGATGATGATTGTGGTTGTGATGGTGATGATGTGTAGTAGATGAAGAGGGCTGTTCAATGTTTGAGGACATTTCTAAAGCTAAAGGTGACTCATCGTCGGCTGTTAAGTCTATGGATAGTATGGGTTCACGACTGGAATGCACAAATACTACTTCATCATCTTCGCCATCCGTTGTAGTGGTTGTAGCATCTGATAGCCAATCCAATTGTAAATCTGGTGCAGTTAATACTGCAGGCGGTTTTATATTCGTTTCATTCGTTTTCGTTTTAAGATTCGTTAACACACCTCCACCTCCACCTCCCCCTCCTATTCTACCCCTAGATGTTGAGGGTTGTTCATTTAGATCGCTACTGCTTTGCATTTGCTCTTGTGAGTGATCGGACAAAACAAAGTTTTGTGCCTGATCCGATGAAGTTATAGTCTCTAAGCGCCTTCTTCTATGAGGCAAGGGAGGAGGTGGTGGTGGTGGCGGTTGATGTCCAGCATATGTTATGACATAAGAACCATTTGAATTAATACTGGTTTGATGATCGCGTTGTAATGAGGGAGCCATTAATGTCACATTATCATTGTGAACTCCTCCCGAGTGATTCGAATTGAGACGTTGAATTTTTGAAGATCTTGTTGATTCTTCCTCTTCTTCGGCTTCCCGGTTACGCTCCTCTGTACGGGTGTAGCGTAAATGAAAACGATTTAAGGACGGCGAACTAGATGAACTTTCCTCTTCGCCATTATTCTGTTGAGCTTGATTTGTATCTGTATGACGGCTGGAAGCTGAAGATTTGTGTAAATTCCAAGCCACAGAAGGCTGATCATAACTTTCCTCATCGAAGTTTTGCCAGTAGTGTCCGCCATTATGATCAACTTCTCTTAAGCGCACACGATGCGATGTGGAAGGTTGGTCATCGCTTAGTCGCCTAAAGGAATTACTAGATGTGGTCGATTCTACTAAATCTACAACAAAATTATTTCTAGAGCTAGACGATCTCGAACTAGAGGATCCAGCTGCAGCATCAGCACTACCACCACTAGCCGCATCACTACCGCCACCACCACCATTGCCTGAATGGTTTGAAGAAACTTGGGATGAGGAAGAGCTCGATGTGGGCGATGATCCTACTACATTTGTAGTGGTAGACTTGTGCTTTTTCATAGCGGCCGCTGACGTTGTGGTAGTGGTGTTTGTAGTGCGTGTGTGTGCAAATTGTACATGTTCTGCTTCTGAAGCTGAAGACACTTCATCATGATTACTTGGTGGTGCTGGCATTACCAGCGAAAATGGTGAACCTCTACAGGATTCCAATTCCTCGGTAGGCAAAGTATTCATAGAAGTAGAAGTAGTAGAGGCCACCTCATCTTCATCGCGGTGGTGGAGATTAGAAGTTTCTTCATTTATATTGGCGCTATAAGCAGTAGAAGCAACCTCATCATAATGTCTTCTTGTTTCTGATCTTTCACGTTCGGTGGAGTTGGCGGCTTGATTATTAAAAATGATATTTGTGCTAGAGGTGGGATGAATTTCTGCAGTCATTGATCTTTCAGTCTGTTGTTGCTGCTGTTCGCTGGCAGTAGAGCTATTGGCCATGGTAGCACAAGTACAAGATTCACACGTTCTAGGCGGAGTATTTTCATTGCTAGTCGAGCTACAATTGCATGATTGTGTGGCCTGTGTTAAGGGGACCATATAAAAACTAGTATAATCATCGGGATTATATTGATGATGATGATGGTGTTGTGGTGGTGGTGGGGCATGTAGATGCTGGTGCGGATGAGCATGGCTATTATGATGAGGATGATGGCCCTGACTAAATTCCAACGTCATTGGGCTATTAAATGAACGTTCCGCTAAACGCACCACCGGAGCCGATGGTCTTGCTATTTGTTCCCTTTGATGAACATGAGGATGTTGCTGCTGCTGTTGCTGTTGTTGTGCCAACTGTGGTGGTGGTGGCTGTTGATGCTGTTGTTGTGGTGGTATATGATGATAATGTGGTCGACATGTTAAAGGCATTCGATGACGTCGCACATGACCGCTAAAAGAACGTTGATAATCACCATTATCCGTTTCATATTCCGGCACAAACACCGAAGGTGAAGAACTGCAAGCATATTGATTCTGATACGGTTGATGCTGGTGCTGATGATGATGGTGGTGATGATGATAATGATGACGTGAATAATAGCGACGATTCAATTGTTGTCCCCGCGTAAGTTCTGTTGAAGTCGTCACTGTGGCCTGCGAGGTATTTGCATTTGTAGCCTCTGTGGTATATTCTGCCGAAAGTGGTACAAAATGGGCTCGACTAGCCGAAACATCTGAGCCAACATCCTATATACATGAAGTTAAAAAAAAACATATTATTAAGAATTTATAATTTTATTGTTTTGAGAAAAAAATATATAATAAGAATAAAATTTTACTTCTATCACATAGACAGTTTCATAATTGGCAGCTTCAACTTCTTCATTTAAATGTTGTTGAACCTCAAGTTCAACTTCATTCATTTCATGATGATGCGTATGTTGTTGTGGTTGTTGTTGTTGCTGCTGTTGTTGTTGTTGTTGTTGAATTTGTTCACTACTGAGATGTGTTGTTGTCGAGGGATTTTGTGATTGATTTGCATCATTTTGATTTCTTTCCATTATTTATGATGCAATTTTCTTCTAGAATAAATTAATTAGGTATTTATTGTTAAATGAAATTATAAAACATTTTAAGTGGAAGGTGTCCATAAATAATAAGTCTATTTGTATTTGTCATGTATTTTAAAATTTTCGTTGATATAAACTGGAATTTAATTATTTTTTTGTAACTAAATTATAATTTAAATATATATTTGCTAGGTATTTTTTTAAATTTCACTTCGTTTTACTATATTTTATCATTTAAATAAATTGTAATTTGATTGTGGTTTTTTTTTAACATAAAAAATAATAAACCTAATAGTGACTTTATTTAATAATTAAAAAGATAAGAACCTACTTAAATAATTGACCACAATTATATAAATTAAAAGTCAGGTATTATAAAGCTTTTCTTACAATAACTTTAAAAATGGCGAATAGTTTACATATGTATATTAAAATTGTGGAAATGTTGGCTAAAACTCACTGAAGGAGACATAGAAAACATAAAGGGTAGAACGGAAGCATTCTACACTTTTTTGTTTAAAGTATCCTCTTCTCATAGCAGTAAACGATATCTGTAAAGTTTTTTAGGTACTATAGACTTATGGCGTTTTCTTTTCTGTTGCCTTTATTTATTCAGCACTTTAACCTCTATACAGAAAAAATATGGTCTATTAAACGATTTGTCAAAGATAAAAACTATTCCAGTTACTTTTTTAATTATACCAAAATTGTTGAATTAATTAAGATCTGTGTAAAAAAAAAAAAAAAGAAAAATTTGAATTTTTCTTTTTTTTTTACACAGAAAAAAAAATATTTTGTAAAAAATTTTAATAAAATCAATTTAAAATTCTGATTAATAATTTAATTAAAATTTTTCGAAAATATTTTTTTCTGTGTATTATAAAAAGTAAAAGTGAATTTAAAAATTATGTTGTGTTCTATCCTCAAATTAAATGAAATTGATCTGTCGTTTTAATGTGTTCCGAAAATCTTTTATTTATTTATTTATTAATAATATAAGAATTTTGTTTTACATTTGGCTTAGGTCATAAGAGTTTAGGAAATTACAAATCCTTTTCTACTTTATTATTAAAGAAATTAATTATAATATATGAATTTTTGATATTGGTGGGAAGGAAAAATTTAAGAAAAAAAAACCTCTATGAAAGACTTATAGCTAGGTTTGGAGGATTTAAAATTACGCTGAAATTAGTTCATTAATATGATTGTGCCTAGACAATTCGCATTTTCTGTTAAAATTAGTTGTAATTTTGTTTATTTTAACTATGACAGGATTAAAACCAGATAAGCTATGGAGTCTTTGAGTGGAAAAGTGCCAAGGAAGCTTATATAACATTTTAAGTAACTTGTTTTGAGTTACTTGTAGTTTTTTGACATGTACATACATTAGCTGTTGTAGACCATACGGAGGCACAGTAAAACATTATGGGATGAAATATTACTTTGATTATCAGTTTTTTGTTCTCGATGTTTAATTTTGAGTTTCTATTTATTAGTGGGTATAGAATATTTGTTATTTTATGTATTTTATTAATAATGTACGATATGTGTTCGTTGAAGTTAAGTTTTTTATCAAGAAGGACACCCAGATATTTCACATTATTATCCCAGACAATATTATTGTTCAAAAACTGCAATGGTCTTTGAGGTAAGAAACATGGTTTTCTTTTTCTTGAAAAGTAAATAGCCTGGGTCTTATCAGGATTTACTAGAATTTTCCATTTGTTAAAATATGAGATTAAAATAGATAAGGCATTTTCCAAATTGAATATTATATCAGTAGATAAAACGTCTGCAGTGAATAATGATGTATCATCAGCAAATATAGATGTCATGCAGTTTGGGATACTTGGGATATCAGCAGTATAAATATTATAAAGTATAGGTGACAGACACGATCCCTGTGGACAACCAGCGGAAATATTTATACTTTGAGAGGAAGTTGAGCCCAAATAAACGGAGAAAGATCTATTAGAAAGAAAACTTTGTATTATTTTAACAATTTCAATAGGGAAATTAAATTGTGTCAGTTTGAAAATAAGGCCATTGTGCCAAACAGAATCAAAAGCCGATTTAATATCCAATAAAATCATTCCAGTAGATTTGCCGTCGTTAAAATTCTTTTTCACAAAATTCCTGATTTTTAGTAAGGGCTGTGATGTATTATGTTCATTTCTGAATCCGAATTGTTGTGTAGGTAATATTTCATTATCATCAATAAAATTTGTTAGCTTTTCTTTAACTATCTTCTCCAGTAATTTGCTTATAGATGATAGTAAGCTTATTGGCCTATAGGTTGAAGGTGAGTCAGCTGGTTTATTTGGTTTGGCAATAGGAACTGTTTTAGCATTTTTCCAGATAAGAGGAAAATAACACAACTTTAGACAGCAATTGAAAATATGCGTAAGGAATTTTATACCTTTTTTAGGGAGATTCTTTATACATAAGTTGTTTATACCATCCAATCCAGGTGATTTGGTATTTTTTAATTGTTTTATTAAATAAACAGTTTTAGAGTTTGAAATATAATAATTTGAGTTTGGAATAATAGCAGTATTTTTTATAACGTTTACTGTGTTGTTCACCTGTCCAGTTGTTGTAGAATCACTTAGGTGAGTTGATAAATCATGGTTTAGACTAAAATGTTGTGCTAATACGTCACATTTTTCTTGTTGAGTATAGTAAACTGTGCCATTGTGTTTTAGAATAGGAACGTTTTTTGTTTTCTTCTTTAAAAGTTTAGAAATTTTCCAAAAAGGACGAGATGATTTGTCCAAAGTTGACAACATATTGTTCCAAGATAGATTTCTTAGTTTATTAAGCTCAATCTTTATTTTTTTATTCAAACGGGTCATTTGGTTATGGTCGCTAACATCTCTAAATCTTTTCCAATTTCTTCTATAGATATTACGATGTTGGATCATGACCTTTATATTATTTGGTATATCGATTTGTGTTGTTTTTGTTTGTTTTTTTGGAACAGAAGCATTAATAGATTCATAAATAACATTATTAAAATTTATTATCATTTCCTCGATTTGGTGGTGGTGAGATATTTCATCTATATTGACAGTTGTGGGAAGATTTCTGTTTATATAATTTGCGAACAGTTTCCAATTTGTTCTACGGAAATCAGGATAATATTTATTCACTCTATTTACAGTTAAGTTAATATTGGAAATGATTGGAAGGTGATCAGAAGAAAGGTCATTTAGTGTTGTTACAGCTGAAAAATTTTGTGATATGTTAGTTATAAAAAAATCTAACGTGGAAGGTTGCCTCCTCGGGTCAGAAGGGATATATGTAGGTTCAAATGGAAATACAATTTCGAAATGGTGAATGTAGAGATTTTGTTGCAATAAGTTTCCCCAGCTGTTATTTCTAAGGCAGCCCCAGCTACTATGTCTGCTATTGAAATCACCACCAAGGATGAACTTTTCGTTTGATATGAGTTTACGGATGTCAGATTTAAATGCTTGTTTACGAGTTGTATCGTTTCCAACTGAGCCACCTGGAAAATAACATGAGTATATATATATGCATTCGTTTCCTGAAAAAACCTTTAAACCTATGTTTTCGATAAGTGACGTATTAAGTGGGTGTATAAGTTGGTGTTTAATATTCTTTTTGATAACTATGGCTACGCCTCCACCTCTTCTATCCTCACGATCATACCGATAGCAGTAAAAGTCTTTGTGTTTGATTGAAAAATTCTTGTTAAGCCAAGTTTCACATACTAAACATATGTCTATGTTATATCTCAATAAAAAGTTGTAAAATTCGTCTTTTTTGTTTCGGATACCACGAGCGTTCCATGATGCTATCTTTAAATTATTATTCATCGATACAAAAATTTACAAGCAAGACTTGTAATAACTTCAAATTGGTCAGCCCGAGTTTTGCATTTTTCCAAACTTGAAATAAGTTCTATTGTTAAATTTTTTAATTCCTCAAAGGAGAATAAATTAGTGTTATTATTTATATTATTGTTGTTATTGACATTGTTGTCATTTGGTTCGTTAGGGTTCCAACTATTAACATTTTGCAATCTTTGTTGATTTAATGAATTTGGGAAATTTTTGTTGTAATTCACAACATTATTATTGTTAAAAGATATACCCAATTGATTTTTTGGTTTGAAATTTCTAGGCTGGGTTCTCTGTCTTATTTGCATATAAGAAATCCTGCTAGGACAATCAGGAGACATTGCTTTATGTGGTCCATTACAATTTGCACACTTTTCAATTGTTACATTACAATCAGATGTATTATGGTTTCCAGCACATTTAGCACAGAATGTTTTAACCTTGCATCTACTAGAGCCATGTCCAAACATTTGACAATTGTAGCATTGAGTTACTCTGTTCTTGTTGGGTTTTTGATATTCCCATCGTACCTTTATATAGTTTATAATTGAATAACTTACTCTTAATTCTTTTAAGGTAATGGATTTTCGTTCAAAGTAAACTACATATATAATTTGGTCATTTCTGCCATCTTTCGCTCTAGTAATAATTTTAACGTCTAAGCATTTGAGACCCATTTCTATAAGTTTCTTTTTAATAATGGCGGGATCATATTTGTCGAGACCCAAAAGAACAGCCTTATAAGGTTTTTCATTTTTCGCAATATATGTGAAGTATTCGAAATTAAAGTTATCTGTAAGAGTTTTACATACAGCATCAAAATCTTCTTTTTTGGTACAAAAAAGTTTCAAACCTATTGAAATCTTCCGTATCGAGTAATCTGTTATTTTTAAAAATCTGCAAACTTCATGCAGCTGTTCAATTTTACATTTTAACACTGTAATCGGAGGTATGTTAACTTTAACAGTTTTATCGATGGCAATCTCATCGTCAGAATCATCATCGAGAGTTTGTAGTGGTGAAAAATAATTATTATACTCAGCTCTCTGAGAAGTACTAGGTTTTGGTTTTTTATTCATATTCGAGTGCCTGTTATAGGTAACAGCATCGTCTTCTTTTTCACGCGTACGTTTAATGTTGTTGTTTGAAAATGTAGTAATTTTGTTATTGTTAAGAAATATTTATGCAAAATAAAAAAAAAAAGAAATAAGAAATATTTCTTATAGCTGTAAACTTCACTTTTAAAGAACACGACTTTATATACTGAGTGCCAGTAGAAGAATGATTCCGAAAATCTAATAAAATTATATTCGATTTAATTTTTCATCGATTTCGTTAAGTTTTGTTTAAATTTATATACATATTTATGGAGGACCTACACCATTTGACTTAGGATCCTTTTGGCAGCCAGATTAGTAATACTTGTTCGCAAAACCCATTATTTCAACTTTTGCAAATGCCTTAAATTATTTTATTAAAATTTGCACAAATAGGTTGTTCAAAAGTAAAAATAAGTACCGTGTTTTACAACGAACAGTCCATAATTGACCATAGCTTTGCTTACATTTCTCCTTTTAATTTGTTATAAAAGTTTACGTTCGACTCAGAGTCACTATCTGAATCCATCTGTTGGCTAACTGGACGACTGGCTATCAGTCGATGTTAATGCATAGAATTTTAAAGATATTTTGATACAACTTAGCATCAATAATTATTTTGATATAGGGATGAACCCCATCGAAATTGATTAAAATCGGTTCATTATTTCACCTAGCCTACAAACAAATGTTCTCTCTGAATAGATGCATTAAATTTTATTAAGCGACTTATAAACGACAAATTTAATGAAATTTAAGAAACTAAATTTTCGAGATTCGTAGCACAAACTAATTTTCACATGAAAATAAAATGTAGAACATAGCCGATAATCAAATTTTAACATAGTAAAGTAACGAAGAATATCGCACCATAAATAAAATATTTGTGAGTTATTTTATTTACAATATTTATTGAATTTTGTATATATAAAAAATGAATTGTAAATTAATTTAATCTAAAAACCTTTTAAATTTCAAACTTCCTGTATACAGTTAAGTTGTTGAACTCTGTAATTTAAATATATTAGATTGTTTATGTTTTAAATAAATAAATTTTAACGGTCTTATTCATAATAAATTCTTATTTTAGGTTTATTGTATAAAATAGATATTAAACTGTTTTTCCTTATTAACTTCTAATAAAAACAATTTTATTCATAATGTATTAAAAACAGTTCAATAACTATTAAACAGTTTTTGTTTTGTTCTGGCAATGCTATGTTTATTTTCTCTCATTTTTCTAATAGTTATAAATAAAATATTGAAAATTTATTCGCGATTTAAAAAAAAAAAAAATTAAGTTTTTCTTTTATTTCATTTTTTCTACAAAAATATAAACATTTTTTTTTAGAAAATATGTCCAATGCTTTAAAAATTTAATAGCTTATGGAAGCAAAGGGATTCATGGCCTTTTTTGGTATATTAATTTGTGAAATATTTTAAATACTCGAATAATTAATTTGTTTTGATTTTATGTACATCACAAATTTCCTATTTTGTTTTTAATTATTTTTTTTCATATTTTATGAATTATTTATAAAAAACCCCTTCCTAGTCTATCGACTGACCACCGGATGTAATCATTCTGAAAGGAAATGGTACGATTCAAAGCCTTATTTATGAAATTTTATATATAAAGCGTTATGTTATTGAAAAACGGGAATTTTACGTAAGTTAAAGTAAAATGCGCCAATTTAAATCAACAAATTGCATTGCTGGTAGACCTATATATTTTCAAGTAGTTATTTTAAAAAAAAGGAACAGTGATTGCAATTAGGAAGTTATTGCTAATGCAATTATTTCATTAAACACAACACTTACACATTCTACTTTTCAAATGGAGCTATTAGCACTTTTTCATTACTAGCAAATAACAACACCTTTAAAATTTATGGAAGCTGATTGAATATTTTATTACGAGTCTGTTTAGACTATAAGCAATTTTACTAACACTTTTATCAATATATGCAATTTTAATAGATCCAATAACAAGTAGAACTCAATGAAAAATTATATAGAAGGTAGGCGGATCACACCCACTCTTCATTTTGATAATTATTAACTATTAATACAAAATCTCACTGGCTGTTGTTTAAGAGATTTCAGCGGAAAAGTATCAACTAGAAATACCACGCTCACTTAATTTCGTAGTATTTGGCTAGATAGTAGCTAGATCTTTTTGGTGGTTTGTTTAAGATAATACGAACCTTTTTGGCTTTAGCAACAAGCAAAGCGCAAGTCCATTTATTCTTACTTTTAACAAGCTAAAAGAACGTTGATGTTTTGTTCGAACAAATATACTCTGCATTTTTTTAACGAAATGTTTGAAAAAATAGAATATATATACTTCAAATTTGTTTGCAAAATATAGTTCCATTTGTTGTATAACAGTTGTATATCTAATTACTATCGTGAGTCTGTGAAAAAGATTTTAATGCAGTTATAAATCCCACTCTATAGAAATGTGCAATATAAATATAAAGTAATATATTTAAAACTATGCAAAACTGTTTTCAATGCATTCAATTTGCTAAAAAAGTAATATATTTCTAAAAATTTGTTTTATCAAACTGTTAAAGTAGGTTCTCACCAACAATAAAATTTTTAAATTTTCAGATTTTTATTTTCCCATATTTCTGTACTTATTTGTAACCAATAATGTAACTAGTTACTATTCATTTTGCTAATAATGACTTCTGTAAAACTTTGAAATTAATCAGTTATTGAATAGCATACATGGGAGTTATTCATTAAATCGACTAATGAATTGCCGATTTCATTACCATTAAATTGAACAATGGTACTTATAATTTTTTTTCATTACCATTACTTTTAATAATGGTAATGCTTTTCAATGATATCTTTTCATTAATAATTATTTTAAAAAATAAAATCATTATCATTAAATAATGATTTAATTTTAAAAATTCATTGTCATTATTTAGCAGAATTTTTCGTACAGTTTTAGCTACTTTTTTTAATATATTCAATTTGTATTCGTTTACTCTTCTATTTGGAACATATGTTTTTGAAAAATTTTTTAAAATACTGCATTTTATATTCATTAAATCGTGCTGTAATTGAGATTTATATTTAAATGATTTAAAAATCTTTATTAAAACGATATTAAACTACTCCACGAATACTAGAAATACATTTGAAAAATTTGTTTTTTTAAACAAACAATGCTTTTTTCAGTAATTATAATTAGTATTTGAGCATTTTCTTGTAATTTCATTACCATTACTTAAAAAATTATAATTTGAAAAAAATCAGTATCATTAAATGGTAGTTAAATTTTTTAAACTATAATTTTTAAGTAATGTTAATGAAAATTCAATGCTCAATGAAATATTCCCATGTATGTTGAATAGCTTCAAAGTAATTAGTTCTTGTATTGGTATCTAAGTAATGACTTTCTAAAATGCCTACCTATAATAATATAGAGTAAGTAGTTGCTTCTAATGACATCACCGTGTTAAACTAATGAGTTATTCATCTAATGTGAAAGTAGTGAAGGACCATTATATTAGCTTCATAGCTCATTACATGGCAAGCAAAGTGTTTACTGGGTTTGTGACAATTACAAAATTAATTACAAAATGTTTTAATGAAAAATAACATTTCACACTTTTAATGAATGCATTAAAAGTGCATATACCTAACCTACATATGCATATAAAGACTAAAAGTGTATACAATATTGCTCTTTCCGGTTTTAAAGTCACGTAATAACACATTCCACCAAAAATTCGACTGCTATAAAATTGAAGTTTTGTGGCAACAATCAATAGATTAGGCGAGCTGTGGCCAGTGGAGATGATGGAAGTTATAGCGTATCAATATACAATGTAAAACAACAGTGGACTACACGGTTGAGAAAATCACTAACTATTTGTGAATTGGTACCAGATGAAAAAGTTATTTTCTAATCTAAAGCGTACCAAAAGATTTGTGAATTGGTACCAGATGAAAAAGTTATTTTCTAATCTAAAGCGTACCAAAAGATTCAAATTGCTTGATATGATCTGGTATTCAGCTTGACTAAAATTTATTTATAATCGAATTATAATATACACTAAAATATGTTGTTTATTTAAAATAGAGGTACTCATTAAACTCCTTAACTCACATATGTAAATATTTCTTATCAATTGAAAGCTCTTGACAATGCGTTTTAAAATAAACATTTTTTTTAATAAAAGTTCCATTATCTCAACTTTTTTAAATATTTTGTCAATTTTTTCTTAATAACCGGCCTTTGGTCTTGCGGATAGGGTTTTAACTCTGCAGTACGTTCAAAAGCGGCTTTGATAACATAATTTTTTATTTATACCCAACATTTTTACGCAGAAAATATTGATGTAATTGCAATGAAAATTCTTTTGAAAAACGTATATATTTCTATAAGACAAAGTATTAAAAAAAAATGCACTTTTTGTAGAAAGTCATTTATAAATGTCTGTTATTAAACTTTCAAATTGCTACTTAAATCTTTGAAATCGAATAAATAGTATGGAAAATATTTACTATTTTAAGTGAGTTAGTGATCTCAATAAGTTCTAAAATTTACTCATATTTAAAAATGTTCACCTTTACAGCTCTGCATTAATACAAACAAATAAATGTAAACAAAACAAAATCAAACAAAAACAAAAAACTCATAAGAAAACATGTACTAAAAATAGTAAACAAAGTATAGCAAAAACAAAAATAACCAACAACAGAGGAAAAGAAAAAACCAAAACAAAGAGAAAAGAAAAGAAAATAATGAACAAAAGAATACAAATTGATAATTTACAAAATAAAAGATAATTTCCTAAAACCAAAAAAACAATCTGGCTGACTCACAAACATATAGAGTAAAATTAAAAGGAAATTATAAATTGTTCGTAAATATTTTAAGCTTTTGTATGTAATACAAAGTACAAGCAAAATATATTTATAAAAAATGAGACAAAAAAAATGACTTACCTTTTTTTAGGCCTTTTAAGTTTTCGATTACTAAGAAATGTAATTGAGAAATTACAAAAAAGAAAAAAAAATACTAACGGTAATAAGAACCACTTAAGAGTGGAAGGGATTAACACACAAGACTAAAAATATCTTCACAATTAAAAAAAAAACGGAGACAGTATAAATTGTTTTTTTTTTTTTTTTTCAAGACTTTGTTTCCAATTTTTTCTACTTCATTATAATTTATTATTAGTGTTTTATATATATTTTATTTTAAACATTGCTTATTTCAGACAAATTCTCTTATTTCCTTTATTTCTTTATACAATTTTCTTAATCTTTTATTTTTCATTCAAACACAAAAAAAAATCACAGCACCAACCAACACACACACTTGTCTACCATTTTATTAGTACTAAATCTTTAATATATTTTTCCATCGGTAATTACCAGATTTACTTTTACATTTGTTTTTCTTGCATGAATTCATTTTATTATATTATTTGTTATTTATTTTATTAATTTGTAATTTAATTTAAAAAATTTTATATATCTTTTTAACAAATTTTGCTGAAGAAAGCAGATTTTTTTTCTTTTATCAATCAGCAGCTACAAAAATTCTTATTAGAACTGAATCAGAGACCTGCGCCGAACGATTTAAACGGCGGCGGCGGCTTTGCTAAAAATTGTCGGCGGCGGCTCAAAGTCGGCTGTTAGCCGGCTGAGAGGTGAACATAACAACTTTTTATTTCCTAGTTTTCGCATCGTCTTATAGAGTACATTGGTTCACAAATGTGGTTCCAAGTCTCCTTAGATGTAAGGGGATCCGAAGACCGCTTGTTTGAACATTATTTTTTATTTCCTAAAAGATTTATAACATACATTTTTGTATTTTTGTACTTCTAAAGTGTCAAAACAGAAGACCGTTTGTTCGAACATTATTTATATTTTTAAAATTATTAAAAAAAAATTGGATATTCTGATATTCTGAAACATTTTTTATTTTATTACAGATTTTAACATTCGGACATTTTAAATACGTCGATTTTGTTGAAATGAATCAAAAAATTTATCATTATTTTTCTTGAAAAATGGAACGGAAATAATCTTAAAATATGGTCTTAAAGTAGGGTCGAACCATTATTAAAATTTTTAAAGTTTACAAGGCTTTACCAAAGGTATAGTAAGCAAATCAATGTTTTTGAATACAACTTTAAGTAATTTTGATTATAAATGGTTGGTAAAGCTGTGTTAAGTTTTTTTGAATACGGCTGTAAAATTATAGATTATATTCAAACTAAATTCTTTAAAAATACTGCCATTTTCACAGCTTCCGATTTCTTTATATTCTGAGTTTAATGCTAATTATCAACTTCCAAAAATTAAACTTTACAAAATTATATTTTACTATGTCTACTGATATGTATATTTTAATACATTGCGTTTTTACTATTTCTAAAGATTTTTCCTAAAGTTAGCGGGTTAAGCTAACTTTAGGAAAAACCAAACATTTTGTTTAATACCTTGTTTAAAAATTGTTCTACAGAATAATATTATTTTCATCATAGTGGATACAAATTCTAATGTAATCTAATGAGGTGACAATTTCAAACAAAAATCATTGGTCGTAGCCAAAGTAGAACAAATACAGGCTATTTTTATGTGTTTTAGAACTAGTTGTAGAACTAATACAATATTTCCTGAGTGAATTAAAAATTAAATTTATATTTGTTCACATTTATTATTTGTTTAAAAATTTGGAATTAGAAAGTATATGTGTGTAAAATTTTTATTTAAATCAACAATTTAAGAAAATATTTTGGCAAAGAAAAAACATAATAAAATTATATGTGAGCAGTGATGCATTAACTTATTTACTTTTTTAAAGAACTACACCACTTTTAGTGGTATTTTTTAAAAATCAATTGAAAATAAATTTAAATTTTAAAAAAGATCATTGGAAAATTAGATTTTTCATTTAAATTTTTGAAAATAAAAATTGAAAATTAGATTTTTCATTTAAATTTTAGAAAAGAAGTGTTCTGAAATTTTTGAAAATAAAAATTGAAAATTAGATTTTTCATTTAAATTTTAGAAAAGAACTGTTGAAATTTCTATATTTCATTTATATTTCAGAAAACAATTATTTAAAATTACAATTTCTATTTCAGAAAAATACAACTTAAAATAAGTTTTTATATTTTAAATTCACAAAAGATCAATTTATAATTAAATTTTACATTTTAAATTCAGAAGACTACAAATGAAATTCAGTTTTATATTTTGAATTTCAAAAACAACAATTGAAATTTGGAATAATTCATTAAAATTTAGAACATTGAATAAGAGTGATTGAAATGATGAAATAATGTTAGATCAACTTAATTTATGTGACCTTTAAGCAAATAAAATTAAGAAATTGTTTCAAATCCATCTGGAAAGTTCTGAATTTAATTTAGTTTTTTTTTCATAATTTCAATATTTTTCTGAATTTTAAATGGAAAAATCTTCTTATAAATTGTTTTTTTCAAAATTTTAAATAAAAATTCCAATTTAAGTTGTTATTTTCAAAATTATAAATTGAAAACCTAATTTTCAAGTAATCTTTTTTCAATTCTAAATAAAAAGTATCACTTTTAATTGGTCAATTCTGAAATTTATATGAAAATTGTAAATTTCACTTGTTATATTCTGGAATTAAAAGAGAAATATTATTTTAATATGTTCTTTTCTGAATTATAATAAAAAAATCATAAACTAAAATGATATTTTCAAATTTTGAATTGGAATATCTCATTCTCATTTGTTCTTTTCAGAAACTGAATTCATAAACCTCATTTTAAATTGCTGTTTTCATAATATCATATAGAAAGTTTTTATTTTAACTTAAAAATTGTGTTGTAAAAAACATATGTGTCTGAAAATAATATTAAATAACATATAACACAATAACTTAAATAATATACTTTGTGAATTGGGTATGTATTTAGTTCATATTTTTTAATCTTAACACACGTTTTGCTTCATAACTTTTTATGTCAGTTATTTTCTTGAAGACAAACTGTTGATTTGTTGTGAGTTTGACCAAAATGAGTAACGAAAATGATGTTCGTGCTATAAATTATTAAAAATTTAAAAAAAAAAAAAAAAAAACAAATTGGTCCTACAAATAATTGGTCAAAGAATTAAATGTCCGCTGTCATACTGTTTTCAACGTCATTAAACAGTATCAGGGGAATTCGAGCATCGATAGGAAACATGGTTCAGAAAAAAAGTCCACATGATATTGTTTTTTTTTTTTTTTTTTTTTTTTTTTGCTTTAAAATTTCCCTTAATGATGCAATACTAGATAAATAGAAAAACACTTTTTCTTAAATGGAACAAAATTTATGACTGTTTTTGAAATTAATGTTACGATCATTTGACTTTTGTCAATACTATGGATGTGCGATTAATCTGTTATACAAAACTTTATTTAATCTATACACATATTAATCAGTTAATCGATTAATCAACAATTCTAATTAATAAAAAAATTCTGATAAATTATTTTTAATTTTGATTAATCAAATATGAGCATTGATTTAAATGTAAGGCTTGTTGTTGTTGTAACAGTTCTGCTGATGTCGGAAGTTCCTCCCTGGGGTTGATACAGCTGTCGCTGAGTTGACAATCTTTGGCAGAGCTGAGCTCCAATTGTCGTGGGAACGAAATGTAAGGCTTTGTAAGCCTTGCTGAAGAAGATTGGATTGATGGATAAATTAAATGTTTACAGATTTCTTATATTTTATATACATACCTTTAATATATGTATTATTTGTGACCTGAACGTTTAAAATCATTTTATAGGTTTATTATTTTTAATTTTTTTTTTTTTAGTTGTTTTTGATACACTTTTGACTTTATGAATAAAAATTGACTTCAAAATAAAATCGATTTTGGGGACCGATTAATCGATTTTGAAAATCGAAATGAAAAAGTTGATCGTAAAATCGATCAACTGACATACCAAACCATGAAACTGCACCAACATGTTTCACTGTTATTTTAAAATTTTCTTGGTTCAGCTCGGTATTCGGTTCTCGCACAAAAAAGAGCCTAATATATAGAATTATAACTAATTAACAAAAAATAATAGAATTCCAAAACATTGGATCTTTGGAAACAAATTCCTTGGTAAAGTTGATTATGTAGCTCTTTTTTTGTTTAAATATTTAAAAGTCTTTTTGCATGCAATAATCAGCCAATAATCGGCCATCCATTGCGGACCATATTTTTATAAGATCATCAGCTCCTGTTATAATATGACCTGTACGATAAATGATAAACTGACGACAAATTACCCACAGTTCTACGAAGAAGTTTAGTTTTGCTACCTATAAAGACTTGTAGGCACTAGAAGTTTTGTACGAACCGGTCCTCCGTATTCCCGTCCAATAGTAACTTTTTCTATTTACCAAAATTAATTGAATATATTAAAATATAATAAATAAATATTCCAATAAATTTGTAATACGACTACACTTACGAATATTATGTATGGGTTTTGTGACTCCAGAATCCGACAGTGATACGCCATGAAGACGAGTACAATAATCCAGTATTTGCAATGTATGGCAAAAAGTTTTGACGCAACATTGTTTGAATTCCGGATGTCAGTTTTGGTGCTGAGATTCGTAGGTTGTCGCAGTCACGATTGTATAAATGTTTCTTCGGTACATCATCAATGCCTTTTATTGTCTAACCGATTTTCATGAAAAAAACTCATAATGATTTCTTGTACCATAGAAGCATATATTTTAACCATTTAAAGTGACCATTTTAAAATGGTTTGTAACCAATACTCCTTTATATAGTAGGGTTTTATAGTTTCAACAAAAAGTCAACTTTTCGACTTTTTTTAATTTTTAAATAGTAGATTTTTCGACTTTTCGACTTTTTCAATTATTAAATAGTAGATTTTTCGACTTTTTTTAATTTTGAAATAATCGACTTTTCGACTTTTTCCGACTATTTTCGACTATAATCGACTTTTCGACTTTTTCCGACTTTTTCCGACTATTTTCGACTTTTCGACTATTTTCGACTTTTCGACTTTTTCCGACTATTTTCGACTATTTTCGACTATTTTCGACTTTTCGACTTTTTCCGACTATTTTCGACTTTTTCCGACTATTTTCGACTATTTTCGACTTTTTCCGACTATTTTCGACTTTTCGACTATTTTCGACTTTTCGACTATTTTCGACTTTTTCCGACTATTTTCGACTTTTCGACTATTTTCGACTTTTTCCGACTATTTTCGACTTTTCGAATTTTTTTGACTATTGACTATTTTTTGTTAATTGTCTAATAAAAACTTTAAAAATAAAAATGAATACAACGCATACAAATATATTGATTGATTAACAAACAAATCTATCCAATGAGAGCGCTAGTTACACACAAAAATGTGTATTAACTACACGGTTTAATGGTATATAAATAAAAGCTAATAAGAAACTATTCATTTTAAATAGTATAATTTTTTAAACATTTTTCTACTTTCCGACTTTTCGACTATTTTCGACTTTTTCCGACTATTTTCAACTTTTTCCGACTTTTCGACTTTTTCCGACTATTTTCGACTTTTTCCGACTATTTTCGACTATTTTCGACTTTTTCCGACTTTTCGACTATTTTCGACTTTTTCCGACTATTTTCAACTTTTTCCGACTTTTCGACTATTTTCGACTTTTTCCGACTATTTTCGACTTTTTCCGACTATTTTCGACTTTTTTCGACTATTTTCGACTTTTTCCGACTATTTTCAACTTTTCCCGACTTTTCGACTATTTTCGACTTTTCAAATCAAAAAGTCGATTTCGACTTTTCGACAACAAAAAGTCGATTGTTCGAAAGTCGATTTGATAAACCCTATGTACTATGTCTTTGTTTTGTACACATCAACATCAGTGATGTCAATTACTCATATTTTCATCAGATAAAATTGAAAAAATTGAAAATCGCTAGATTTATTGGTTTGTATTTTAGCGATTTGTATACAAAACGAAATTTGTGCTTTTATGTCAAAAATTTTAAACTTTAAATTAATGATTCGATTCTACGTCTTGTTAAAATTAATTTTTAGTGAAGAAAACAGCAATACAAATTCTCCAATAAACCTTCCAATAAATAAACCTTTTACAGTGATTTTTTACGCAGATTTAGTATATTGAAATAAAAAGCTGTCAACACTGTTTTTACAGCTGTTACCATAGTATAATTATAAAGTATACTCGTAAGAACAGCTGTTTTACAATTTTTTCATTGGCAAACCTCGCGGTACTGTCAAATTGTTTTTGTATTCATATGTAAAATTTTTTTCGAGTTTTTTACTCTTCATCTTCATTCTCTCATTTTTACGTTCAAATCATTTTGACATTGTGGGCAGTAGTTTTACACTAACAAAATACAAGCAATTGTTGTTTTTGTAGATGTGCGAGTACTTTATTATTATGCTATGGCTGTCACGTAAAAACGTAGAGAGAACTAATTTGATTAAATTGCTACGTAACATTTACGTTTAAGGTTCCGTTGCTCTACCGTAAATGTAAATGTAGCGAATGAGCTGACACGTTTTGCTAATGAGAGTTATGTGTGTATGTGTACTCAAAATTCGCGTTCATTTTGACGTTTGTCTTGATAAAAATTTGTCTAATGTAGACACTATGTTAGAGAAACACCGATGGAGTAAACCAAGGCACATTTATAAGGTATACTTGTCCCAGATTTTTTATGTTTGAAGTTTAACGGTTCAGCATACCATAGTTCCTTTTTAAAAAATAATAAGCTAAGTGGACAGAAATACCTTTTCAGTGTGCCAAGGAGTAAACAAATTTGTTGACATTTTAAAATAGTTCCTCTTTAAACATAATTGTTATTTTAGAAATACAGCGGTAACCAAAGAGTAACAAGAGACGAAACTAATTGTCAAAAACCTAAGTCGGTTGTCAAAAACCTAACTCATGCAACAACAAAATACATGTAATCAAATACATTTTGTTGTTGCCAAAAGAAAAAAAAAAAACAAATTTTTGTTTACAAAACAACAATTTTGTTTAATTGTCAATCGAGAATTTCGTCTCTATGTGTTACTCTATGGCGGTAACACACTCTATTGTTGCCAAACACTTCCTACAGTACTAAAAAGGAAAAATTTAAATAACAGGGATGGAAAGTTTAATAAAAATTAGCAGCATGCAAATAATTAAAGTTTTTGTAAATTTTGCCGAATGAGATGAAGAAAACTTTGGAATTTGAAGCAAATAAAAACACAAGGATGTTTAGGATGCAATTAATGTAAAATATGTCAAGACATACATTTTTCCTCCAATTAAATTTTTTTGCATCGATTAACCGTAATTACCTCTATTATCCGGGATTCTTAGCAAAATTTTTTCGATTGAAAATATGAATTTGAAAAAGAAGAAACAAACAACATTATATGATTTTTTTTAAGAAACTACGTAAAATGAAATCCTTATGCATTGTTAACTGATTTTTCCAAAATTATAATTTTTTCCTTATTATTTAAACATTTATATTAAATCCCTGAATAATTGAATTATATAAATAAAAAATGTTTTAAAAATACTACTCAAAATTTTTACTCAATTAACCGGGAAAAATGATTATCCAGAATGCTTCCGGTCCCGACCATTACGGATATTCGAGGTCTCACTGTACTTTACAATTTTTTTTTTCTTTTTTCTAATTTTATGATAGAATAAAACCACTGCACATAATGTCAAAATGGTGTGAACAAAAATGAGAAAATTTAAAAGAAGAACAGTAAATAAGCACGGCAAAAAATATTACATTCGAATACAAAAAAACAATTTCACAGTTTCGCGCGGTACTTAAATTAAACAATTGTAAATCAGTTGGGCTTACGAGGTTACTATCTTATTACACTATGTATGTGCTATAGAAAATAGCAAAAAAATCCTCGTATCTTCACCACAGGTGTAAAGGGTATATATAAGTTTGTCATTCCGTTTGTAATTTCCACAATTTTCGTCGGAGAGCAAAAAAGTTTATATTTTCGGAATCCTTGTAAGAAGCGATGACGATTGGACCATGTCCGTCCGTCCGTCCGTCCGTGTGTCGGTTGAAATGGCGTTTATGAAGCCCACCGATAACTGACATATATAATATGTATGTCAAACGATCGGAAATGCTTTCGAGAATTTTGCTATTGGAATTCAGCAAGATAGGTTCATACAATGCGGAGATATGTTCAAAAAACCGGTTTTTTGAACCGGTTTTCCAGTTTCTGAAGCCTCTGTATACACTACAGACTACGTTTTTACAAAGAATTCTCGGACATTTTTTTCTGAATTTTATGTTCTGAAAAATTGAAATAAATCGGTTCAGTAATAACTGATATATCGGACAAAACGCATTTTTTATTTTTTGAAGCCTTGGTTTAAGCTATAGATTTTTATTTTTATACAGATCGGTCACAAATATTTTTATAAAATTTCAGTTTTTTGAATCAGGAAGATCGGTTTATAAATGGTGGAGATATGCTTTAAAAACCGGTTTTTAGAACCGGTTTTTTAGTTTCTGAAGCCTCTGCATATACCAGGGACTTCGAATTTTTAAAGGGGGCTCGAAAATTATTTTCTGAATTTTTGTTCTGAAAAAATTAAATAAATCGGTTCAGTAATAACTGAGATATCGGGGAAAACGAATTTTTTATTTTTGAAGCCCTTGTTCAAGCTATATATTTTTATTTTTATATAGATCAGTCATAAATATTTTTATAAAATTTCGGTTTTTTTAATAAACCAAATTCGTTCATAACCAACAGAGTTATGGCCCAAAAACAAATCTGTTAAGAATATAAATACACCAACAAACATGTATATTAAGCATTGTAATGACTATTAGTGACGTTTTTTGTTTTTTGTATAGACAAGTAGTTTAGTTATCAACAGCAGTAATATGATGAATAACAGTGTTGTTGTTCTTTGTATATGCAGTCTGTACAAAAATAAATAGATATGGAATTGTTGTTGTTTATTTTTTAAAACTAAAATATATTTGTTAAGAATATACATAAATACATACACAAACATGTATATTAAGCATTGTAATGACTATTAGTGACGTTTTTTGTTTTTTTGTATAGACAAGTAGTTTAGTTAGCAACAGCAGTAATATAATGAATAACAGTGTTGTTGTTCTTTGTGTATTCAGTCAGTTTGTACACACAAAAATAAATATATATGGAATTGTTGTTGTTTCTTTTTTAAAAGCAAAGCCTGTTATAATTGTTTTTTTTTTCATATTCAAATTTTCGTAGTTTGAAAAAAATTTAGATTTAGAAAATATGCAAGCATACGTTAAGGCGAAAATTTTATTAATTGTCGGTAATATGGTAATATGATGTCGATAAGATGGTAAGATGGTAATATGGTGAAGGGTATCAAAGATTCGGCACAGCCGAATCTTTTTTCAATTTCATTTTTTATTTACAATAGATTGTAAATATATTTGGAAATGGTTGATTTATTTATATTTTTATAAGATCCCTGACACTTTATTATCAACATTTTTATTTATATTAACGGTTAAAATTAATTTTCTTAAAAATCAACTTACTTCAAACACTCTCTTTTTCATAACGCTTCTTCCAAAAGAGAGTGTTAAAAACAAAATAATAAATTTTGACTCAATAAAATATAATTAATGACGATTTGAAAAGACCTACTGAGTTCGTGGAAAACTGGACAACGGTTTTTGGTTTCGTATATTCTATCTAATATTATGTTCACACATATTCGTTTTCGACTTGTTGTTTGGAAAACACAATGAGTTTAAACATCACTATTCACACATCATTTTATTATGTTATTCCTTTTGGCCTGTTTTTCGTTTGCCAATATATTTTCAAAAATGTTTGGTTTAAATAAAAATTTCACACACAAACACTTTCTAATTGAAAAAGTAAAATCTTTAAATAAATAAAATTTATGAACAAATATAAGGCACTCATCAAGATCTTCAGCACACTTGAAATTATTATATTTTTTTACGCCTTAATAAAAGTTTCTCTGTGTAGCAGGCCTGCGGCCGGGCTTAAGGACTTCCTCCTCTGGGTATGTCGAACACCGGCTTCGCTAAATAAGCTTTTTTCGAATATCAAAAATTGTTCCGCCATTTTTATACAAAATGTCAATTTTGCTCTCAAGCAATTAATTAATATGGTAATGATATAAATGACATTAATATAATTAAGATCCGACAATTATTAATAAAGATATTCAGGAAAATATATTGAAACTTTGAAGGCCTATAACTCGTAAACCGAGCAAGAGCGGACAAAATTTGTTATTGCACTATAATCACATGTAAAAGTTTTTGCACGAAAAATTCAAAACCTTTCTTAGTTTTTTTTTTTTTTTTGTGAAAAAAAATCGGTCCATTATATTCCAGATATCGGCCAAAACGCGTTTTATTGACTTTTTGAAGCTCCTATATAAGCTACGGCTTTCGCGTTTAAACGGGTTGGTCATAAATATTTTTATAAAACTTCAATTTTTTACAGAAAGTTAATTTGTTCATAAACAACAGAGTTATGGACCAAAAACTAAAAAAAAAAATTAATAAGTAAATACACAGACAAATGTTTATATTAAACATACATACATACATAAACACATACATACATACATACATACATACATACATACATACATACATACATACATACATACATACATACATACATACATACATACATACATACATACATACATACATACATACATACATACATACATACATACATACATACATACATACATACATACATACATACATACATACATACATACATACATACATACATACATACATACATACATACATACATACATACATACATACATACATACATACATACATACATACATACATACATACATACATACATACATACATACATACATACATACATACATACATACATACATACATACATACATACATACAGTGGTGGCCACGAATTTAAGACACGACATGTAACGAACTAAGTTGTGATAATTATTACAACCCTGCAATATAAAATTAGATTTTGTTAATTTTTCAGTGTACCCTGTAATGTTAAGATCAATTACCGTTATTTGGTTTTGTTTGTGTATACATTTTGTTGCTGTTTTTATTATATTTTCGTAAAAACGTGCTTTTGAAGCTGGTCACGAATTTAAAACATATAAGAAATATTTGGTTTTTAAGTGATTTTTTGGTGTTTTTTGAAGCTAAAAGGTAAGTAATGAATGCTTTATTCCATTTAATGTTAGAATACATCAAAATATTTAGTTAGAAATGGCCAGAGGTACTTGGAGTTCGGATGCCGAGCGAAAATTGATCCAACAAATGAATACTGATGGAAAAACAGTAATGGAAATTTCCAAGCTACTAAAATGTTCCAGATCCAAGATTTACAATGCACTGGAACACATCAAGCAACATGGCACTACCAAAAATGTCAAACAGCACCCTAGAGCACGAAAAACTACACCCAGGGAGGATAGCTTAATTTATAAATCAGCTGCTAAAGATCCTTTCAAGAGCTCAAGTAAAATTAAAAATGAGATTTCATCGGATTTTGGTATTAATATATCGTCCAGGACAATAAGAAGACGTCTGAATGAGAAGAACTTACGTGGGTGTATTGCACAACGTAAACCACTTGTGTCAAAAAAAAATATTAAATCCCGACTAGCGTTTTCAAGAGAAAATCTCAATAAGCCGATGACATTTTGGAAAAATATACTTTGGAGCGACGAGTCGAAGTTTTGTCGCTTTGGTTCTGATGGAAAACAGTACGTATGGCGTCCTCCAAACCTGGAGCATCACCCAAAGTACACCCTTAAAACGGTTAAGCATGGTGGTGGAAATGTCATGGTGTGGGCAGCATTTTCCTGGCATGGTGTAGGTCCCATTCAGAAGATTATCAATAAAATGGACCAGCATATTTACAAAAACATACTGACAAGCATCATGATACCATTCGCTGAAGACAACATGCCTCTAATGTGGAAATTTATGCATGATAATGACCCTAAGCACACTTCACGCCTAGTGAAGAGTTGCTTAGAGGAAAATAATATCACAGTTCTGAAATGGCCAGCTCAATCCCCGGATCTCAATCCAATTGAGAACTTGTGGAATGATGTTGAGGAGCATGTACGAGCAGTAAAGCCAAAAAATTTGACTGATTTATGGGAAGAAATTCAAAAGGCTTGGTATGCCATTCCACAGCGCTGCTGTGATTCAAAATAAAGGATTTCCCACCAAATACTAATATTGTTTTATGAAGCTGAGCTTTACTTTTGTGAATTAACTTTTATTTTGCCTATGTCCTAAATTCATGACCAGGCTTAAACTTGTATTAATCTGTATAATATGTAAATAAAAATTGGAAACTAAATATAGGTAACAAACTATTGTTGATTTTTTTTCATAACATTACTAGGATCTTTAAAAAATAACATGGATCTAAAATTTGTTCGATAAGATGTAAAAATTATCAGAAATATATAAGTGAAATGTCGTGTCTTAAATTCGTGGCCACCACTGTACATACATACATACATACATACATACATACATACATACATACATACATACATACATACATACATACATACATACATACATACATACATACATACATACATACATACATACATACATACATACATACATACATACATACATACATACATACATACATACATACATGCAAAAATAAAAATATATAACTATTCAATTGTTGTTGTTTATATTTTTAAATCAATGCTTGCTATGACTTTCTTTTTTTCGTATTCAAATGTTTGTAGTTAAAAAAAAATTAGGCGTTAAAGCGAAATTTTTATTATTTGTGCGAACAAGAAAAAGGCTAGTGTGGACGTAGCGTAAACCCTATTCTGACGTACCGTCTATACTGGCTTTTTTCTTGTTCGCACAAGAACAAAACGTCGGCAGAGCAACACACACAATTTTTTTCCTTTTGTTTTGAGTGGGCAGAACATTTGGCGAACAAATCATAATTTTTTGTTTGCCGTCAGTGTCACTTCGATACTTTTACATGCAGCGCCTCTTCTTCCGCATACAAAATGACGTTTGATGGCAGACATGGTTGCTCGAACAATTGTGTGAACAAGAACAAAACAACTTGGAACAACTTGGGTCCACACTATCCAAATGCATGTGCGCACAATATTTTGTTCAATGTGCGAGCAAAAAAAAGGCTCGTGTGGACCGCAAATGATGTTTAATTTATAGCAGATTTTGAGCCGCCGCCGACAATTTAAAAAAAAATACGCCGCAGCTGTTCAAATTGTTTGGCTCAAGTATTTGGTCTCCGGCTGCATCAGTTTAATCATTTGGCGGTATTTGTGGATAGAAGTTGTGTTGATTTGTGTAGAAAAATTAGTGTTAACAAAAATTAAAGCCAACAAAGGACTTAAAAGAAGTTTATATTAAACCATAATTAACTTGTAAGTTGTGTAATATTATTTATTATAGTCATTTTCCAAAACTTAAAGTAGAACAGAGCGAAAGAAAAAAATCAATAAAAGTAGGTCGTTTGTTAAATTTTGCATTGACCGACAAAAATGAGAATTCACTTTCAGCATTTTGGTAAACAACCGGAGGCTGCTGAAAACCAGTTTTAAGCAGCTTGAATTTTATAAATTTAACGGCTATTTACGCCTTTTAAATAAAAAAAATATTGCCTGTAATTAAATATCTTGTTTTTTTAATTTTCCAAATAAGAAAACGAAATTAGTAATGTCTTCTTTTTTTAATGTCTATTTGCAAAATCTAAAAATAATTAAACAGAGACTAGTTCTCTGGGTACGATAATCAACAAGACAACAAATATTCTCATGAAGACAATAATTTTGTTCATAATTATTTTTAACTGTTTAACATTTAAGTACAATTATTTCTTTATATTCAAAAAAGTAAAAAATTGGTAATAAAATTGTGCATAAATAATATTGTTTTTGGCTAGACTTTGTGTCATCTCTTAAGGGCTGACGTCAGTTTGTTTTTGTCTTGTTTACAGCCACAAATCTGTCCATCATCGCTATATATGTATACTTTGCTGTTTTTTCGTTGTAGAGTGGAAGGGAAAAGATTAATAGCGCAATGACATTTGTGTTGGGTGAATGTAGTATATTCCATTAGGAATAGGTACCCTATAGTTCTGTTCTTATGACAATACTCTTTTATAATTTCTCATCGCTCGCAAAATAAGGACTTTTGTCTAGTTTATTTAAACATTTCATTCAAGCTTTGGGAGCAATTGACATCCCAATGTAATGAGCACACGTTAAAATAAATGGTTTCATAGGTCTGTGTAACCGTATGAGACCAAAAATCTATTTAATTGCTTCAGTTTGTTAGCCAAACTGCAGGGTAAATCATGGGTTAAATATTGTCTGAACAAAACAAAAAATAAAAATTTCATTCTGCTTTCCTCTCGTTGTTACAAACAAAATGAAAATTTTCTGCAAAATTTAGTAAGGAAGGAGAACGATTAAATTTGAGTAGGAATGAAACATAAATTTTAATCTGATTAATATACTTTAATCAGTTTTTTTCCGATAATTGGAAATTGCTTGATTTTAATTAACCTTTTTCCCATTACATATTAAATCTTTCAATGTCATATCATCAATATTATGGAATTCGTTAAAGCTGCTGGAGGATCTATGTTATTCCCAAGATCTGCAAGATCATAAATTGCAGGGATTTGATAATTTTATTGAAAAACTATTTAGGAGGTCCGCGGACCCCTAGGAGTCCGTAGCAAAATTCCAGCCAACTTTTATTTTATTGCAGATTTATTGCACAAAATGAAATAAAGGAAGAATTATTGTTTACTAAACCTTTGTCTACCACTTCCGAAGGTGTACAGGTGAAGATGCATCAATGAAAGATTCGCGATCAGTAGTGCAATTCAGCAACTTTTAACGATTCGACAATCGATAAATTTGTAGATGGCTTTTGTTGTTTGCAGTAACGATTATATGATTCACTATGTACATTTAAACAACAGTAGATAACTTTTATTATCATATGAAAGCTCTGTCAAAATAAACTTTGTTCTTTATTTTTTTTTTTTTTTAACAATTCGATTATCGTTAAAAAAAAGTTAATCGCACTACAGGTTTCTTAATCACTTAAGATTCATTATGTAATTCAGGGACAAGTAATTGCTGCGAAAACCTTACATGATATATTTCAAAGGGCTCTTCAAACTAGTAGTAAATTTTATAAAACTACTGCCTTAAGAAATAAAATTCCTAAAGCCCTATGTGCCGATTTAAATGCAGAACATAAGGAACTACTACTTCATACAGATGTTCGTTGGGTTTCGAAAGCAAATATGCTAAAAAGATTACACGAATTAAAGACAGAAATAGACATTTTAAATGAAGATGTTTATAAAAAAATAAAAAGTTAGTTTTTTTATTTAATAAATAAATAAATTTTGGTAACGCAACTTTATTTAAAATACTGCTATACTAAAAATCAAAATGTGACAAGGAGTCCGTGAAAAATTAAAAATTTCTTAAAGGATTCGTGAAGCATGAAGAGCTGGGAACCATGTTTTAAGTCATTCAAAATTAAATTCCATCGAACAAAATCCTTGTAATAAAGCTATAGAATAAAGTTTTCGGGAGTGGTATTATGGAATAAAAAAAATAGTATTTATGAGTTTTAGTGGAATTAAGCTAAAATTTAATTATTTCGAAGCTCTAATTCTAAAATCATTAAGAGTAAGATAATCATGTTGAGCTTCACTAATGTACATAGATATCAACTTTAGATGAAGACGCCATTGTATAAAACTTATTTTTTATGCACTTTTGCTTTCCTTACACTTAATTTTATTAATATTACCACAAAAAATATAATAACCATTCCAACTTTACTAACTTCATCTTAAAGCATTAATAAAGAAATTGATTACCAAATAATTCATTTCAAAAATTTTCCAGTGCATTTTGTAGTCTTTGCACTCTCAGCTACGACTAAATGAAAGAGCGTAAAAAACGTGCGATTTCAGCCAGCACAATTGTGCTAAAAATGGACATCCCTACTCTATAGCGTCCTATATAGGAGACAGATAGAAAATATTTAAATATGACGTAAACTCCTTTTCAGATTTGAAAACTATTCCTTAGTTAAAGTAGATGTATATTCGAAATCAATTAGGTAAATAAACAATATTTGGGATATTCTTAATTTCATATATTTTAAAACAAAGTCGTAAATATGGCAAAAACAAAATCACTTCAATTAGTGTATAATAATTTTGTTTAAAAAGAGGGTTATTGTATTAATATGTTGACTGTTGAAAAAGATAAAATTATTGATAAACAATAATTTAAGAGGGTATTAAAAATGAGATTTTCAATTAAATTAATTCATTAAAAAGGCTCCCATAAACTTGATTTCGATTTCCACAAAATAAATAACAACCTAAATTATTATAATTTCTAGTTATCAATAGCTCATTATAATTCTAGTAATGCTTTTTAACATTTTTAATAATGTGTAATTTAATTTCTCCTAAAATAGTTTTTTTTATTATTATTTTTTATATAGACTTATCACAATAAACAAATTAAAAAAAAATAATAATAAACTGAAATGAGTGTCTGTGTAACCACAGAAAATTCATCATTACAAAAAAAAAAAAAGAGAAAAGAGAGAAAGATAAAAGAAAATTCGTATAAAAATAATAAAAGTTGTGAAAGTTCTGGCCCGTAGTTCAGTTCAAATTGTTGTACGTTATATTCGTTTAACTTAGCTGTTGTTGTTATTGTACTTGTCGTTTTTTGATGTACTTTTTTTCTACCATAAAATGTACAGACCAAAGACATCCGCACATATAGACAGACAAACTGTTAAATGTTTGTACATAGTACATGTCTGTATGTTTATTTGTATGTCTTTGTTCCGTTGTAATTTCATCTATTATTTGAGTGTTTTTGTGTAGCTTTATTATTGCTGTTATCGGATGTATACGCGCATATATTGTAAAAACAGAAAATATACATACTATATTGTATAAAACAAAATAAAAATAGTGAAGTCATTTATTAAAAGTTAACACAAAGAATAGGGTGTGTGCAATTTTAGAATTACGTTCTTTTTATTTTTTAATATTAACCAATATTTTGAATATATTTTATATAAAGTTAATTTGTATTTCTTTTAATTAATTAAAGATCCCTTCAAAAATGACTACTACTGAATTGAAAATTGGCTTGACCAATAGTGCCCGTCCTTCCAGTCGTGTCTTAAAACCTCCAGGCGGTGGCCATTCGAATATTTTTGCTGAACCTGAGGTTAGTGTTAATGCACCACGACCTAAATACAATCAACAAAACTCTTCCAATTTAAATGCTTGTATGGGTTCAACTGATGCCAACGAAGCTGTAGAGAAATTACGTGAAGAAGTATGCCACAAAAAAGAAGATACAACTGCCAATAAAGCTGACAATTCAGATACCAAATCAAATTCTTCAAATGGCAATGGAGGTGCTGGTAACAATGGTGCTGCCACTAATAATGTTACCAAAACACGTGTACCTCCTGGTGGTCATTCATCGGGAGGTTTCTGGTAAAGAGCTTAAAAGACAAAAGTCACAAAACAAAAAAGAAAAGAAAGACAAAAACAGTCAATATTGCAGAAAATATTTTGAATTATTCTTAAAATGAAAAAGCAAAACAAACCAACATACAACCAAAACCGCATTTATATACAAATATTTATAGGTAATTTGTTTTGTTTCTTTTTTTGTTGTGCATCTTTACAATAACTTCAAACCAAAATTGCCCTCTTTATAAAGAAGAAATATTTTTTAGCTCTCTGCATAATAAAATCTCTATCTATTTATATTTAAAATGTTCTTGTAATTTTAAGTCCTTCCTTATATAAATGTTTATTTTAAGATGATATTAAATAATTATAAAGTTAATAATCATTTATTTCTTTTTATTAGATATTTATGTTTTCTTTATTTTTTTATTCTTGTCCACTTGAGTATTATTATTTGTTTTAAAATGTTTAATATTCTTCCTCTCTCCCTCTTTATTATAATTATTATCCTACAACTGCTGTGTAATTCGTATTAAAACGTTTAATCTTAAATAAAAAACCAACAAACCATATGTTTTATAAACAATTACTATATATATTTGGTACTTAAGCTGCTTTTAAATCACTTAATTAAACAAATAAACTATTCATATTTTATTCCTTATAAAAAAATTAAATAAAAAATTGTTTTTAATTTGTGAACGAAGGTAATATACATACATATGTTTTACATTAATTATAACTATATTTTTTATATATATGAAAAAAAAAATCGATATATAAATCTGCATAAGATCGCGTCATCATATAAAAATGACAATGGTCATGATTCTCCCCTCCCAGTAAATTTGCTATTTGTCATCATTTTTAATAAATTTGTTGTTGGCTTTAACCAAAAGATAGCCGAATAAAAGGATAACTTCATACCATATTTCTTGCCTAATTACAATAAGAAATGTTAAAAGCCACCTTTACATTTACATTAACATTAACTTTATAGTGTATGTTGATTTTAAACAAAATAAAATTGTTCATTAGTACATAATTGCAATTACATATCGTCACCTAAAATGCAAACAACAAAAAACAATTTTAAAATGTAAAAGGCCGTAACCACAATTTTAAATTTTTTACTTTAAAATTAAGCAATTAAGTAAAATTTGTTAATCGTTCTCTTAAAGCATAAAATAATCTTCGAATGGAACAAATGGAACAAATTTTACTACGGTTTCGTTTATGAAATTGATATTACGGCCTTTTGACTTGTTAATATTGATGTTATTTTTGAAGATATGAATATGAAATTTTTTGTGTAGATATAGTTTGGGTCAGTGCATTATAATATACTTAAGAACCAAGATCTGATTTTTCAGTGGTTAGGGCCTTTTGCATTTTAGGTGACGATATATTAATTCCATATTCGATGAAACTTAAAATAAATCAATAATAGGGAAATTGTTCTAAATCAGGGACGAAAAATAAATGCTATTTTTGAATTTTTAAACAAAAAAAGCAGTGACAACCAAATGTCGGAAAACTGATTCAAATACATCTTTGCGATCTGTATGGAGTCTACTTTTATAAAGTAATATGCTTTTCAAAATTTTGATTTTTATTTTTTCGAGTAGAAATACCGGTTAGTTTTTGATTTTTATTTTTTTGAGCAAAAATAACAGTTATTTTTTTATTTTATCGAGCATAAATAACAGATATTACGATTTTTATTTTTTGAGCAGAAATATAGTTACGGACAAAAAAATAGGGTCAAGTATATTTATTTCAAATTTTTTGAGTTTTTGATAAAATTGTATGCAAAACAATAAAATTTTTAAGCCCAAATCATTGCCAATATATTGGTTAATAAACCTATACAAAAATACTATCCTTGAACATTATCCCAATAACGGTACATCGTCTTAAGCGCAAATAATCCTTTTTAAGTGTAGACAAAAAAATAGGGTCAGCAGTAATTTTGTTAAAATTTTTTACATTTTTTTGTAAAATTTTTATGAAACTACTTTTTTAAAATCAAAAATGATATTAAAAATAAAAAAACTGATAAAGATGAGAATCATCGATGATGTTTAATTCCGATAACTATTCGTATCAGAAAGGATCTCTAGATTTGCCACTTTAAAAATATGGGTAAAATCGAAGGTCCCAACAAAAGATAAGTACCAAAATCGATCATTATAGTTAAATAATTTTATTTTCAATTAAATAGCAGAACTTAAGATCAATTAAAAAAGAATTAGTGCAAAAAGAGTTCTTCGAAAACGAAAAATCACCAAAAAATTTTACCAAGTCTGGAAGTTTTAATTCTTTTAAATCGGTTCAAAATCTACTTGGAACATAAATTTCTTCTGGAAACATAAGAAAACAATTGGAGGAAACACTATTTCTTTGGAAGATTATTCTAGAGTTCCCTGATGCTGAGATATCGACCTGGCAATTTGGTAGTTACCCTCTCCGATATATTACCAACACCATTATGCTTAATTGTACTGGGGGTATTAAATGTTTTCAAATCTGTATTATTTGGACCCCGAAGATTCTACTACCAAATTTAATGTTTATATTCTTCTATAAAATAAACACTTAGAAGATAATACGCAATTTTTATACTTTTGGGTACATGAGGTACTGAGGGGCTTTTCCAGAATGGTGTTTGGAATAAATTATGTTATCATCAATTGTCTTCTCATATTCTCAGAATAAATTAAAATTCCTACCGAATTTTTAATCGACTTATTGGCATTAAAAGTCCACGACTTGATAAAAAAATGTTAGTGAATTTCTGTTCCCAAATAACTCTTTTTAATTTAAATGTTTTTAAATTGCCTATAACTGCTGCCTTTTAATTGAAAATAAAATTATTTAATTTTAATGATCGATTTTACCCATTTTACCAGAGACCGGATTTTAATACTAAAAAAACAATATTTTTATATTTATTTCAATCGAAAAACAATCTTTAATGTTCAAACAATAATAAAGATCCATCATTATTTTTTTTTTATTTTTATTTTCATCAATATTTTAATTTTTTTCATGATGGAAATAAAAATATAAATATCTTTTGTGATATTTATTTCAAAAGTTGAAAATTATTTTGAACTTTTTTCATCGGATGGAAAAAATTCTAAACAACAACAATTTCATTTGAATAAAAAAATATTTTGAAAACAAAACAAAAGTATGAATAAAAAAAACAATCATTTGAAATTTTTTTCGAACTGATATTTATCGTTAAAGATATTTATCGTAAAAGATATTTATTTTTTTCATCATTGATGGATATTTATTTTAAAAATAAAAATCCCTCACATATTTTTTTCAACAAATGAAAAAATATTTTGAGCATTAAAGATATTTATTTTGATTGAAAAATAAAAATAAAACGTTTTCGGGTGCTTGCATTTTACCCATAAGTGCCAAATCTAAAGATCATTTCTGATAAGAATAGTTCTCGGAATTTGAAATCATTGATGATTCTCATTTTTTTTCAGTAAATTTTTTTTCTCATCAATTTTATCCTTCCTTCCTAAAAATGTTTATATAATTTTTAAAAGGATACAATTTATTTTTCTTTAGCTACTGTTTGATGTATAAATAATTAGATTTATATATCAAACCTTAGATTTATACATCAAATTTTTAAAAAAATTTACAAAATTAATGCTGACCCAATTTTTTTGTCCGCACTTAAAAAGGACTATTTTCGCTTGAGACGATGTACCGTTATTGGCATAATGTTAAAGGATATTATTTTTGTATAGGTTTATAACTAAATATATTCGCAATAAACATTTTTAAAAGGAAGGATAAAATCGTCACTTTAATAAAAATAACTCATATTAAAAAATTTCGCAGAAATAATAACATAATAATATCTACTAACAAATTTTAAATAAAATGCCATTTTTTCGTTCGTATTAACTTTTTTGGAAAAATTGCGAAATATGGGTGTAATTATTTTTTATTAGCTATCATTTAATGTATCAGTCATTAATTTTGGTGAGACATTGCAATGAACATCCTGCACTATCAAAGAAAAATTAATAAAAATTAAATTAAAGACATTTTTTTAACAGATACTATAATAGACATTAGCTAATTATAGTCTACAAAATACATATATATATAACTAGAGCAATACCAGGGCCCCAAATTTTAGGATTTTGATGTGGGGTTTGGGGAATTTGTTGGAGATATTAAAATTTAGTGGGGAATTTTTCGGGGAAACTTTGATATAATTGAATCTTTTGATAAGTTAATAGAATTGGAAAAATTCTGTGTAATTTTAGCAATAGTTTTAATTGTTTTAATCTGGCATCGATAAATACCTTATTCATTTTATGATGTCATTCATATATTTGCACTTTTTAAATTTTTTTTAAGGTTTGCTTTAACCAATTGAAGAAGCTCCTGCCTCCTAAAAGTTAGCAATTTTTTAAAAATATACTTCTTTGTGTTTTATATGACCATATTATCAAATAAAAAAGATTTAGAACCACAATCAATGCAATTGATTTTGGCTAAGAATTTGAGAACGAACTGCATTGATTGACGTAACAAAGATTTAGAACCAGATCCAAAAACGTCCAAAATTTTGAAATTATTTACAAAAAATTTGGATATTTAAATTTTACATATAAATATTAAAAAAAAAAAGTAGCACCAAAATAATACAATACATATAATCCTCTAGTAGTTATACAGAAACGGTTTTTTTTCGTTTTTTTAATTCGAACTAGTTTGAATTTTATTAGATTTTATAAAACTTAATTTCCTTCAAATGTTTTTATAATGTACATTAATATAATAAAGAAAATCCTCGTATACCAGCTCCCTGACCGATTTGAAGGACAATTAGTTTTATAAGAAAACAAATAAGTCTATCCATGTCAGACCAAGAAGTATCTTCGCGTATTTTTATTGAAATTCAAAAATCTTGTATAATTTGATACGAAAGGAAAATCTTCCGAAATTGTATTTAAAATATGTACATTAGACTGCATCAAAATTTACCAACTATTGAATTTTAACAGTAACTCCCCTTAGAATCGTTCTTTGGGTTGCAAAAAAGGCGTACTGTGTGAAATATTAGTGAAATCGGATATATTTAACCCGTGCCGCATCTGACCTGAAGTTTGTAGAGTGTGTTTACTTATTACACACCCTACAAACCTTATTACTTATATATATGGAAAAAGTTGGCCTCTTTAAAGTATTAAGAAAAATTTTGCTATTAAAATGTGCAACTAAATGTTAAAAAATCTTAATATACACATAATTATATATCACAGAAGATATAAAAATAGAAAATCGGTTAGAAATTTTAAAGTTATTACGAATTCCCCAGACCATTAATGTCATTTTTTTCCTTAAAAAATTTAATTTTTTTCTAATTTTGACTTTTGACCTCCGTATTTTAAAGGTTATTCTTGTCCAATTTTTTAAAAAACTTCAGTGTGTATTTTCCGAAATATGTTTGTACATAAATATAAAAATTTTGTTTCATTGATTTTAGTTCATAATATTTAAGAATAATTTCTTAAATACTAAAACTTTTTTCTATATGAATCAAAAGTCAAAAAGACTTAAATAAATTGTTTAAATTTTATTTAATATTTTCATTTGTAATGAAATGTTTGAAATTTTCTTTGGCAAATTTTTAGTTTTTAATTATTTTTAGCTACACATGTATTGGGATCATTCAACAGAACAGAAGCGCTGTTTAATAAAATTAAGCTGCAGAATGGTATCAAATTTGTGCAAATTTCTAAACATTATTTTCAAGCAACTTTTTCTTGGTAAATTACCATTAATTGCTAATATTTTCTATTTAAACTATTTCTAATAATTTTGATTAGTTTGAACATCAGTTGAAAAAAGTTGAATTTATTTCTAAAAAAAAAAAAAAAAATCCAAAAAAATCCTTTTTGGCGGCTTAATCATACAAGGTACTTACTTAATTCTTTTTCAATTTTGTTTTCAATAGTGTTGTCTATAAACGTGTAGTTTTATTTGAACTTTTTTGAAATTTTTTTAACCATTTTTTTAAAATTTGAAAATGGAGACTTTAACAGTCTTTAAAAATGAAAGAATTTTTGAACAGAGCATGGAAAGGTGTTTTGATTAATTGAAAATAGTTTTTTATTTAAACATTTATCAAAAAATTAAAAATTTCGTTGTACACTCCTTACACAAGTGTTCTAAAACATAATAATGGTCTGGGGAATTCGTAATAACTAAAATTTTTTAACTGATTTGCGCTTTTTATATCTTAATTTGAAAACAAAGTATTTAAATATAAAATGTTTATAAAAACTGTAAAAAGCCCAACTTTTTCTCATATAAACGTACCCTATAAACTTCAGGTCCGACAGCACGTTTCTGCAACCCAAAAAACGATTCTAGGGGAAGTTACGATCAAAATTTGAAAGTTTGTTAATTTTGGTGCAGTCTAATGTACATACATTGCTTTTAGAAAGCGTTTTCTTTAGAATCGAATTACATAATAATTCCCCTGGCTTCATTAGGATTTGAAGGAGGCTTAGTTTCATAAGAGGACCGATTTTGAAAATTTTAGCATGTTCAATTTCTGGTCTGTTTTTCAGATACGCTTGTAGAAATTGTAACATTCTTTAAAAACATTTTTATGTCACTTAGGTATTTTTTATTTTATTTACCTACATAATTAACCATTTGAATTACAAATGTTTATCAGTTATTTATTTACGTTATCAACAATTTTATTTGTTGTTTATAAATTACATTTTTATAAATTGTACATTTATGATATTAATAGCACATTGTCTATAGAGTTTGTGTTATATACACATACAACTGAAATAACATTTATTGATAACTTTTTTAAAGTGCCTTACCACTTAGCCTATATATCAAAATTTGCAATCAATTTTAAAATAATAAACGTATTCCCGTATATTTTTAAGATTAACAGTTTAAAATATCTATTATTTAAGACAAATAACAAATTTTAATAATGATTTTTTAAGAAAAATGTGAGATGTCCTTTATTACCTCCATAATTTCCAAAAAACAAAATCATTTTTTTTTACTTTTTAGTCTTTATTTTTAAACCCAATTATATTGTTTTAAAAATATTTAATTAATTTTTAAGCTTACTTTTTTACACTTATTATCGATTTGTAACCCCAAAAAGACACTTCCTTAATTTATATATTATATGTATAAACAAAATTATAATAAAAATCTTTAAACAAGATTGGTCAATAGAGAAATCTTATGGTGGAAAAAATGTAATTAAAAAAAATAAAAAATAAAAGAACAAATAAGGAGTAGGGTAGAGTAATTAATAAGATCTAATTATAAACTTAAACATTAACGTTTTTTTTATAAAATAAATTGTGCTATTAGTTATTAACTTATCAATTTGTGTTTAAGGAGATATAAAAAACGTGTTTTCTAATGTAAATATTTAAAATATCACTTTAAGAAATTCATTTATACTTTTTAGCACCTCGACTCGTTTGACTAAATACAAACTAAATTCCGAATTGATTGTAAGAAATAACTGCAAAATAAAGTTGTTTAAAAAAAAAAACGTGTTAAAATTTGTATAAAAGTTTGAGACAGAGAAAAAACTTACAATTTTCTTAAATTATTTGTTAGCAGCTACTATGGCGGGTGTTGGTGAAGAGGAAGAAGCAGCAGCAGCAGCTTCTTTTTCAGATTTCTCTTTGCTATACAAATAGGCACGTCCCAATTGTACTGACTGTACCATAGCTACAAATAAATTCACCGAAAATAGACCCCAATTTTTCGGTATTATTACCAAAGAGTAACGCGACCAGATAATACCAGTTGCACATAAGGCACCACATTGAGAAACTGATAGAGTTTCGGCGGGACGTGTCAAGTCACTTAAACCAGCTATCACGAGACCCTGGAATTAAAAATAAAAATTAAATTATTAATTTAAAAAAAAAAAATATACCTATGAGCAAGCTTTAATAAAATAGATAGCATTTTTATTTTAAAACATATAGAGGCAACTTTTAAGGTATCCCAATAAACCAAACGATATTATAACGATATCGAAACGATATTATCTAGATGATAAAAATTATCACTAGTGACAATCGTTTTCGAATCTAAAACGATAGTTTTTACGGACTAAAGTGTACCTTTCCTTATGATATCGTTTTTCCATAAAATTATGATATCGTTTTCGATATCGTTATTTCCAAAAATAACGATAGTAAAATCGTTATGAGCCAAATTTCTTTCTGAATGCCATTTAATACCAAAAAATATGATTATTTTCATTTAAATATTCTAAATATGATTATAAAGTACCATAATCAGCTAAAATAAGATTAAAATCTGAAATAAAAAACAAAAACATAAAAATCATCATACATGACATATTTTATGCAAATATTATCAATAATATTTGCAAGCATGATTATTCCTTAGGGACATACATATTTCTGCAATTACATACCTAAACAACATGGTTTTACCACTAATAATCTGTAAACTATTGACTTTTTTGTGTTTGATTCCCAGCTTGTTTTTGTTTGTTGAAAAATTTTTATTTTTATTTGAAGTTTTTTTATTCGAGAAGGTAACACGGTAAAAGTAGATTGGTATCAGAAACCTATGGCATCTGGGAGACTGATTAACTTTTATTCCAAACATCCCAAAAAGATAATTATGAATACAGCGACAAACTTCATTATAAGAGTACTGGACAATAGCAAGGATTTCCATAAAAATAACTTGAGGAAAATCAGAAGAATTCTCCGAAAGAATGACTTCCCACATAAGACGATAAATGAATTGATTAAATCCTAATATATATTATAAAAATGAGGTGTAAGTTTGTTTGTTTGTTTGTTTGTTTGTGCGTCAATCACGTCTAAACGACTGAACCGATTTTCACGAAATTTGACACACAGATAATACCAGTGCCAGAGGTGGTTATAGGCTATATAAGATTTCGATTGGATGCCACGCCCACATTTTACGCCCACTTTTTATAACTTCCAAACGGTTGGACCGATTTTCACGAAATTTGACACACAGATAGTATCAGTGCCGCTGATCATTATAGGCTATGTAAGATTTCGATTGGATGACACGCCCTTATTTTACGCCCACTTTTTATAACTTCCAAACGGTTGGATCGATTTTCACGAAATTTGACACACAGATAGTATTGGTGCCGCTCATCATTATAGGCTATGTACGAACTGGATTGGATGCCACGCCCACATTTTACGCCCACTTTTTATAACTTCCAAACGGTTGCACCGATTTTCACGAAATTTGACACACAGATAGTATCAGGGCCACTGATCATTATAGGCTATGTATGAACTGTGTTGGATGCCACGCCCACATTTTACACCCACTTTTTATAACTCTTAAATGGTTGTACCGATTTTCACGAAATTTGACACACAGATAGTATCATTTCCGGTGGTCATTATAGGCTATGTATAAACTTGGTTGGATGCCACGCCCACATTTTACGCCCACTTTTTAAAACTCTTAAACTGTTACACCTATGTTCACCAAATTTGACACACAGATAGTACCATTACCGCTGGACATTATAGGCTATGTATGAACTGGGTTGTATGCCACGCCCACTTTTTATAACTCTCAAACGCCTGTACCGATTTTTAAGAAATTTAACACACAGATAGCACCAGTAACGGTGGTCGTTTAAGGCTATGTAAGAACTGGGTTCACGCCCATATTTTACGCCCACTTTTTAAAACCCCTAAACAGTAGCAATTGTTTTATATTCCCTATTAGGGGGTAGCGAAGCGCACCGGGTTACGCTCGTATGTAATAAATAAAAAGAAGCCAATGGACAACAAGGATATGGATAAACCACCGAAAATTTACAGGTCGATTGAATATATATCTGGGTTCTCGGAAAGGCTTAAACACTCGGATATCTATGATAAGGAAAACTATATATTAGCGATGAGAACGAATAACACGACAAACAAATTATTTAGCAATATGAAATCGAGAATTGACAATTTCGATAAGTCTAATGTAGTATATAAAATTAAATGTAATGGTGACGACGCTGACATATGCCAAAAAGTATATGTTGGTAAAACAAAAACCAAATTAAGGACAAGATTATCATCGCACAAATCAGATCTAAAATGTCATGACAAACCATTAACACAAAAAACAGCACTCGCAGCCCACTGTACAATAACTGGACATAAACCAGACTTTGAGAAAGTGAGAATACTTGCAGGAGAAAATAATTACACGAAACGATATATGCAAGAGATGCTTCATTTTTCTTCAATACAATATTATATTATAATCGGCACCTAATATGATATCGTTTCCGCTATCATATCGTTCTATGGTTTATTGGGATATTAGGGGAAAATTGTGACAATTTGATGCACCCTTCCAAATAAGTGGTAAAAGATTATTATAATAACTTTTGTGAGTAAAGTTTAAGATTTTTATTGTTAAAATTTTTGAAGTTCCAAAACTACGTCTTGAAATTTTATGCTGATAACTCTTGGTCCATGAATAGAAATACGAGGTATAATGCTACTGCTAGTTCTCATCTCAATTATACAAGAATATTTCAACTAAATTTACTTAAGTCCTCCTTGCAAAGAAATTTATGTGAAAAATTTTAATATTCTGAATGAAAAATCAAGAGAAATTAAAATTTTTGTGAACAAACTCCAGTTGCTCTCATACAAAAAAAAAAAAAAAAAAAACCAACCTAATAGAAATAGAAGGTATAATGCTACTGCTAGTTCTCATCTCAATTATACAATATTTCAACTAAATTTACTTAAGTCCTCCTTGCAAAGAAATTTATGTGAAAAATTTTAATATTCTGAATGAAAAATCAAGAGAAATTAAAATTTTTCTGAACAAACTCCAGTTGCTCTCATACAAAAAAAAAAAAAAAAAAAAAATATTACACAGTTGGGAAGAATCGAACATTTTCGGTAATAAAATAAACTTCTAATCGCAGGTTAGATTTACATAAAATTTCACATAGGCGTATAGCAGAAGAGAGTAAAATTTTAAACTTTGAAGCAGAACCCTACCTACTTTTCAGTAGCGGAGCTATGGGGATTCAAAGTAGGGTACCTCCGACATAGACAATTTTTAAGCACTAGCCAAATTTTTGTTTCTTACCCGATTTCAAAGATTTTAATATCGCCCTACATTTCTTAATAAGACCTTTGAAAAAATGCTTGCATGTACTATTTATCTTATATATTTTTCGAGTTATATGCCTTTTATATTTCAACATCTCAATTTTATAAGATTTATTTCGTTATCCCAACATTTTTGACCGATTTTATTATATTTTTTTGTAATTAGTTAAAGAACAAAATTATCTCTCAAATAATGGAAATTTTAAGTCGATAAATTTTTTTAATCCAAAAATAAACGATTTTTAATTTGAAAATTGACAAACTGACGGAAGGAAGGAAGGACGGACATCAGAATACTCTCCAAAAAAATCATAAAATTCAAAAAATGCATTTTTTACATATTGATCAATATAAAAACGAAATGTAAACCCGATCCCGAAAATCCTGGGATTTTTCGGGATTAAAAAATCCCGAATCCCGGGATTGGACGAAAAAAAAATGCGGGATTACATTTTCGGGATTTAGTGTATAAATACAATTAAAAAATTAACTCAAAGCAATACAAAACATTAAAATATTTACAGAAAAATATATTAAAAAGCGATTACGTAGATAAGAACATTATAGGTCTGATAGTTTTTATGATATTCTTACTAGTTTTACTATTTTTGCAAGTATTTTACCCGCAAGCGTTTCTGTGCGCATAAAAATAGTAAAAGTAGTAAACATTTCAAGAGAAAATAATTTTCTCTTTTCTATATTTTACTTGAATATTTTGTACGAGCAAAACTAGTAAAATATTTTATTTTCAATTTAAATATGAAACGGAATAATAAAAAAATATGTTATTTTTTTAACAATTTTTGTTGGAACCTGAGGTTAATTTTGAACAAAGACTTGCAAATTTTGGATTTATGATTTGTACTATTATAAAACTTACGTATAAATAATTGTATTGTGATACTAATTTATGCACATTTAAATGATCTTTGGAAAGGGCCTTTTTATGGGAGCTGTTGTCAATTATGGACTGATCCTTTTAAAAATTGGTAAATTAATTTGTATTAAATAATATGTGCCAATTCGTCTACACATTGACATTTAAGTAAATTAATGGAGGTCCTTGTATGAGGCTTATGGTAAATTATAGTCTAATGTTAAAAATTTTGATTTGGTAGTTTAAAGCCCAAATTACAATAGCGCGTAGTCAGCAACAGTATCAGCAAAAATTATCAGCTGATCACTGTCAGAACAACATGTTGCCGCCGTTATAATTACAATTCAGCGTAGGCAGCCACAATTTACAACCACCATCTAGCTTTGTTCTACTTGTGTATTTTAGCCTCTCATTTATTTGCTCACTCTCTTTGTCTCGCTCTCAATCTGAATGCAGCGCAGTGAATTTATTCAACACCATAACAAACAGTGCATTCTAAATAATCAGCTGATTATAGCAGCACACACTGCTGCTGACTACGCGCTATTGTAATTTGGGCTTAAGGTTACAAACGATTTTATTTGTGTTGAACTCTACCACATTAAGGAAATCTATAAGGGTCAAACTTTCCTCTAGAAATACATTTGTATCATCTTCCAAATCAACCTGTAGTTTACTTGGACACTAAATATTGATGATATTCAACAAAGCTAAAAATAATACATATCTTTAGATAAACGAAATTTTATAAGAAAATATGTGAAAAATTATCCGCGAAGGAACATTTGCCCGTATTTTTGAGATGTTTCCAGGTTTCCGTTTAATACAAGTAAAAAAATAAAATAAAAATTTAATTTTTTATTGACACTAACATTTATTTTACTATTTTCCGTTTTCTTACTTTTTCAAGTAAAAGCATGGTTTTTAGATTTTTTTTAAATATCTCTTTTTTTACTAGTTTTACTAAAATTTCAAATGAACAAATCTTATGTTTTGTTTTTAAAAATACGAATAAATTTCTTTAATTAAAATATGTATAGACAATGTATTTTTTCCATATATTTAAAATGTGTTTTCATATGATATATAAATCCCGAATCCCGAAATCCTGAAAAATCCCGGGATTTGAAATTATAAAATCCCGAATCCCGGAATTTGCAAAATCCGGTCCCGTTTTGGCATCCCTAATGTAATGTAAATTATTTTGTGCCAAGTAAAACACCTGAAGATGGCTAAAAAACATTATTTTAGTGCGTTATAAGCATTATTAAAAACGCCATAAAAATGTGCAACTTACATATTTAAACTTTTTATTCGTGCTTTACAAATGTAACTTATAACTTTTTTAGCACTTTTGAGTTGCTGAAATCTGTCTATTTTCAGCGATTTAATTAATGCCGCAAAACCCCATATTTGCTCCATTGTGCATTATATTAGGAAATTACAAAACCTCGATCAATTCATAGAATAAAAATTAAAAATTTTTAGCACTTTTGAGTTGCTGAAATCTGTCTATTTTCAGCGATTTAATTAATGCCGCAAAACCCCATATTTGCTCCATTGTGCATTATATTAGGAAATTACAAAACCTCGATCAATTCATAGAATAAAAATTAAAAAGGAATCGAATTTAAAGAAAAGTATATATGTGACAGTAAAAAGAAAATTTCACTAATGGCAAAAAATTATCTTGTTTATAAGCAAAATTTGTCTTTTTAATGAATATATGAAAAATTATGCTCTTAAGTATAAAAATATAACCTTGAAATTGCTAGAATATGCTCAAAAACAATGATATTTTATGAAAATATGATAAAACATGTTGCTAACCCCAAAATATGCTGTTATGACTAAAATACGCAAAAATATAATTTAACAAATCTATGCCAAAATTCTTAAAATTGTCTAAAATGGATAAAAAAGAAACTAACTGACCTTTTCCTTCTAAAATTCTCATATATGATCATTTATTTCGCGATCTGTCCGATTGTACCCATTTGATATGTATTATTCTCATAAAAATATCAAAACGTAACAAGTTGATTTCTTCATTCAGTTTTTTTTTTACTTGTTTTATTTATTAATAGATTATTATAATAAATAAAACAAAATACACATGATGCTTTTTGTCTGTATAGAGTCTAGTAGTATTAATTTGTGAATCGCAATTTGTTATCACAGATAGAATTTTATTTTATACAAACTTTTCCGCAAAGAGTAAGAAAGCAATACAATTTTTAAGAGAACATTTTGCAGAGAGAAAAACAACATGCAATAAACAATTTTTTGTTTTGTTTTAGAAACCAAATAAAAATAAATCACTGCAAAAATTGTAAACATTATTAGATTAGATTATTTATCTATTATTTAAGAAAATAATTTAGACTAATAGTTATTTAAATTAAAAAAAATAAGCACAACATCTTATCACTTATTATTTTCAACACTTAATTAGAGGTTAAATTTATAATAAACCTTTTCTTTCGCATGACTTTCATAAAAAAGCTTATCATGAGTTGATAAAAAGTAAACAAATCTTGCAATATAGAGATGAAAGTCTGAACTTGTTTCACATTAATTAGAGAGGGTAATATGGGTGGAAAGTTTAGCACCTGCTGCGGGAGTACTTTTCGGCAAAAAATGTTAGCACAAAAAAATGTGCAGCTTTTTTAAACTTTATTTTATTTTAAATTTATTTTAAGAATTTTTAATTTACAAATACATACAGCATTTCAGAATGATTTTTAAATTCATGTTTAATTAATGTTATTAATTTTGCATTATATGATTTGGTGGTTATGCGTCATACTTTAGAATGTATTTTATTTTCATCAAATTGTCGTTTGTCTGCCGAATTCAAGTCATTATAATTTAAACAAGCGCGAATGTTATATTCGCGAATGTTATATTCGGCCTGGTCAGCGTGGTCAGCGGACCACGCTGACGTTTCACCTTAAATGGGAGGTAGACGGTAAAGTGGGCGGACCAATCCCATTTAAGGTTTCCAAGTTTATATCGACCCTCAAACTATCTGTACAAAATTTCATTGTCGTACATGCTTTTGTTAAAGAGATATCAGCACATGAAACTACAACGGACATCCTGAGTTTCTAGTATTTAGTCCATAACTTTTTAGTTTATAAACCGATATTGCCCATTTTCAATCCCAAACAAATCTTACACAAGATAAATACCCATCTTTTTGATGGTGGGTATAAAAATTTAAAAATAATAATATGCACTTGAAAAATTGTAAAGAAATTGGGTAATATTGAGATCGTTATGTTCAAATGTTTATATTTGAAGAAAAAATTGGAAAAAGTTTTCTTAAAAAATATAAATAATAAAAAAATATATAATTTTTAAGAAATTTTTTTTTCTTAATTTGAAAATTTATAAAAAAATTACCCGCTTAAGAAATTATTTTTGATACACAAAAATATCGTTATTTTTCTAATACATAATTAAAAAAAAATAATTTTAATATGTTTTTTGTGTTCTTCTGTCTACATTTTTGAGCATGCGGGAACCAGTTTAGTATCAAATCAATTTATATAGTATGTATAATTATTAAAACTTTTTTTTAGATTTGAAAAAATTCGAGTGTTTTTCCAACCCTACTAAACTTTGTTGCAAATTTTTTACCATTTTCGAACAATGGTGGACGTAGCGTGTAACCCTCAATCAAATGAAAATGTCTTTTAATCCATTATTGAAGACTTGTCTTTTGAAATATGTACGTGAAAAAAAATATATAAAATTTGGGAAAAAGTGAAAAAATCAGATCACTTTTTTGAAAAAAAAAATCGCAATTTTTTGTACTCAATTCAAAGTCTTTACTTTGGGAATTTTTTACGACTAAACAAATTGAGATAGTTCAAAAAAATGTTCAGAGCATTATTTTGCAATGTATTGGGAATCTTAGGATATTTTTAGAAAAAAAATTGATTCCTATATTAACGAAACTAGTTGAGAAAAACCAAGAATGAATGAATAAACTTTTTCATACTTGTGATAATTAACTTTGACACCCTATAGCTTACAACGTATTATTTCAGGGTGACTATTACACGATTTTTCTGAAAGCTTAATTCCTCCTCTACAACTATCCTATGCATTTCAATTTGTTATTATTATTTTTTAATCGGCCCCACTGTGCGACATTGGCTTTTTTCGTGCTTTTAATGTCAATTGCAAATATCATGTCTTTAACTTACAAGTTTTCAGAGTTAGAATACGTTCCTTAAAACGTTTAAAATGAAATTCTGGAAATCTGACTTTAGCATCTATAAAAATACTTCTCATATTAAGTTAACCTCAAAATTTTCAAAATATATTAACCAGGAAAACTCATAAAAATATTTCATATAAAATAAAATCCATTTTTTAAAAAAAATTAAACCAAACGAAATCAATTATCCATGAACAATTTCGTTGACGTTATTACGAGTATTAACCTCATGCCTAATACTATAGATAGACATAAATGTTTTTCAAAATTTGGCACTAAAATAGAAAAAAATTAATTATAATGAAAGATATAAACAATAAATGCAGTATACACATTTCTTAACAGACAAAGAAAGCATCATCCCACCACATACCAAAAAAAAAACACGTTTTTTAAGCATCTTAAACAATTTATAATTTGTTTATTTGAATATTTTTTTGGATTATTCGTCATTAGAGAATTTGTTATACCCTATAGTATTCGTTAAACACCAACGTATACTTTTTTTAAGCATCCCAGCAAACACGATGTCAAACGTTTGAAATATGATGACTTTATCATTTGATATCAAACATGTTTCTCAAACATGTGTCAAATGTGGATAGAGGTTTGAATTTCGAGTTTGAATATAAATTGAGAATCATTGATATCAAATGTTATAATCAAATCATTATCAAACCTAAAGATAACTTTAAAAATATTTGAAAAATTGTACGCTCTTAACTTGGTATCAAATGTTATTATCAAATTATTCATAAATCTTAAGACAAGTTTACAAAAATTTTAAATAATGTGTTTTCTCAATTTGATATCAAATTATTTATAAATCTTATAAATATTTGTAAACAAAATTAAAAAAAAAAAAAAATAAGAATAATCAATTTAAATTATCTAATCATTATTAATAAAAAAGAAGTTATGATAATTAAAAAAAATATATTTAAAAAGTAAATAAATATTTACACGAACTTTAAGTAGCGGATATTTGGAAACAATTTTTGAGATAATTTTCTTTAAAAAGGATCTAAAATTTGCGGTTTTTGTAAATAAGTATACATATTTTATATATTCTTATTTAATTCTTTTAAACAAAAATTTTTATTTACAAATTTAATATTAAAATATTATTTTTACAAACAAATACTCAAAGCTACAAATTAATAAATGAATTAACAAATAAAATTAAAAATCAAATAATTTTTATTTATGTTCCACATTTAGTCACAATCCACATTTCAAAAAATGTTTGAGAATTTCATTTGATAATGATTTGATAATAACAGCATTTCTCATTTTGAGAATTAATTCCCCTTTTTGTTGAGAAAGCTATTATTTTCAAAGCGTTCTCAAACGTTTGACGTTTGAGAAAGGGTTTGATTTCAAATCATTCTCAATTTGATATCAGACCTTTGTGTTTGCTGGGATAGTGTTGAATCAAAAATACCTTCAAACTTGGGTAGAGTACAATAAAAAAAGTAAACAAAGTTTTTCCAACGAGAATATTCTTCGTTTTTTATTGCACTTCCTGTATAATTTAAATATGTGTTCTTACATTTGACTTATTCCATTATTGTAAAACTAATTTACGCCCACTTTAAAAAACTTTTTAAAAAATATTTCCCAGTTTACAAATTAAAAGAAAATTTAGTTTGTCAACACTGCTTATTAATGACCCTACATGGCCATAATCTTTAACATAATTTAAACAAAATCTTATCGTTTAGCAGGTAATAAGTACTTTTATAGCTATTTTAAATTTATCACTTGTTAGCAAAATAAATCTATTCACATTGTCGCAGATTATAATCGAATAAAAATTAAAATTCAATTACCGATAAAACTTGAATCATAATTTAATACTAGCGTCTTTTAAAAAAGATTGTTAAGTGAAAAATAGTTTCAGAAAAGAAAACCAATCGAATGTATGCGTACATTTACACAAGTCAATTTATTATTCCAAAATTCTAAAATCATAGGAATAAGGAATTTAATAGTGCATTCAAAATTCTGAGATTATTATTCGAGTGTCGCGCCAGCATGGTTAACACATCAGTAATGTAATAGATATCCCTCGATACCTTGTTATATATTAAGCAGTTAGCAGACCGTTTTATGACAGATATTTCCACCTCAGTAATACTACACCTTCACTGCCAACCCTTCCCATCAACTTCGACTCATTCGAGCAGATAAGTAGGTTGCAGAGCGCTAAGAAAATCTCATTATTAAAAAAGTACCTTCACAGAAACTTTACGATCAAAGTTCCTATCCGTCGCTTCCCACCATACTATAATATCAAATAGAATCTAAGCTCCGGAAAAACCCAAGTTCAAATGAGAAACCCAAGTTCAAACCTGATATATCTATTCACAATTTGAATTTTAAAAAAAATATTGAAACGTTAGGAAGGTTATATATTAAAAAATATCATTCCCTTCTCCTCGAAACCTACGTAGCTTCAGTAATTCAAAGTATCACCCGTTTGTATTAAATTTTATTAAAAAGTTTTATTGTTATCTTCAAACTTTCGTGTCTATTATTCCATGATTTACGATTCCTTTACGCTGATGATAGATATATACATAATATGAAAATTTTTCTGAAAGTTTTATTAAGTTTTTTACAAAATATTCCAATGTGCATCTTTTTGATAGTTAAGAGTACAAAAACGTTAACAAAAGTACTATGCTTGCACTAGTTAAACAAAAAAGGTACCCTAACTTATTAAAGCTTTAGTACTTTTAGAAAACTTTCTCATTAAACATCATCCCTGATGTAATAGGAATTTTACAGAATAAAAACAAAATGACACATATGAACGTTTTTACATACATTTACACTGTGATTATATAAAACTTACCCATTTAAACAAAGGTGACCAAAAGAAAACGGTTTTGGGACCTAAAAATAGTTTTTAAAAATTATATTTGAATTTTTTTAAAACTAATTTCCTTAATCACAACAACTTACCAGCAGGATGATTCCATAAAGGACGTAATTTAGCAGGCACATGTTTGTCAACGGCACCAACTAAACCTTGGTAAATTTTTGAAGGTAAACCTACTTTAACTGGAGCAGCTGGTGGTGGTGGTGGAGGAGCGGATGGTGGTACTGCAGTAGAAGCCATGTGAAGTTGTTTTATTACTTTTAAAATTACGGAAAAATCTTACGTTAATTTGTACCACCAACCAACGAAACGCTCGCTAAGAATCACAAATGGTTGTTTATTGTTTAAATTACGCTGTGAATATGACAATTTAATTTTAACAAATTGTATCAAAGAATACGAGAGCGTTTTTTTAATTAAAAAAAAAAGAGAGAGCAAAATAACTCATGTTAAGAGAGTTAATAAATGAAAACACATGAGAAAAGTAGTAAAGAGAGAATTTTTTGCAAACAATAAAACATGCATGCAAAGCTTTCTCTCACCTTGGCCTTGACCACACTACACTACAATTGATGGCAACGCTACGTTACACAAAATAAAACAAGAAATTTAGAAACTTCCGTATGTTGGCACATTGCCAACAAATTTTGAGGAAATTAGTAAAAATAAAACACAACAAAATGCGTAAATTTACACAATTCTGTAAATAAAACTCATTAAGAAGAAATCTTTAAACAAATGCTTATATTGCAAACAAAAAAGTTATACATTTTTGAGATTGAACCGTTATGAATAAACAATTGTAGCAGGTTTATTCATAACGGTTCACGTATAAACAATAATTTTAATTTAATTAACACTTTTTTATTATCACAACACTTACCGCTGACAGTTTAACTTGTGAAAAGTCAACTATAAACTGAGCGAGAATTCTTGTATCAAGTTGTCTGTTTTTTAATATAATAAAATAATCAAAGCTTTTTTATAAGCTTTAGTGGTTCGTTAATTTCTTGTTTGGAATTTTCTACTTTGCATAATTTTAATAATTAAAAAAGATAAGTTTTTATTTATTTATTGTTTTATGGTAAATTAGTAGAGGGAATGAAGGGAAATTGAAGTCGTAAATATATAATTCTAATTTGTTTTTTTAAATTATCGAACCCTTCCTATACCTACTTTAAATCGTTTCAAAATAAGTGTTCGAATTCGATTTGAATACTTAATACCAAGGCTCATATATCAGGTTAAGGCATTAGGGGCAACAAACACAACAACCCATCTTAAAAATTTTGGGACAGTCAAAAGTAAATGTTGCAGATAAAAGAAAATGTATGAAAATTTTAAATGATGTGTTTCACACTTATGAAAAATTGAATTTTGTAAAAACCTAAACAAAAATCAGCTGGGTTAACAACTTCACCTTTTTAATACGCCTTGCTTAATACTAAATTTAAAGAAATAGGAACGCTACTTTCTAAATTAGTAAGAAAGCTATAGTCAGTCAAGCCCTACTATATAATACACTACATTATTATTTATTTATTGTTGTATGATAAATTAGAAGAGGGGATAGAGGAAAATGGGAGTAAAGTCGTAAATATATAATTCTAATTTAATTTCTAAATTATCGGACCCTACACTTACTTCAAATCGTCCCAAAATCAGTGTTCGAATTCGGTTTGTTCCTAATTCTAAATTTAAAGAAATAGAAACGTTACTTAATTAATAAGAAAGCTATAATCGATCAAGCCCGACTACATCATACCCTACATTATTTATATATTTATTTACATATTTATTTATTAATTTATTTTAAAAGAATTATTTTCGAATATGGAATTTATTGAGAATTTATTTTATTTATTTAAAAATTTGAAAGATACATTTGTTTTTATATAATATTATCTTCATGCTATGAGATTAACGAATTTTATAATAATTTTCGGAAGTTGATCTCATGTAGGACCTATCAATCAGTTATGGATTATTCTAAAAAAAATTGGCACCGAGCTTGTTGTTTCCATAAGACTTATTTGTGTTAAATATTATAATTTTTTTTTACATTTGTATAAAGACTAAGTGAAATAATGGACTGATGATAACCAATTTCAATAGGCTTAGATATTGTATAATCCATAATAACATATATTTTTTATTGATCTCGGCTTTGCTTTTTGAAAATTTTACGAATAAATTTCAGAGACCGGATTTTAATACTAAAAAAAAAAACAATATTTTTATTTTTATTTCAATCGAAAAACAATCTTTAATGTTCAAAAAATAATAAAAATACAATACAAATACAAAATACATGATTTTTTTATTTTCATCAATAGTTTAATTTTTTTCATCATGATCGAAATAAAAAATATAAATATTTTTTGTGATATTTATTACAAAAGTTGAAAATTATTTTAAACTTTTTTCATCGGATGGAAAAAATTCTAAACAAAAACAATTTCATTGAATAAAAAAAATATTTTTGAAACAAAACAAAAGGATGAATAAAAAAACAATTTAAAATTTTTTCGAACTGATATTTATTTTTAAAGATATTTATCGTTAAAGATATTTAGTTTTCATCATTGATGGATATTAATTATTAAAAAAAAATCCCTCACATATTTTTTTCAACAAATGAAAAAACATTTTGAACATTAAATTTATTTATTTTGATTGAAAAATAAAACGTTTTCGGGTGCTTGATAAATTTCAAAAAAATTCTTGAAAATTGACAAAGTTTGGATAGGGCTTGTGCGTTGAACTGTTGCCCAAAGCGCCTCCTGTTTTACTTTACATGTATTTACTTTCTTTTGAAAACATTAAAAATCCTATAGTTAATAGTGAAGTGATAGAATGTTACCACCTTTTGGAAAAAAACAAAAAAAAATTAAGACAGATTTATGTAACTTATTATCGGATAGTTATATGTATTTATATAATTTTTGCAGCAGTAGTATTTAGAAATTATTAAGATATCTAGTGGAAAATTCAGGACCCAAAATTAATCCCGCCAAGTTAAAAAAAAAAATGTGAGAAAAAATTCTTTTGACCTAAATACCTCTTAAATTAAAAGAGGTGTAGAGATTTATAAGGACTATCTATGTTTAAATATTTAAATTTGCGGCCGTGCTACACACAAAAAAATGCTTTGGAACCACTGTACATCGTTATTTCCACTCTCCTATCCAGAATATACATAGTTATCTGTGGAATTTTAAAAAAACCTCTTAACATTATAAAATATTTTTTTTTTTTTTGTTTTTAATTTGTACATAAATATTACATTTCAAAAATCCTCCAAGGTCGAAAATATATCCATATATATCGTCACCGAAAATGCAAAACAACGTAACATCAAAATTTTCAAATTTGTGTTTTTGATGAAATATGGTTTATTTTTCCAAAATACATGTGATCACAAATTTTCAGACTTGTAGCTCAAAAAATAACGATTATATTAACGAAAGCAATAATTTTCTTAAGTCAAAACAACGTAACATCACATTTGTTAAAAAAAAATAAAAAAAAAATTGTCTTCTTTTTTACTAATTTAGATTGCAAATTATTAAAAAATAAAATAGCTATTATAATTTTGGAGAAAAAGTTATTAAAAATTCTTTAATTACAATTTTTGTAAAAATTTTGTTGATGTTACGTTTTTTTGGCTTCAGAAAATTAAAATCTTGAAAAACGTAAACCACTTAAAAAATATTTAATAAAAATTAAATTATTCATCATCAATATATTAGGCTATATTTATGGATGTAATAACCCAAAAATCTTGTTGGTAGGACAAATTGTTTAGATTTTATAATGTTTTTTGTGCCTCCTGTAAAGTTGTGAAAAGTGATGTTACGTTGTTTTGCATTTTCGGTGACGATATGTATATCCGTTCCCATATGAATATCAAAAAAAAAAAAAAAAAAATACAAACTAAACTGTATTTTATACTATGACTAATAGTTTATTTAGTTGTTTTCTTCTGATACATTTTTTATAATAATACTTTAGGTTGGTTGACAGACATACGCTAGATTGCCCGGCAAACTATCTACTGGATTCGGTTTTTCTAAATGTTGCTGTTTGATTTGATGTAATCTTAATGAATTACTCTGGGTAAATGTACTCTGACATACTGCACACTTATAGGGTCTTTCACCGGTATGTGTACGTTTGTGTATATTCAAATCTTTTGATTGTTTAAATGCCTTTTCACACTGTGTACATTTATAGGGACGTTCGTTGGTATGTGTGCGCATATGAATTTTCAATTTATTCGAACGTCTAAAGGTCTTTTCGCATAGAGTACATTGATACGGCTTTTCGCCAGTATGCGTACGACGATGCACCTGAACATCATATAATCTAGGATAGGCTCGATCACAAAATTCACACTTATAGGGTTTTTCACCAGTATGTCGCCTAAAGTGTATATTTAGATTGCCCTCGCTATCGAACTTTAGACCACAGAGGGTACATAGGAAACGTTTTTTGGGCTGTAGCACCTTTTCTTTAGGGGCATCCGGGTTATGATGACTATTTACATGTTCTATTAGTTTATATTTGTTGGTGTAAGATCGTGGACATTGTTGACAAACATACTGTTTATCGGCATTTGATTTTTTGCGTTTTATTTGAATCTCTTCTAGATTTTCTGTCTTATGCATTCGACGCATATGTGCATACATATTGTGACGTCTATTAAATTTCGCCTCACAATGAGGACATTGTATTTTCAATTCATCTGGAACATGATTTAAACGAAGATGCCGTTTTAGCAAACGTGAATTATCAAATATTTTATCGCAATCATTACATTTAACTTGTAGCCATTCGTCCTCATCTATTTTCTTTTCTTCACTTTCTTCGTTTTTGACAGATTTTTTGGATTTTTTTGAAGATGTTGTTTTCTTTTTTGGAGATTTTTTACTAGAATTATTTGATTTATTTTGCCATTCATCGTCATCAGATGGTGAGGCAGAGGTTATTCCATTATTACTATTGTTATCGGAGGAATCCATAGATTGAGGGAAAGCATTTGTTGGAATATTGTCTTCAGTATCAGACATTTTGGTTGTAAGGGAAATACTGGGATATATTACATCTAGAGAGCCTTTTAGATCATGGCTGTAATAGAAAATAACATATGATGTGATTTAAATTAAATGCGTTAGTGTTTTCATTAAAATAAGGAATAAAAAATTAATTTCTCTAATGATACAACGGGTTGTTTAAATCAGTTCATCAGAAAATCTTTTTTAAGGCTTTGGAGAAACTATAGATGTTATTGAGCGAAGACTTAATAAACTCAAGTAGAATTCAAAAGCCTAATCTAAAATATTAAAGCATAAACAAGGCAACAACAATCAAACTACAAGTTTACACTTTCTTCCCTTTAAAAAAATCCACTTACCCTTCTTTATTATTTTCTTCATTCTTCGAATAATTTTCAGCTAAAATATCTTCATCCGCATCTTCTTTTTTTAATTGTATACCTTTCTTTAGGAACTCTGCCTCGTCCATAATATCTGCATTTCCACTGTTATCACTGGCATCATTATGCTCCATTTTAATCTCCGCACAAGTATTGATATCAATCTGAACCTCTTGTAAACAATCCAAAGGTTTACTACCTTCATCACCTTCATCAAGCTGTTGGCCCAACAACATTGAGTAAAGTTTTTCATTTACCTCCTGAGCCTGCTGGACGAATGCATGGGCTGCTTTTAATTTTCGCGAACAGCAGCCACAAATGGCTTGAGGCAATTTAGCAGAACATTTATCATGCAACACCTGTGCCCAGATACAAAGTAAAATGTTTATTTACATAAATAAATTTTAATTTGGTTAACGCTTACATTTATGTTGGCCACCTCATTAAGGAGTTCAGCATAGGATTTTTGCTGATTACTTTCATCGGTGGTAATTTTTGTAAGAGATTGTAGTCCTTTAGTGGATTCATTAAAACATGTACGACATTTATTGTTTATTTTAATCATTGTTTATATATATATATATATTTTTCACATTACTAGCAATATTTTTTCTTTGCGAATTGCACACACAAATTGACAGCTGATTAGTGTTGCCAGATATGTACAAGTATTATGTCTACATCAGTGATGCCCACACACACTACTATACATTTCAGCTTGTGTGTGTGATGAAGCAGCAAAAAACTTGACTTGATCAGGGCTGTCAGATGTGGCGATTTTTCGCCAAACGTGGCGATTTTTAATTGCTCTTGGCGACTGAATTTTCCGTTTTGCGACAAGGCGAATTTTTTGGCGATATTTAACAAGGTGGCGATTTATTTGACTAAAGCCCAAATTACAATAGCGCGTAGTCAGCAGCAGTGTGTGGTGCCATAATCAGCTGATTATTTTTCATTTAGCCCTGTTTCTAAATTCACTGCGCTGCATTCAGATTGAGAGCGAGACAAAGAGAGTGAGCAAATAAATGAGAGGCTAAAATACACAAGTAGAACAAAACTAGATGGTGGTTTTAAATTGTGGCTGCCTACGCTGAATTGTAATTATAAAGCCCAAATTACAATAGCGCGTAGTCAGCAGCAGTGTGTGCTGCCATAATCAGCTGATTATTTAGAATGCACTGTTTGTTATGGTGTTGATTACATTTGGTCAGCAGCAGTTTGCAGTGCTGTTTCATTTAGCCCTGTTTCTAAATTCACTGCGCTGCATTCCGATTGAGAGCGAGACAAAGAGAGTGAGCAAATAAATGAGAGGCTAAAATACACAAGTAGAACAAAGCTAGATGGTGGTTGTAATTTGTGACTGCCTACGCTGAATTGTATTATAACGGCAGCAACATGTTGTGCTGACAGTGATCAGCTGATAATTTTTGCTGATACTGTTGCTGACTACGCGCTATTGTAATTTGGGCTTTATAATTATACTATTGTTCAAATTCAACAAAATGTTAACGGAGTCATATTTTTAGTTAAAGCCAGTAAATATTAAGCGGAAATCATGTGTTTTTAATGGTTGCCGATTTTATGTCCTATAAAATTGTTAATACAAATTTATTTTACTTTTTAAAAATTGCAAATTTGTAAACAAACGATTTTTAAACGAAACACACTCCCACAGACTATAACAGATAGGAATCAGCTAATAACAGTACGACCCGAAAACTTTTAAAAAATTATGTCAAAATTTGCCAATTCTTTTTATCGATATTTTATTTGTAAACAAAGTTATTTGTTTAGCAGTTTATGAAAAAGTTGATGTTAAAAAAGTAGTAAAAACGTGCGTATACTTAGAAATTTTTTTTATTCTATACGCACAATATAACAAAAGAATATTCAGTAAATTATTTTCTTTTGTTTTTGAATTCGTGTTCATTCATTATTTTATAGAAATTATAAAATTTCTTCAATGTTAACATTAATTTGTTTTTTTATTCAAAATAAAAAATTTTCTACAGCAAGGGTATTTTATTTCCACACTTTTAGTTCCCGGGAAAATTTTTGGGAATTCATTAAGATGGAAGATATTTGTTTCGTTTTTAAACATTTTTGACATATGCCATTGGTATCTTTTTACTTTTTAAAGGTAAGATATATTTTATCTAGTACCGTCATTATTCATAATCCGCCCGCATAATTTTGCAAATGAAAATGTCATATAAAACTATGAAACATAAGCATAAAAATCGGTATTATGTATTAGGTATAATACGTTTTTATTTTTGGTGCATAAAATATAGCAAAAAATACTAATCAGATTGTTTAATGCTGTAACTCATATTATTCACATTACATTTAAAAACTTAACAATAATAAAAAAAAAACTAAAAGTTGAACTCATCTATATAATTTTATTTTAAACCATACATTTCATTGCTTTAAAAGCTTTATTAATTTGTGGACGTAATAAATAAACAACGCTTGTGTTAGGACGACTATATAATCACGCATTCCTTATAACTTAAATGAAAAATACATTCTCAATTGTATATATCAAAGCAAAAATCGATCCCGCTTTTGAATGTATATCATGAAATGTTTTCTATAAAATTTTCTAGAAGGAAATTAAAATAAATAATCTAAAAAATCCCAGTATCAGAATTTCAAAAAGAAACCCTATCTACCAAATATGTTTGAAAAATACAATTGTAGTTGGTTTCACATACTCGTTGTTATTTGAATATGATGTTTTTCTTTTTTGTTCTGTAAATCACTACGATTGTTAATTGTGAAAAACTTCAATATAACCAACTACATATGCCATTGGTTTCCTGTCTGTGTAGTCTCTGTACACTCCTTTAACGATATTAAAACCCTTGTTTTAATACCAATAAATGTTAAAAGTACACTTAATCAATTTTATTCTGCTCCATTTGATACTTGATAGCTCTTACAGCTTGTATGCCCTGTGTTAAGGCCACAAATAAATTTACAGCTAATAAAATATAATTTTTTGGTACTATAACTAATGAATATCTTGACCAAATAAGACCAGTTGCTGCTAATGTTGAGGCCTGATTAATAGATAAACGATCGGCTGGACGTTTTAAATCTCCAATACCAGCAATAACTAGACCCTTTTAAATACATTAAAAATAAAAATTAAACAAAATTAAATTAACTAAAAAAAAAAAAATACCCATTTAAACACAGGTGCCCAAAAGAAAACTGTTTTAGGTCCAGCCGGACTCATCCATAATGGACGTAATGAATTTGGCACAATTTTATCGACAGAACCAATAATAGAATTATAGACAGATGTTAAGATGCGAACCATGTTGGGCTTTAAACTGCAACTAAAAAATTAAAACAAAAAATATATATTCCCGGTTATTGTATATGATTTGGAGGTCATTGTGTAATTCGATTCAAAAGAAGGAAATTAGTTAGAGAATACACCATAGCATTTGTTATTACGCTATGGAAGCTATTGTGTATTTTTAAAATTTTAATTTTGATTTTTATATTATTTCTCAGTAATAAAAATTATTTTTGAGGTTTATTTTATAAATTTCAATAACAATTATTGATAATTTTTTAAATAATATGTAGTAATTTTTATTTTCACATACAAAAATAAAAATCAGAAAATGATTTTTATTTTTTTGTGGCATAAAATAAAACTCACTTCCATGTATCTACGTTATTACATTTGATAAATAAACGATGTTTATGGATTCTCGATCAGGTGTATGTGCTGATAAATATGCGTGAGTCACTTTTATGTTAACGATGAGTAGGTGAAAGCTTTGGAATGAAAATTGGTGAAATTGAATTTGACAAACACTAATTTAAAAAAAAATGTTTATATTTGATCTATAAATAAAATGAAATCGATTAGAGAAAGTTGTTCCGTTCAGAATTAATTTCAAGAATCTTCTGAACGAAGTTTTCAAGGAATATCTGATAAAAACCGTTATTATCTCGCCAATAGAATTATTATAATAGCTTTACAATAAAGTTTTAAAAACTGCACAATTTTGCCGGTTTAATTTTTTTAAAGAAATTTTTAAGAAAAAAATTCTTCCATTTTGAATAATTTTTTTTTTCGATACTTATATCTGAATCGATTTCTGACTACGAAACTGTTAAGCAGATAAAAAAAATAATGTTATATTAACTTAATTATAATTTAAGTCTGCATCTTTTGATGTCGCTAAATCGGACAACCCTTTTTCGAGTTATTGTACAATATAGATTTTAGATATCTTATTTTTATTTAAAAAAATCAAAAGAAAATTTTTATTTTTGTATGATAAAATAAAAATCAAAGTAAATTTTTATTTTTCAATCAATAAAATAAAAATAAAAAATTGGAATTAAAATTTGATTTATTTTTTAAAACTTATAACACTTATGATGGTCTCTGTTATAAATATTTTAAAAATTATTTGGTTTTGAAATCGAAATATATAATAACTCTGGCATAAGTGGAAGTAAAAATAATACTCTTTCGTATTATTTAATTTCGATGAACAATCTCATACTGTGAGCGTCAAAAAAAGTAAACAGCCCATTCCCTTTTAAAGGAAGCCTTGTGAGATGTAGATAAATAATGATGTAAAAAAGTGATATGCCAAAATTCTTTGCTAATTAGGTAAGAATTGAACTCATAAAAACAATTTGCGAAAATAAAAACAAATTTCAATTCAAACTCGAAAATAATATCAGATTTATATAAAAAAGGAAAAATCATTGCGTAAAATTGCAAAAATCGTTTCAAGGAATTATTGCAGAGTAATATATAAATATACCAAACATCATACTGCAGATAATTTTCCTCGGGTAAGATGGTCAAATCATTTACAGACACAAATAAAAAAGCTATAGTTTGTGATTAATTTCCGCATATTATTTTAGGGCTAGTGCCATTTTAGGAACACTACACAAAAAAGGTTTCCATAGAAGAACACCACGTAAGAACCCTATATATCGTAAGCCAGCCAAACTAAATGTTTGAATCTCGCCCAAAAGTATAAAAATTAGTGTTAAACCTTCCAGGAAACCGTTTTACTCAATGATGGAAGTAGATTTAAATATTTGGAGCCAAAAAAACACGAAAAATATTGCAAAGATGGAATGAAGGCTTCAATGTCACATGTGTGGTTGAGATAGTTGAACATGATCAAGACTCGGTAATGTACTGAGGACGTCTTGAAGCTTCATTAATCAGTAATTTCGTAATTATAGAATCGACAACGAAATAGAAGATCATATACAGTTAGGGACAAAACTATTTGTACACCCCATATATTTCGTATACCTTCAATAGTTTATAAAGAATTTAAAATTGTCGTATGCAGTATTATTTTTAATATATTTTTATTTAATTAAGTTATAAAAACAAAATTAATATCCAACACTGAACGCGCTGTATGTTTTGGGTCATTGTCCTGTTGGAATATCCAACTTTGGCCAAGACCCAAACCATCTACGGAATCCTTCAATTTGTCTTCCAATATACGTTTATATTGATGCTGGTCCATCACACCATCTATAAATACCATTCGCCCTACCCCACTGGCTGCATTGCCCCCATACCATAACACTTCCCCCACCATGTTTCACTGTTGGGGTCAAATTGTTAACATCTAACGCTGTATTTTTTTTGCGCCATACTTTTCCCCTGCTATCATTTCCGTAAAGATTGACTTTGGTTTCATCAGTAAACAAAACCCTATTCCAAAATTCTCCGTCCTTATCAATGTATCGTTTGGCAAACTCGAAACGCAAATGCTGGTTTTTTTACTAATCAGCGGTTTCTTGCGGGGAATTCTACTTGCATATCCCGCAGAATGTAAGATCCTCCCTACTGTTTTTGGGTGAACAATTGTTCCGGTAGTATTTGCGATTTGTTCCGCTAATTTTGCCCGAGTTACTCTTGGATTTCTTGCCACTTCTTTTATCACCAAGTTCGCTTCCCGTCTGGAAACCTTTTTTGGCCGTCCAGTTCTTGGCACATTTTCAACAGATCCGCTGTTTTTATACTTGTTTACAATGTATTGTACTGTGGAATGTTGCAAATTTACTAAATTACTTATATTCCGGAGAGATTTTCCTTTTTTATGTTCATCAATAATTAAATTTTTAATATCCAAACTCAACTCTTTTCGCTTTCCCATTTTTGATGTGCTTATTATTCAAAACGTTAAAACCAACTTCTTATTTTGTAAAATAAAACTCGATTAACGAAGAAAATATAACGGTATTTAAAAAAAATCATCATACAAGAGTCCAACGTACAAATAATTGTACAAAGTACTGATGTACAAATACTTTTGTCTCAAAGATTTTTACTTAAATTGTAATTTTTTTTAACAATGCGTTATATATTAATTTATTTTTTGTCAAATAATTCAATAAAAATGGACCTGAATTAAAACTACATATAATAATTTTTTATTCTTTATAAATTATTGAAGATATACGAAATGCATGGGGTGTACAAATAGTTTTGTCCCTAACTGTATATACAAAATAATTATTTTTATTGCAGTCATATAAAATTATGAAACGATTATAAATGGATTTAAATATGCAAAAAATATACATATGTATATTATAATAATTCTAATTTTCCTATATTGCTAATTGAAAAAACACATATGTATTTACATACATGAATACATACATATGCAAATAAAAAACACAAAATTTAATCCAAAAAGTGAATTTTGTTTTTAAATTTACGAATTATATTAAAAAGAGCGAATAAAAACTGAAAATTAAATTCGTAATCCGAATTTTTCCGTACCTTGTGGAAAACAACATGTTATCACTAAATCCAAACATAATATTAGGGTAGGTCAATTTGTTTGAGTGAGAAAAAACGTCGAAATCAGCAAAAAACTTTTAGAAAAGTGTATTTTGGAAAAAAAAAATTAAAGAAAAAACAAATATTTTTTTCCAAGGAAAATATGTTTTATTTACCTGCCACTATGTTTTCAAATATCTCAGCATCCAAGCAACTCTCTATTTTAAAAACTTAAATAGTATAGGAAATCTGTATTAACATACGGATTTTGGCAAAATGTTCAAATAGCGTTCATAGCGTTCGAGATATAGCTTTCCAATGACCTTTAACATTTATTTATAAAAAATGTGAAATGCCATTTTGAAGGTGCTCTCATTACCTATTATTTGAAACCTAATTCGGATCTGTATCTTGAGTAGTTTTTGAGATAGCAGCAATTATATCAAAAAATTGAACGATTTTCCCCAATTTCCATGTCTCTCGGCGGGAGCTAACTTTTGATTTTAGACCCATAGTTTCTTAGACAAGTTTTCTTAGAATTTATTGTAGATTACATTTTTGCTATACGCATATTTACAAAAAGAATTGACCCACCCTAGTAAATACTATATAGATATTGATACGATTTTTTGGCATGAAATAATAAATGTATCCAAATTATTCCATTATAATTTGCTAGGTTAAAAAAATCAATGCTGAAAATATTGTTTTTTATTTAAAAGAAATAATAAGATTAAAAAAATATATTTTTTGGGAAAATCTATTTTTAATGGACTGGAACTAAAAAGTTCCAACGAGTTCCAATTTAAAAATGCGATTGTTATATAAAAAAACATCTATAAAATTATATTTGAGAATATTGGCTGCGACTTTTTGCGATCTTTTAAAATATTATAATAAAAGGCGCGGTGTCTCATATCAGCAATTTTTTAAGAATTATTTAAATATTTTAAGGTAATGGCTAAAAATTTGTTATGCAAATGTTACACTATGACTGGTGTGATTGGATCTTGCCACGCTTACTTTTCAAATATCCTTTATTTTAATAAATTTTACAAAAATATGTCGGAAATTCATACAAATAAAGTAATTTTTTTCAGTATAGGAGTGGCAGTGATTCTTCCCGCTAACAGAATATACAATTTGAAACCAATTTTTTGTCGTTCTAAAACTGCCAAATGTGACACTGTGCGTTGCCTAGGATATTAAAGGATGTAATTAATAAAGTCAAATGGAAAACATACAAAGTATTAAATACAATTTTTTTGCATTTAATTATAAAACTGTTTACTTTTTTTTGACGCGTAAAAAACGATATTTATTCACAAAAAGTGCATTATTTTTTTATGTGCTACTGTTTTAAAATTTTTTTTCCTATGAAATCCATATTTAGTTAGATACCAAACAAATGTACATTAATCTTTTCTATATAGCATTTTTAATTCAAATATAAAATAACTTTATTTTTAAGAATGCTGTTTACATTTTTTTTGACGCTCACAGTATAACTTTTACTTCAAAACCGTCATAACTAAAAAACAGAATTTGGAAATTTACGATATAAAAATATGTGCTATATCAAGCTTTGTCCTTATGTAGAAATATTGTCTACACACATATATTTTACAATCAACGTTTGAGAAGTTAATTTTGTTTTTTTTTTTTTTTTTTTCAAGGTGATAGTAATTTGGAAGTTTTGAATGCGTTTTCTTGAAAAATTGCTTTTTTGAGTTATGAAAGTCTTTTAAGAAAATGAATAACTTAGCTTACATCTTATTTTATAAACCTTCTTTTCTAGCAAAAAACTCACCAGATTTCATTTATTTTAAATTAGATTCGTTTATTTCGTGATTTTTTATGATTTTTCTTTTATTATAATTAAATTTATATTTACGATTTAAAAGATGTTTGTTTTTTAAAAACGTTTTAATATTTTTGAAATATGTTGGCGTTTTTAAATACTTAATTTTTTTATTTACTCTTCTTTTTTATTTTAATTTGTTGTAATGAGCGTTGAATCTTTATCTCTGATGAACATTTTATGAAAATTCAATTTTTTTTTTATTTTTTTACGTATTAAACTAAACTATACGAAATATATATAAATAATAAACAGATAAAAAAAATGGGAGAAAATTCAAAATTGAAACAAAAATGTTTGCATAGAAAGAAAAGTATTAAAAAATAAAATTGTAATAAATAATTGTATATGAATTGTAGGGTTTTGAAGTCTTTTTCAAAAAAATATATAAATAAAAACAAACTTTGTTTAGTTTATATTTTTTTGTAAAGGTATTATTTTTTCTACAATATATTTGTTTATTTTTTAGTTCCAAAAATTAAAATTAAAAATAAAAAAATTCTTTAAAGTAATAAATTTTTAGTTTACTTTCTTATTTTGTATAAAATAAAAAGAAAAATAGCTTTCTAAAGTAGAAAAAAATAGATAAATAAGATACTTTTTGCGTGGGGGGGATAAAAAAAAACTTCAAAAGAAAGGAAGTCAAGGGATAAATTTTCGTTTTTTTTTTTTACTTTTTTCCAAAAATGTGTTTAAAACTCAAAAATTCAATCAATCTGTTTGGTTTTTTTATATATAGAATTATATATATAGATTTTTTGTTTGTTTATATAAAGTATTAAATTACAATAATTAAATTATCATGGACTCATTATGATGTTGTTTTTGTTTTCGTTATTTGATAAATCCTTTTTCTTTTTTGTTGCTGTGTGGTATGATTCTAAATTAAATATATATATTTATAAAAAAGATTTTAGTTGTTTGCAAATTAACAAGACAACATTCAAATCATGGTCACATTGAAAAATAAGGGAAATTTTGTTAAAAATTAAATGTATTCGGTAATCTACTATCGGCATTTGGATCAAATTGATATTGAGTGCCATCAGAAGTTGGTACCATGGATGCTTGTTCAGGCTACAAAAAATAAAAAATAAAAAAGAAGAAATATTTAAATAACCAAATAAAAACATTTGAATAATAATGTGTATATAATAAGTTACCTCGTCAGAGAAGTGTTGTTCAATAATTTCGTAGGCCAATTTGTAAATTTCCACATTTTCATGATTTTGTAATCTTTCAATCTTTTCGAGACCATCACATTCTTCAATTAAATTGGCTACATCTTGAACATGGCTCTCGGCCATTTTGAGCATATTATTAAGACCATCTAAAACCACCTGTTTTAAAGTATTGCAAAACATAAAATTATTAATGTACAAACTTATTTGTAAACTTTATTAAATTAGATGAAAGAGGAAAAAACTAATCACCTTCATAGGAAATCAAATGAAATATGAATTGTTTTTTTGTAATTAAATATGATGCTGCTGGTGTTATATTATATAATAAAATGAAATTTAAATATCAATAAAAATTATCAAAAACTTACATTTATAACTTGGGTGTCTTGACATGACAACAAATCACAGAATGGAGGTATGACACCCTCTTTAATGAGTGTAAACACTTGATCACGATTACCGCTAATAGTCAAATTGCTAATGGCCCAAGCGGCTTCTTTTTGTGTTTGGAATTCACCATTACGTAGATTCTCAATGATTTTGGGCAATAAGCCACAGTTAATAACAGCCTGAACCTGTGATTGATTGCCTGCCGTAATGTTGGACAAGAACCAGACAGCTTCTTTGCGTATCTTTTCCTTTTGATGCGACAACAATGCTGGGAAGAACGCTAAAGCATCGTAGTTGAGCACCACTTGTGTTTGCTCATCTGAACCGGTGACAATATTACCAACGGCACGTAAAGCAGCTGTCTGAACTTTAACTTCGGCATGACCCAAGAGCGGTATCAATTTGGGTACAACACCACTTTCGATGACCATTTGAATTTGATCGTTACCGCCATCGGTTAAATAACTAATGGCCCACACTGTATCTACCAAAATGTTGGTGTCGGTATGATGAATCAAAATATTTAGAGCGGGCAAAATTTCATGAATAGTAGCAGCTGGTGGTGGTGGATCTTTATTGCGGCACAAATTTACAATAACCCAAGTGACATTACGTAAAAATGATATAGGTATGTCGGGTTTAATGAATGACAACAGTGGTTGTACCACACCATGTTTAATAACAAAGTCACGCAATTCGGGACCATCACCAATGATGTTACCCAAAGCCCAGACGGCTTGTTCGCAAACATTTGGAGCGGGTGATGATAGCAATTGTAAGAATAGGGGTACAGCACCGGCAGCTACAACTTGATTTGTTTGTTCTGATGTACCCGAAGCGATATTGGTTAAAGCCCAGGCGGCTTCAAACTGTAACATTGTCTGATTATGCTGTTTAAGACAATCAACCAAAATGGGTAAAATATCACTCTTGATCAAGTCGTTGATAGGTGGATTCTTATCAGACGATAGTAATTTGCGTGCAGCTTGTACAGCAGCCAATTGTTGTTCGGGTTTTGATGAATCAGCAGCAGCTTCGGCTAATTTTTTCAAATTTATTTGATTTGGCAACTGATCATCTTCGTCTGTGTTTGAGTCCATATTGGGAACATTGCGGCGCTTGAGGATGGTCTCTTCACGTTTATTTTTACGCAATTCAACTGTGACTTCATTGCGTCTACGACGCATTTCCTATAAAAAAGGCAAAAAATTACATAACATAAATATTATACAGTATATACTTCAGGCACTTTAAATATTGATTAAATTGTGCTTGTATCGTTTTAATAAATTGCAACAATTACAAAAAAAATAAACAAGATTTTTTTATTCTGTCCTCATTTCTAATCAAATTAATACCGTTAAAAAATATATATTTTTTTACATCTCTGTCTTTCAATAGATCATTACAGAGTTGTATTTATAAGCACTTGCAGAAAATTGTAAACAAAAGAAAATTAACAATTATGCTCTCACATCACACACATGCAAATAAATAATTACTTTTTGTTGTGGTGTTGGTGAGAATTTACGAAATCCACAGTATAAATGGACAAAAAGTAAAAAATACAAATGAAAAAAAAGTTCACCGTAATTGAACCACGAGGAAATAAATGACAATGAAAATTAATTAAGGAGATACGAAGAATTTATTTATGAAATTAAAACGCAAATCATTAAATGCAAAAAAAATATATATTTTCATTAAATCAACATTCCAGACAAAATTGCAAAAAAAAAAAAAATCAATAAAAGTAGGCAAAGTAGGTAGACTTTTTTAATGAAATCAAATGAAATGGAGGTTAAGCAATTTTTCTTTTGCCATTTCCCTTTTGCTTAGTTCCTCAACGAACACAATACACACCACCATTACAACAAAAACATGTGCCTCTTTTTTCAAGGAAAATTAATTTTAAAAAATAAATTTTATGAATCTTTCTGTGGGTGTGGTTTTTTCTAATGGGTTTATATGAAAAGAAATTAATTATAAAATGAAAAACTTACCTCTTGATCCTTGCCTTTGTTTTTGAAATTTTGCAAACGATTCACATTGGGTTCGAGAGACGTCATTTTCTTTTTTTTTTTTCTATTCTTTCTGCGATTAAACTTGTTATGTAGCCTTTGTTTCTTTAAAATTTGTAACCTCTCGGATGTTTTAACAAAAAATATTTTTTTTTTAGAAAATATTTAATTTTTTTTTTTGGTAATATTTCTGCTTTTCTATATTTTCTATTCTTGTATAAAAATCACTGATGATTAAATTGAATCCGTAGAAAAAAAAACGAAACAGCAACCGCGACGAACAATAACGACGAATGAACGAAACGAACGAAAGAATAAAAAGAAAACGAAAAAAAAAAAAATACCAAAAAAAGTTCAAGTGTATCAGTCACACACACATGTACACAGTATATACATATACGCAATACAAAAATGAGCAGCAGACGTCGGCGGCGTTGGCGTCAACAGCAGCAGCAATAATACCGATAAATCAAGAAAAATGGAAATGGCGTTATTTATTCTTTTAATTTTATTTAGTATTTTCTCTATTAATTTGTTTATTAACTTTAGCAAATATAAAATTTCATCTAACTTACATTTTTATTCTCGTTTCCTTCTATCCTATTTCTGGCAAACTTTCTGGAATATTTCGTTCTCTTGCAGTTGTCTTATTGTGTCTGTGTGTGAGAATACTTTTATGTACAATTCAGATTTATTGCCACTTATTAAAACATTCTTATATTATTTTCAGAAATAATTATTATAATTTTTTTATTTATCTTTCAAAGTAACAGTTTTTTCTATTATTTTATTAAATTTGTATTGAATTTAGAAACAAAAATTGTAATTTTTAACGATTTATACAATTTTCCGACTGTTGGATAGTGATGTAAATGTACTAGGTATTAAGGTGTTGAGTACTTTTTGAGTAATCATTAAACAAAAGTAGATACTCAATACTTGCTGCATTATATACATAAATTGAATACATAATATAATGGGTACCGATTTAAGAAAATTATACATTGAAATAATGAACTGAAAATGTACTAAATGTACTAGATTATTCGGTTTTATTTAATATTTATAAATATAACTTGCTTTTTTTTAAAAAAAAAACTACCGCTTTGGGACATGTTTTTGTTTACTTTTACTTTTTATTCGGCTGGGGGGCCAAATTGTAATGATTTTTTTATAATATAGCATATTTAATATTAAATCCTAAATTTATATTTATATACATTTGTATAGTTTTTGATATTCTTAAGATGTTTTAATGTTCAGGATTTTGCTTTTGTAATATATATTTATTGGCCTTGAAAGGCTTCTTTATATTACTTGATTTAATAAATAAATAAATAAAAAATATAAAGCTCATATATGCCAGTTTTAATATATTGATCTAAATTAAGATCACCGGCCCACTAAATTTTTAAAATGATTCAGTATTACAATTTTTTACTCTTAGTTTATGAATTATGGTCCTCCAACAGTTTTATATATTGATATGAACATCTTTATTAATACATATTCATCATATAATTATTTATATGCCGCATATACAAAAATATATTCGAGAAAAACGATGATGAATATTTGCTTCAATGAATATTAATATGAATAAGAAACAAAGTAGTAGCTTCATATCTTTTAATGTATTTAAGGTATAGAAAAACGGATTACGAATTTAAAAAAAGGACATAGAAATCGTATATAATCGATATAAATTTTCATATTAGTACCGTTAAAAAGTGTAGTGTAATACCTTTCAAATGATATGTAATAGACCATATTCATTAAATCCTTGAGAGGAATTAACAATTTTTTTTTTTTTTTTATTTTAAAAAAAGTTCATTCAGCAAAGCCGGTGTTCGACATACTTAGAAGAAAGTCCCACGGAAAAATATTTATTAAAAAGAATATACAATATATTTTTATTTCAACTACCGGTGATTTTGATTTGTTCAACTTTTTAAACTCATACATATTTATAACTTGACTTAAAAAAAAAGTTTTAACCAACTTCTAGGTACTACTTTTATTTGTATTAAAACGTTCAACTAAAAACTAGGTTTAATTGTTTAGAAAATTTAAAACTATGATGGAATATAATGTAAGATAAGATTTAAGCCCAAATTACAATAGCGCGTAGTCAGCAGCAGTATGTGCTACCATAATAAGCTGATTATTTAGAATGCACTGTTTGTTGTGGTGTTGATTATATTTGGTCAGCAGCAGTTTGCAGAGCTGTTTCATTTAGCCCTGTTTCTAAATTCACTGCGCTGCATTCAGATTGAGAGCGATACAAAGAGAGTGAGCAAATAAATGAGAGGCTAAAATACACTTTTACATGCAGCGCCTCTTCTTCCGCATACAAAATGACGTTTGATGGCAGACATGGTTGCTCGAACAATTGTGCGAACAACGGTGTGCGAACAAGAACAAAACATGAACAACTTGAGTCCACACTATCCAAATGCATGTGCGCACAACATTTTGTTCAATGTGCGAACAAGAAAAAGGCTCGTATGGACCGCAAATTAAAAACAATGCTTTTTGTAAAATTGTTTTATTTTAATGGTTATTCTACATTCAAAAATATATTTTCATTAAAATTGTGCTAAAAAATTTCGAATTTCTTAAATAAAAAGTACATGTTTACTCTCTGACTGAGTGAAAATAATGAAATATTATGAGATTTATTAGAATACGTCGTGTAAATCAAGATCTTCGACACAGTTGATTTTTAAACAATTTTGATAGTGATTCTATAGTACTTTTACATGTGATTATAGTGCAATAAAAAATTTTGTCCGCTCTTGCTCGGTTTACGAGTTATAGGCCTTCAAATTTTCAATATATTTTCCTGAATATCTTCATTAATAATTGTGGGATCTTAATTATATTGATGTCATTTAAAAGCACTTATAAATACCTTTTCAATGATATATATCATTACCATATTAATTAATTACTTGAGAACAAAATTGACATTTTGTATAAAAATAGCGGAACTTAAAAAACATTTTGATATTCGAAAAAAGCTTTTTTAGCGGACCCGGTGTTCGACATACCCAGAGGAGAAAGTCCTTAAGCCCGGCCGCAGGCCGGCTACACAGAAAAACTTTTATTAAGGCGAAAAAAAATATAATAATTTCAAATGTGCCGAAGATCTTGATGAGTGCCGAATATGTTTACCCCATGTTAAGATTTAACATAATATAAACAAAATGTTTACTCTCTTCTGAGAGCGAATTTGACACTCTCTGTTATGTGTAGACACAATGAGATTAATGTGGCCACTGGCCACTCTAAAAAGTAATGTCTATCATAAAATCAGAGTTGTATTGTAACGAATTACACAAAATGTAAAATAACTAATATACAACTCTGTTTTAGTAAGAAACAACGTTTTGGTATGTAAAATTACATGTGTAAAAAAGAGATAGCTAGTTGTGACACAGACTTATTGACTTGACACAGTGAAACAAAAACTAGACAGCATTTTATCACTCAAATACATGCAAGCGCGACGAACGACATTTCGTTTTCTGTGTAATTGTATTCGTGCTATGATCCATAAAAAAATTTTGCGGAAGGTTTTCTTGTGTGTTTTAAATTTCAGCTGAAAAAGAAATTTTACGCTAATTTCGTTTTGTTAATAACTGAAAGAGTCCTTCAGAAAATTAGACATTTTTCCTCAAAGGAAAATATTTTCTATGGATGCGAAAAAAGCAAAAGAAAACACAGTGTGAATTTTGCTAAAAAAAGAAGGAAAGAAAAACCAAAAGTGATTTTTTCTCTTTTCCCATCAACAGCAGTCTTTCAGTAAGTTCGGGTGAAATTTCATTGAACTGCTTTGAAATTAAAAAAAAAAAACAAAGGCAAGTTACAGACGTTAGACGTTGGACGAAAAAGAAAAATATATACAACCACAACTAAATAAAAAAAAACCAACGAATAAAGACATCGTTAAGAAGAAGCAGCATCAAAAAAGAAAAAAATAGTCGAAGAGCAAACAACAAAAAAAGAAACAATTTTTGGTTGAATCAAATTCAACCAAAATATTAAGAAATACTTAATAGTAAATTAAAAAAAAAAAAAAAACAATTAAATTGAAAAGCAAATTAAAAGAAGTTATTTTAAGTTGGTGGCCACGGAAAAATACAATACGAAAAAGTTATAAAGAAAAAGTTGAGGTTGTGTTTGTGTGTGTCAGTCAGTGTTTGTGTCGAAGAAGAGGAAGAATCGTACGTGTGTGTTTGTGTGTTGCAATCAATTGGACAAGCAACACCAACCAACAACTGAAGAAAAAAGCACAAAAACAGTTGAAAAAGTAACCAAATCAAAGACCAATCGACCCGATCCGATCGACCAGCAATAGCTACTCCAACACAACTTCTAGAAAAAGTAAAAATAAACACCTCCACAATAATAGGCAATTTTGATATTGTTTGGATAACTGGAAACAACAAACAGTGGTGAAGGAATTGGAAAAAAAGAAAGAAAAACGTGCAAAATTTATGGTGATTTTCATAAATTTTTTTATTGGAATCCCTTCGCTGTATTAGTTAGCAGACGCCGTTTTTGTGCCATTTTTTCTCCTTCGTGATAGCCTGCCAGTCAGCCTGCGCCTGCTCTCAAAAAAATTCCTATAATATCAAAAATAGAACAAATAAACAAAAAACTAGTGAATCTGAATCAATTAACCAATTTATTTGAGTGCAAACAATATAAAAACAGACCTAATAATAATAAAAACATTAAACAAATCAACATTTTTTGTAGTGTTTGCCAAATCAGCCTTTAAATTTCAAGGTTGTTGACGGCGAACAATTCACTGGATTTGCATTTTGAGCCAAGCAGCTAGACACCATTGGTGAGAACTATATAATAATACTACTGTGTCTTCTGCCTGTGTTGTGCTAATCATTAGTTATTAGCAAATATTGGGCAGTGGAATTGATAACGCGTTTATAACGTTCCATCTTTTTGCCGCTTTGGAATGTTAGATGCGGTGAACTGTTTTTATGGTCGTAGCAGTAGAAGCAGCAAAAGCTCAAGTATTACAAGTCGTTTGAAAACAACTAAAGCAACAATACATTCGGAACAAGAGTTCACAACAGATTATTTGGGTGAGTGTCGAATGTAATATATGTATGTATTTATTTATGTATAAATCAAATGCATATTTACTATATTAAAAATTTAGGAAATTTATGTTTATATTGTACCGATGTATTTTTGATAGTATATTAATCAATTGTACATTTACATTTAAAAAACATGAATTTCCATCCATTTTATTTGGTGACTACATTTGTAATCAACGGGCCAGGAGATTTAAAAATGTCTGGACTGAGGACCTTGCACGAAATTTTTTTGTAAATTGTTTAAATATTTTCATTATTAATTTTTAGGAAGTTACTGAAAATCTCGAACCGTACTAAATTCCAGTTTAAAAATGCAATTCCTGCTAATGTAGTTAATCGAGCACATAAAGTTAAAATACACCAGCATTAGAAAATAAAAAATCAGTTTTTATATTTTACGAGTTCATCTTATTTTCTTTAATTGGGAAAGAATAGCTCTTAGTTTCGTGCCCACATTTGAAACTCGAAATTGTTTCGATCACAAGAATTATTGGATCAGACCTTTTTAGCATCAGCATGAATATTCTGCTTTAATTTCCTATGGCTGTGATCGGCGAGGTTTTGAATTTTGCGAAAAACTCTTCGTTACATACCTCTCTCTAGAACTTCTTTAGACATTTCAGTCTGGGTGTTCTGTAAGTTAAGTCCAAGAAATAGTTCTACTTATATTGAATGACTCCATAAATCTTTCCGATAAAATTAAAAAGAGTTAGGTTTCTCGCCACATGGCAGACGTACATAAATTGGTGATGGCACGTTCTATACGAAACTATTAAACAACTCTTCTATCATTGGAAGTTCTTCCTTGTGAAAGAAAACTTCTGGTTGATGGAGCTATACAACAGCAACGAGGACAATAAGCTCACTGTAGCAGTTGAGAATACTACAACAGTCGACTCTTAATTGTGCCAAAATGGATCTAAGGGGCCTGGGCAGTTGCCTTTCTCAGTCTGAAATTGCAGGTGGATATTCATTTAGGGACATTTATGACTTCTTTGACTGTCAATGTTTTCTGCGTATACGCCAAGACGATCGATGTTGGGTGGAATGACGTTCTGAATGTTCTCGCGACAGCGACGGAAGTCCATTCGGATGTGTTAAAAAAAATCTGCATTAGTATCTCATGAATGTGGTGACTTGTCAGCAAGACATATTGCCTGACTAACAGAACTATCCTCGTAGCGTTAGATTTGTCAGACTTTTGACACTGACATGCCGTACATCCTGCAGTCCACAATCCCCAACAACACGAAGAGATGGATGGTGAATTATCTGATTGGTCCTCTGTCGTTCGTGGAGTTTAGAGACTAGAGAGAGTTAAACAGGGAGTTTCTTAGGACGGAGTCTTGTCGGCACTCCTGTTTGAATACTGCAGCTCTAAACTCTCAGCACCTTCTCAATCAGGTCATTACGTATGTGGACGAATGTACAATTCCATAATTTCTTCACTGCGCATAACCTGCAGTTATCACCAACGCAGTTTTAAGCAACACTTTTCACCAAATAGTGAAATTCATACGACAATTCAATTAGGCTAAAGATTGTCAACTGTACAACAGCTGTATCAACTGGAAGTTTCCCCTAGGGAGGAACTTTTGATTAAGGAGGTAAAACTCGAGCTTGGTGTGTTTGTCGAAGAGTTAAAATTCCGACAATGAACAAGCCAAAAATTCTGAAGGTCAACTTTGACAGCCTGTTTACCTCCTCAGCTCATGATATTGCAATCACGCACAAATTGCCTAAAAGTGCTAGCGGGTAGCACTTGGGTATGGACAAAGAATCCTTCTTAGCTACATACAAAACGATTGGTCGGTCAGTAGTCAATTATGCTGCACCAGTGTGGTCTCCTTCGTTGACTGATACCAAGTGGTAAAGATTACCAAGCTGTCGAAATGCAGCCTTAGAGCCGTTACAGGCTACCTACAAATCAACACCAGTTATATGAGGAGACGAAGGTATTAGGAGTCAAGGAACATAACTTTATGTTAACTGAAAAGTTACTACTGGGATGTCATCGCAAGGGTAATCAAATCTCAACATCAGAAAGTTGGAATCTCCCCCGATCAAAACGACTCCAGAATATTTTTCATAGCTGTATAACAGTTTTCCCGCAAAGTATTATAAAATTATAACGGTTATACAAAATATAAAATTTGTAAATGATTCTTTTTAGAAAATTGTTCAGTTTTTGTAGAAACTTTTATAAAATTATAACAGTTTATTTTGAAAATGTAATACAAAATATAAAACTATGTAGTTAATTTTGATTAAACAATATTCTAAAGATTTGTTCATAGTAGTTATAACAGGTACCATAAAATTTTTTCTTTCGGTATAACCGTTTTAGTACAAACTGTTGTAATATTATTGCAGTTTATTCTGAAACTGTTATACAAAATATAAAATTTTAAGATGATTTTCTATAAAAGATATTCTAGAAAATTGTTCGTAGCAGTATAAAAGTCTTAATAAAAAAGGATTCTAAAGTGTTTCAAGTAGTATAATAGTTTTAGTGGAAACTGTTATAAAATTATAAGTTTATTTTAAAACTGTTATACAAAGTATAAAATACTTAGATGATTTTTATTAAAAAAGGGTTTAAGGAATTTGTTTATAATAATATAACTGTTTTTAACAGTTTATTTTCAAACTGTATTAGAAAATATAAATTTGTTTGTTGATATTTATTAAAAAGGGTTCTGCAAAATTTTTCACATATATAAAAAGTTTTTATCTAAAGAGTTATAAAATTATAAAAGTTTATTTTTAAATTGTTATACATAATAAAACTTTTGAATGATTTTTATAAAAAAAATATTCTAGAAAGTTTAATAGCAGTATAACAGCTTTTATTCAAACTGTTGTAAAATTATAACATTTTATTTTGAAAGTTATTAACTAAACATTTTTCTGTGCTAATATAACACTTTTTATGAAAATTAATATAAAATTACATATAACAGTTTATTTTGAAAAATAAATGTTGAATAGCAAGGTTGAATGATTTTTTATTTCAACCTTTTGATATCATGTTTTTTAGCCTCTAAATTTAACAAACGGTTGTCTACTTTGGTTAAAAAGTAATAAATTTCAGAGAGGGAGATTAAAGCAACATTAGCGGTTGTGATGTTTTTATAACAGTCTCAAATCATCAATAATTCGAGAGATTTGAAGATGAACTTATTAAATAATCCTTTCTCTAATTCATATTACTTTCTATGTTTTCTTTTCTTAAGATTTAAATTTCAAAATACCATTGTTATTTAAGACTATTCCTAACATTTTCATACAAAAATAAAAAGAAAATGAAATGACCTTAAGGATATATTATAGTGCTATAAACACATAGTCAATATTAATTTCCTGCCAGCTAAATATTATTTCTAATAAAACTTTACCTAAGAAAATAATGACAATAACAAACTCAAAGCCTAATATCTAAATGTTGAAACAATAAGAAAAAAAACTATTTAATGATTTTAAAAACCTAGAAAATCCTAATAACAAAAAGAATATAACAAACAAACAAAAACAAAATCACTTGTCGCTACAAAAATAAACATTATTATTATCCATTCAATATGTATGAAATTCTTTCCATAAGTTTTTGTTGTTTTCTACTCATCATCCTCATCCTCTTTTACAATGTTTTATTTTATTTTGATCTTTCAACATGAATTTTATTTGTTGTATGTACAATTTTAATAAAGCCTGCAATAATATAAACGACTATGAGTGAGTATATTTATTGTACATATTTGTAGATACTAATGTACATACGTGCATACATACATATGTATGTAGATGGATTGTTTTTATTATGGTTGATGCTTAAATTTGTATTCGTTAGTATATAAAAGTGAAGCCATCGGTGGTGTTGGTGGTGGTGGTGGTAATGGCGTATAAGGGTCAGTAATCATTATCATCATCTTCACCATTGCCATCATTTTCTTTAACTACAACTACCATACTAAAATATATATTTGTATGTCTGATATACTCTACATTCACAATACCTGTGTGTATTAAATGCGACAGGTAGCAAAATAATTGAGTACATATTTATATAAAATGAGTTATATTTTTATTTGGGATCATTAAGATTTTATATTTAGATCCCTTTTTATTTATTTTTGAAATATATTTTTTAGAGATACATAGTAATATTGGTAAAGAGGGTAAATATGCATATCTGTTCGACTTTTGACAAAATATCTTAAGTAGTGTTAACGTAATTTAACGGTTTCTTTTATGATTAACACCCTTTAAGAAAATATTTGTTATTTTCTATAGAAATCTTTGGTTCGAATGGTATCTTTCGGTCGGTCCACATTGGAGTGAAATTGGTAGAAAATGGTGCTTAATTCAGGCAAAGATGATTCAAAAGATTTATCAAGAGCTTTAAGGTGATATAAAAATCTATTTTGAGCCCCCATAGTTCCGCTCCTGAAATGTATGTAGGATCCTCCTTCTAAACTTAAAATGTTACCCCCCTCTGCTACGCCTATGTGAAATCCAATCAGCCGATTTGAAGTTACAGAGTATTTTCCAAAAATTTTCGATTCTGCCCTGGAATAAAGTAAAAAGTTTAAGGTGATTTTTGTATGAGAGCAAATTCTGGCCCACAGTTTATTTTATCAAAATTCAAAATTAATGTTTTTAGGAAAAAAAGTAAATAAATTGTCAAATACTTGAAGGAAAACACACTAATATCTGAAGTTGATGGTTCCATTTTAAAAGTTTACTTTAAGGAACTTTATACTTAAAAAAGACACCTAAAGTTTACGAAATTTGATTATTTTTTCATCTTAGAATAATGATTATCAGGGCAAGTTTTTATATGCACAAAAAAAATTGAAATATGCGCTTGAAAATGCACGAAAAAATGGTATAATATGCACAGAAATATGCAAAAATAGCATGAATATGTATAAAAAAACCAACGAATTTATGCATTCTTATATATTAATGAGAAAATATGCCCAAATATGCATTTTTTAACTTTTAATCTCTAACAGATTTCGATGTTTATAAAAATATAACTATCTTAATTTTAGGTATCATATTTAAAGCTTCCGAATTTTTTTCTTTACAATATTAACAATGTACTCAAAATACTCACAAAAAAAATTTAGAAATCATTTGATTGAACTCCAAAAAATCATTAAAAAATTGTGTTTTTGTTAAGAAAACTAACTTTTGTATCCATTATATGCAAATTTATGCAATGATTTTAAATATAAGCATTTTTTGTTAAGTTCTTTTGAAATATGCAAATGCTTACTTTCCAAGCGAAAAGCTTGAAAAACCTAATGATTATTATTGCTATTGATAAATAATTTTGTCTATTTTTATTTGGTACGCATTTTTATTACGAAAAGTTAATTTTTAAAATTCAATTAATCGCCAGTTTTCACTCATTTACCCCATCATGCGAACCTTAAAAACATCAACAACTCGGAATTCTACGTATAGGTAGAATTATTCAATGTATATCTGTTTATGGGATACATTCTAATGGGGCAAAGGATGATACAAATTTTTTTCATATCCAATGCCGTAAAGGCATGCCGCTCGATGCTTAAGAATTTTAGACCGATCAGTACAAATAAGTGCACGTTTTTTAATTCATTGATTTTATGACATGTTTATGGACCATGGTTAGTTAATTATGGATCATTGTCTAAATTTGAGAATGACAAGTAGACTTTTGTAGGATATGTGAGGATGTTGACGAAACGGAGGTGGTATAATATATTTCGTGTCACTTTCCGTGGTTACAGCATTGCAGGATGAAATGGTTAGGCAGATGATTCCACAATGAGCTAGGTGATGTATCCAACTGTAAGCTGAATAAAATATTGGGTGTATGCAAGAATTCCTATCTTTTTACATTAGATTGGGTTAAAAGTATTTTTTTCGAAAGACCATCCGAACAAGTCGAAAAAGTTTGAGCAGAAAACTGGAGGCTTTACTCCATTAAAACACGTACTAAACACAAGAAATGCTTCCAAAATGAACTTGAATTCATCCATAAGCATGAAAATAACGTGCTTCAGGAACTAAAGTAATGAGATGTCGAAAGACGATTTTGTATGTCTGAAATGTTGCTTCAGTACCACAAAACAAAGTCGTTTCTGTAACTAATTGTTAAGGACGATGGCAATTGTATCTATTATGATAACTGAAAGGGCAAAAAATCATATATGAAGCCTGGACAACATCAAAGACGAATATACCTGTCGCCAAGGTTATGCTTTTTATTTTTAGTGATCCAAAGTGTGTCATTTATAATATGCTATTAAAACCGGAAAAACCATCACGGGTGAAATGCAGTGTTGTCAGTTTAGCCTTTTTATTTTACTTTTAGTCTCAAAATTTTCGTTTTAGCTTCTAGCTTTTTTTCTAGCCTTTTTTTGATTCTTAAAATTGTCTTAAAAAGGCTAAAATTTTAGTATTTCAACAAAGAAGAAATTAATTTAATCTTATAAAAGAGAAAAATCACTCAAAAATTTTAAGTGATTATTCAAAATTATATATATGACGAAAATCAAAACATTTTTCATATGAAATATAACCTAAATTTGTATGGGAATTTTGTGGATGATTTTTCATTGGATAATTTTTTTGGTAGCCGTTCTATGTTTTATTTATAAATTTATTACACTTGAAGAGAGTATTTAACCAAAAACGTTTGGAATCTGACACGAGACCAAATTTTCCATCATGATGGAGCTCAAACTTATGTTTCGTAACCAGTTAAATAGTAAGGCTTTGAGAAGTTTTACTACATCCTCTACATAGCCCAGACATTTTACCTTCTGATCACTCTTTGTTCTATTGATTAGGAATAGCTGGAATATTCTTCTCTTCAGGACAAGACATCAAAAATTTAGTGGTTTTGGGATAGAATCAATAAATTACCAGAAAAGTTGGAAAAGGACGTAGCTTATTGAAAATAAAATTTTTTATAAAAAAAAAACGATGGGAATTAATACGTATAGAGTTCGTCCTAGGAATTAGCTGGCTGAGGTGTGTAATTTAAGAACACGTATAAGAGGTCCTTCACTAATATTTCTATTTTATGCAATTCAGTCCTTCATCTTCCTACTAACCTCTATTTTTCTCAACCTTAATCTTATTCTATATCTTTGTGAGTATCTTAACCTCTTTATCGACTATAATCTATCTCGTCTTGGAAGGAAATCGCAATCCGACTGGATGTAAATAAATTTTTCTACTACTTACCTTTCTTGGTTATACAGAAAACTTAACTTATTGCAAAATGTTTTATATAATACTATAGCTATTAAAAACAAGTTTTTAATCCGATTTTATTATTAATAATATAATAAAGAAACCTTGATCTATTTTTGAAGCATTTACTTTATGTTTTGCAAGATAAATGTGCTCTAACATATGTGCTTTAAAGTGTTCCGTAGAGAAAAATTTTGTAGGAAGAACCCTCAAACGATGCGTAAAAATTAATTTTTCTTAAAAAATGGTTAAGAAATTTATAATTTTGTTCCCTTTATGGCTAAAATATTAAAAATTTGCATTGTAGTAAATACTTAAATATATTTTTCCAAATTTTTCAAAAAAATTGTTCATCAAAATGCCTTAAAAAGTCTTTTAGCGAAACAAAATGCCACGGGAAATGGTTATGGAAAACCAGCATAAAATTACAATTTTTTTGATACCCATTTCGATTAAAAAATCGAAACTTTTTTTGACCAAAATGTATGGGACCCATGATTTTTCAATCGCTGGTAGGGAACTGAAAACCAATTTTAAACATTTTTTAAATAATTTTTTCATATTAAACAAATTTTTACGCATCGTTTGAGTGGTTTTCCTACATCGAAATCTCGAAAAAGGCTTTCCTCGGGACACTCTAATGTGCATATATAAACCTTTTAATCAACTTGTATAATCCAAATTTAATTGTAATTGTTTTTGTTGTTTTCTTTTGTATTTTTTTTTTCGCGCTTAAAGATTATGGCGAATTTAAATTTTCAACAACCCCCAAGAAGCATAGCAAATGCATCTCTAACGGGCAGAACTACAGGCGGTTTTGGTGGTAGTTCATTATCCGGTCATGTAACACCCACGTCAGGCATGTTTCCCAGTGGTAAGTTTTAATAGTTGTTATATAATTTAGTACTACAACATATCGAGAAACTCTAATAGATATTATGTTTGCAGGAGCAAATTATGGACAAACGCAACCTCAATTATCACCGAATCGTAATGCCCAGCTGTCGGTTGGTGGTCCTGCGTTAACAAGTGGTAACCGTGCAAATGTTTTTAACCAGCGTCCATATGTGGAAAGACGTATGCAGGGTCTAGGTCAGGGGCCTATGGTAAATTTTTATATACATAATTAAAATTTCTAAATAATTTGGATTAAATTTGTGTTTTTTTTCTCTCTGTATTTGTTATATGCAGTCGAACATGGGCAATTTTATGCAAAACCGTGGTGGTTATGGGACGACTGGTAGCGGTGGAGGTGGTGGCGGTGCCGCCGGTGGACCTCTAAATAATTTCCATAATGTTTTTGGTGGCAGTGGGGATACAACAACGCCGGCCCTACTCGATCCTTCAGAATTTCCATCTCTGACAAATGCTCGCGGCCAGAATGATCAATCACTGCCTCAGACGAATCCCCTCCAGCCGCCAGGAAGCAAACCTTATGGTAATTTTTTTACCTCTTGTGAGTTTTTCAACGAATTATATCCTTCGTTTTTTTTTACTTCATTATTATTATTTATCTATATATACTTATATAGTTTTATATACATATTTGTTATCATTTTGTTTTAGTTTGTGTCTTTTTTTTATAATTATTTTCTTACCAAAAATTTCATCTATTTGTTTGTTTATTTATCTATCTATCCTATTCATTCATTATTAATGTTTAAAAGTTGTTTATTTGTTTTTAATGTTTCGTAGTTTTGTGCCAATTTTTTTTTTTTTTTTTTGTTAAATAATAATCAACACCATTACAAAAAGAGTGTTTAGTAAGGGAGGCGAGTTCTTGGTTAAGTTAGGTAGGACATACAATAATTCATTTGAATTGAACAATTTGTTTGTATAAAATATTTGAACACTTTGAGATGATTTTAAGACAATTTGAAAATAAGAATTATAATAATAGTTTAAACATTAGAAACATAATTTGCAGTGTTAACTAATATCGACAAAAAATTTATATAGTATTTTTCCTTAATGAAGTTATTTTATTATTGATAGCGATTTCAGATTTAATATGATGAATATGCAATATCTTAAGATGAGATAGATTTCATTTCATCGATTTCTCTAGAATTATTTTTTACATGTTTCGTTTACCGTTTGAATTGGAGAAATTTAAAATGTTTCTCAATAATATTCAGGCGTTTTCCACTATCTATTCACAATACATTGATTTTATGATGGAATTATTTTTACCAAAATTTTCTACGCCAAAATCAAAAGAAATTTCGGATGTTTACCGGCAATAAAAGCAAAATGCTTTAATCTTAGCTTTAAACTTATTGGGTGTATTAATTCACATTGTAAATATTAAGTAAGCTTTTATATTCACTATATATCATTCTGTTTAAACGTAAACAACACTTTTTTCAGTTTTTAAGATATTGTTACTAAAAACCTGCATTTGCGGGTAATTTTATTTTATTATTTAGAAGATTTTAAAGTGTTGATTTCGATGTGTGCGTAAAGAAATTGGAGGTTTTGTTCGATAAAGACAATCGTTAGGAGTAGATCAATTTGCATACGTTTAAAAGCAATTGGATTCATTCAAAAAAAGAAGGAGATTGGGAGCTACACGAACTAAAGTCAAGAGGCATTAAAAGGCGATTTTGCATTTCTGAAATATTGTTTCAGCGCCATTTTTTTGTATCGTATTGTAACGAGCGATAACGGATGATGGATCCATTATGATAATTTCAAGCGCAAATCAATCTTTCTACTTAAGTTTTAAATTCTTTTTTCTCTTTAATCATTAATTTTATATTTTGAATGTTTATAACTTAAAGTAAAAGAATTTAAAAAGTGTTTTCGAATAATCTTTTAATTTTTTAAACGGTTTACCGAATAATTGTTAAAAATCGTTTTAGTTTCTTTAAATGTTTTAATTATTAAAGGGGGGTTTTACACTATATACTTTGTATTAATACAAATAATATTTTCAAATGTATTATGGTGTAAATACTAAACATCTGCATCAAATCATTTGCTTTTCAACTCACAGTAATGTTTTTTAATACATGCTCTCACATTACTGCTAAAATAAAAAACAAAACAATACAAAACAAACCACGCAAAAAAATATTATTTGAATTGAGTTGAATTGAAATGATAAAACAAAAACAAATCATGTTATGTTCTCTTTGAGAAATTGTTTGTCATAAGAAATTTTTTTCAAAAACAGTAGTGTTTAATAAAAAACATAAAATCAAAACTGTGAATTACTGTCATTCCCTTACTTTAATATGAAATAATGCATGGAAAGTAACAATTATTTATTTTTAAATAAAAAAATAGATTATGATTACGTTTGCTTTAAATTTTTTTGCTCAGAAAATTCAATTATTTTTTATTTCAATTATAATTAATTATATCTTAAATGAAATAAAATTTATTTTATTTATGATATTTTTATTTACTTTTAATTACAAACCTATATTATTTAAATTTTTTCATTTAGTATTTCCTTCACTTCAAATTTTGTAAACAAAAAACAAACAAATGACAGTATTGCATTTTATATTTAATTCAATTCAATTCAGTTGCAAATGATTTGTTGCTAAATTGTTTTTATGACTCCCTGCACAAATGATTTTGTTTGTTTTTGTTTTGTTTTCTTTGTCTTTTCCATACGTACGCACACACAGCGAATTGATTTTAAGTTTAAAAAACAATAACAGTCAACAATTGAAAAGAAAGGGAATCATTAAAAATGAGTTACAAATGAATTGATGCAGATGTTTAGTAAATACCCAACAAACCAAATGATATCGTAATGATATCATTACGATATCATTTCGGTGATATAGAAGCCCGAGAATGATATCATTTATAATTCTAAAATGATATAGGTTGCTTTCTAAAAGGTACACTCGAAAATGATATCATAATTTTTGAAAATAACGATATTAGTAATGATATCATTTAATTTAAGCAGCGCGATAATTTAGCAATATATTGCAAAATATATACGTACATATATGCTAAGATTGGATCAATATATTATATTCTAAATATGTTATCAAAAGTTAATAAAATAGCCATAATAATATAAAGTTCATCCAGCTCCAAATCATTTTACATGTAATACGAAACTTTTGAAATCCGAATACAAGTCTCCCTTTAAATCCGGGCTGATATTGGTTTCTTCATCTTATACGCGTTAATTTTTTGCAATTCCACTAAATTTAGCTATAAAAATTCAATTCCCATATAAAGCATAATATAAAATATTTTTCTAATACAAAAATGTTCAATTTAATTTTATTTTTCTGAAAATGTTTGAAGTTTTTTTCTAAGGAAAATATAATTTCGATATTTTATCATATAATTTTAAAATTATGATATCATAAATGTTACTGTATCGTTTCTTGGTTTGTTGGGTACCTTCAATACTTTGTATGTTGAAATCTTGAAATTTCGGAAAACTTGTTCATTTTATTTTATTCAAAATAAAAATATGGCATATGATAATACTTTCTTTAATATAACTATATAAGTAGATGAATTTAAAATTTGTTCTTGATTATTCGTTACCATAATTTTCGTCACTTGTTTATTTTTCATAACACTTTTCATTTTTTTTTTTTTTTTTTGGCATTATGTGACTTCAAATCATGTTGCTTAATATTTCAAACTTAAAAACATTTCTTTCTACACACGCTTTCTGTCTTTGTATTAAACTATATTTGTTCTTAATTTAATTTATTCAAATTTAATAAATTTTCTAAAAATTCATTTCCTATATATTTTCTTATCTAACCCTGAAATGCTACACTTATTTTTATTACGAAAAGGCTACACGACGGTGATTTTAAAACAATTTTTGTATACATTATAAACATTGAAATTTTTCCAAAACCGAAGTTTTAAGAATTATCCAATTTATATATAAAAGAAATAAAACAAGAAAAGTATTTTTCCGTCCACTTTATTGCCAAAAATTCAGATTTCAAAATACTAGGGTTCATTAAACCGACTTTCGAATAATCGAACTATTGACTTTTTGTTGTAAAAAGTCAAAAAGTCGAAATCGACTTTTTGGTTTGAAAATTGTCGATAAATCACTTTCTTGATGCCAAAAGTCAAACAAAGTCGGAAAGAGCAAAAAAAAAAAAAAAAATATTCTATTTAAAAGGAATAGTTTCTTAGCAGCTTTTATTTATATATTTATACATCATCGAACCGTTCGCATAGTATTTTTGTGTGTAACCAGCACTTTCATTGGATAGATTGTATGTTAATTAATCAATACATTTGATTGCGTTGTATTCATTTTATATTTTTTAAGTTTTTATAAGACAAATAACAAAAAATACTCAAGACTCGAAAAAAATCGAAAATGATCAAAAAGTGGAAAATAGTCAAAAATAGTCGGAAAAAGTCGACTATTCCAAAATTAAAAAACTTGTAAAATAGAAAAGTCGACTTTACAGTTTTTTTTTTTTTTTTTACAAAAAATGACATCACCGAAAAATGTGTCGTCGATTCGACGAAGTGTAGCCTTGCAGGATTAAATTAGAAATTTAGAAACTTTAGAAAATCTATTCTTCTCATAAAACATACGTTTAATTTATATTTTGCCACTATCTTAAAGTTAAGTAAAAAATTCCAACACGTTTTTGAAATATTTCAAGTTTAATACAAAGAAGTTCGATCCTATAATGTATAATTACGATAGCGAGACAATGACTTACACAAATAACAAAAAATCTTTCATAATTCATATTGGGATTGTTGAGATAAATATTTAATATACATATGTTGTTTAATAATTCATTATTTGCAATTCTGAGTTAGGAAAATTATAGAATTTTGTTTAATGGATAATAAAAAAATCGTCGGAGATTAAAAACTATGAATTTCCAATTAGGGTTGTATTCAGGAAATTGTAATGAAAAACACCACATAAGCCCCAAAAGTTCTCAAATTTTCTTTGGTATTTTTGTTTCATCAAAAATAATAATTTGTGTCTAACCAAGTTCCAAATTTATTTTCGCCTTTATGTTAAGTGTTTAACAATTCAAAACGTCTAAAGAAAAACACTTTGTTATTATTAATTTTCAAGTTAAATGTTTCAAAATATAAGTTTAATAGTGAAAGTAGTGTTTATAATTATAATCATTGTTTTTTTTTTTTTTTGTTATAGAGTAATTAGATTAGATTTTTTTTAATTTTGTTCACAATTTTGGCTCTTTGAAGATTATTATTAATTTTTTTTTAACTTTATTAGAAATTGTATCTGTCTGTTTAATTTTTTTGAAATTTTATTTCTATATTCCCATTTTGCGAACACAAAAATAAAAAAAGAAAACAAACAAAAACAAAATATGCAATTATTAAATACTTGAATGCTAAAGAGTATTTCTTCCCCTCTCTCTCTCTGTTCTTTTGTTTCTTCCAAAAAAAATCCGAACATGAAAAATGAAATTGACATCTTTTAGTTGGCATGGTAAAACAACCAACATCAGAACAATCGGAATTCACGATGTCTAATGAAGATTTCCCTGCGTTACCGGGCACTCAAAACTCGGATGGTACAACGAATGCGGGAAGTGGTCTAACAGATAGTAATAATTTGGATGGTACGGATAAGACAATGAATTCAATTGTAGCCAACAGTGGGTTGGGAGCTGTGGGTAGTGGTGCGGTAGGATCAGGCTCATCAGTTGGTGGTGGTGGTGTCGTTGGTGGTAGTAGTGGTGGACAAGGACAAGGTGGTGGTGTTGGTGTAGTTGGTGGTGGTGTTGGTGGAGCGCCTGGTAGTACAGCAGGTGGCAATTTTGGCAGTGGTATTGGTGGTATTGTTAGCTCTGGTGGTGTGAGTAGTTCAGCACCCAGTGGTAGTGGTACATCAACTGGCATTAGTGGTATGGGTAATAGTGGTAGCATTGAACAACAACAACAGCAGCAACAACAGCAACAACAACAGCAACAGCAACAACAACATCCGAATGATAATTCCAGCGAAAACAAATTGATGAAAACCGGCGTGCAAACATCTCCTGATGGTACGGTTTTCATTAAAAAGTTGCTTTATTTTTATATAAAAAAAAATTAATGCTAATTTGCTTTATTTTTAATTTGCTTTATAAAGCTCTTAATGTTTATATAAAATATTTAACTAAATTTTATTTTGTTCTTTTTTTTATTGCAGGCAAAGTCACAAATATACCAGCGAGTATGGTGAATAATCAATTTGGTATGGTGGGCTTGTTAACGTTTATGCGTGCCGCTGAATCCGATCCAAATTTGGTTACATTAGCCTCAGGCATTGATTTAACTGGTTTAGGTTTAAATCTCAATTCCCAAGAAAGTTTACATCCAACATTCGCTGGACCGTTTGCGGATCATCCCTGCAGGTTTGTGTTAAATTCAATTTTATTAAATTTCCATAACTCTTAATGAATTTGTTTAATTTTTATTTAATTTAATTTTGTTTATTTTAGAGCACAAGATGTTGAATATAATGTGCCACCTGAATATTTGATAAATTTTGCGATAAGAGACAAACTTTCCTCGCCACATTTAAAAAAACTGCAAGAAGATCTGCTGTTTTTCCTGTTCTATACAAATATCGGCGATATCATGCAACTTATGGCAGCCGCAGAATTGTAAGTTGAAAGAAATTTAAAAAATTTTGAAAGCACAAGTTTTTTCATTTAAAATGAACTTTGTGTAATATTTTAAAGGCTGTTCAAATATGTTAAAACATTTTTTTTTTTTTGTGTTTTATAGACATAGTCGCGAATGGAGATATCATATAGAGGAAAAAATATGGATAACTCGAATTCCTGGCCCCAATCAATACGAGAAAAATGGTACAAAAGAACGTGGCACCTTTTACTATTTCGATGCGCAGAGTTGGAAACGTTTGTCCAAGGTTTTCCAAATCGATCCCGAGAAATTAGATAAATGCCCCAATTTAAGTGCGTTTATGAACATAAATGGACAGTCTGTATAATATTAAAATAAAAAAATCTTAAAAAAAAAACACGAAAAAAATCTTTAAAGTAATATTTAAAACAAATCCTTTTTTTAATTAAGGCTAAAACAAAAACCATGGAAAAATAAAAAAAAAAAAAAATGGTAAAAACATTATTATTACAAACAAAACTTTTTGAATGCAAAACAAAGTGGTTTAGAATCAAAAAGAAAAAATTAAGAATTGTTAGGTCTAATTTCAAGATGAAAATTTTAGTTTCCAAACAAAACAATTCAAAGCTAAAAATAATTAAGCTGCGATAAACGAAATATTAATATTGTGCTAAAATCGCTATCGGCGAAATGCGCATAGGAACTAGCTTCCCACAACAAATAAATTGTGAATTTATTCAAAGTAACGATCGCGACTTTAGCACAATATTACAATTATTAATTCAAAGTTCTAAGTCTCCAACAATTCTCACAATTTATAGTAGAACAAAACTTAAATTCACTGTTGTTATTATCATTACAATTTGTCTAGTTTGTTTGTTTTTTTTTTGTAAAGAAATGACAACAATTATTCGTTTTTCTTATTTTGCATCCATTAGTTACATTTTAATTTGGAAATTTGTAAGTGCAAAAATGACATACAGTTAACCTTAGAATAAGATTCAAAATAATTGCTAAATTATATTTTGGGATCAGAATATCTATATATTGCGTAAATGAATGCACTAATTAAGTAAAAATGTTAGTTTGGGACCTAAAGTTCGCGATAAATTGAAACGCATGAAATTATTTATTTTTTTCGATTTTCATACCATCATTTATAAATTGATTTAAAATGTTATGGAGATATTCAGTCGATTTAAAATTACCTGGTGAAGGTTCTCCTTAAATTAATCAATTTCGTGAAATTTTACTGATAACCAAAATGGCATTTACGGTTTTCATCTTAAGGTTGTTTCAAGCAATCACAATTTTTAAAACTTTTTCTTTAAATATTATTTTTATTTTTTGTTTATATATTACACAGAAAACATTTTTACATTTCTGCAATGTATTTTAATCAAGATTGGTATTTTAAAAATACAATTTTCAACATAATATGAAAACTATTCATCTCAGAAATTGAAACTGCAAGACCATTGCAAAGTAGAAAAGTTGCATCAATATATGTAAACACAACAACAACCACATGAATAATAAAGGTATTTACTTCAGAAATTTGCAATTTTGCAAGACCCATGTAAAGTAGGAAATTTGCATCGATTTCTGTAAACACAACAACAACCACATAGAATAAATTTTACACACTTACTTTGCAAGGGTCTAGCAAAGTTGCAATTTTTGAGATGAATACCTTTAATATTTTGTACAACTTATTTTGCAAGGTTCTAGCAAAGTTTATGGTATTAAAGGTTTTCTCCTCAGAAATTTACAAGTTTGCAAGACCTTTGCAAAGTAGAAAACTTGCATCGAATTCTGAAAACACAACAAAAATCACATAGAATAAATTTTGCACAACTTACTTTGCAAGGGTCTAGCAAAGCTGCAATTTCTGAGGTGAATACCTTTATTGTAAGAATAATTTCTCATATAATTTACTTTATGAAATAAGAAAGATAAATAATTTTTAATAATAAGTTTATTTAATGTAATATGTATAGAATTTTCTTTTAAAGAGGGCTTTTATTGTTTATTTTTTTTTCAACTTTAACAACTTCTAGTGAGTAAATGAGGTAATGGGTAGTTAGGGACCTAATTAGGGGTCCCTAACTCTGACATTGGGGGTCCCTAAAATTAACAAAATGACTGCTGACCCTATTTTTTGACAACACTGTTTGTTTGTTTGTTTGTTTGGATTTTAAATTACCCCTTCAACAAGAATATATCATTGAAGAGGATTTATTTGGCTAGGAGTTATCCTATATCGCCATCACCAATTACGGCATAAAGCCCAGGAGACTCCTCCGAAAAACTGCCTTCGACCCACACCTTCGCGCAGGAAGCCGGAATCCTCGAACTCAACTCCTATTCGTATTCAAAATTGAGTTTTGTTTGGTACTCCACCACGCTAAATCATAGAATTTTCCAGAATCCAAATTAGTTGCAACGCGGTACAGTTATTCGACGCGTATAACATTAGCCAAATGCGAGAGTGAGACGCAAAACTCTCGAAGGCAGAAAAACAAAATTCAGCCTGATCGCCCTTAAGCGATAATGACGATGATGCGGTAGATGTTTATCTACCCAGAGCTGCTTTGCGACTCTTTGTCCACACTGAAAAAAGACTATTTGTGCTTGAGACGATGTACCGTTATCCGGATTTGGTTAAAGGATATTATTTTTGTATAGGTTTATAACCAAATATATTCGCAATGATTTGGCATTAAAAGTTTTATTGTTTTGCATAAAATTTTGTCGAAAACTCAAATAATTTCAAACAAATTTACTTAACCCTATTTTTGTGTCCGTAACTGTATGTAATTTAATAATTTGTTTGCGAAATTTAATTAAACATTATTTAAAAATATAATTTTTTTGCCAGGTTTTTAATAATAACGGTATTTACCGGTATTTTAATTTCGGTACCGCTATACCGATATAATTTAAAATACCGTTACCGAAATAAAAATAAATTGAATACCGATACCGTTATTAGTTTCGGTTTCCAGCCTTGATTTTAACATAAATTGTATGAATTGAACATACAAATTTATTCCCAATATTTTCTATTAGATTGCCACGATTTTTTTTTGCTTTGGATCAAAACATTTCCATAAAAGTAACTATTTTAATAATTATTTCTCCACATGATGATACATACGGGTATTTCAAGAAATTGTCATTAATTTTAAATCGTGTTATAAAGAAATCACGTAAATGAAGTATCGCGTTAATCGAGGGTTACATGAATTTTTTAGCAATTGCCGATAAAAATCATTAAGATAAGAGTATTAAGATTTAAGATAATTTAAATTTTAGCCAAAAAAAAAAAAAAAAAATAAAAAAAAATAATAATAATATTTGAAGAACATATTTTTTTAATTTTAGGGGCATATTTTCGATTTTAAGATAATTTTTTATAAGCGTAGAACACTTTTAATCCTAGAATACTACTTTTTTATTCGGCTCTATTCTAAGAATATGAACGAGTAAAAATGCTTTATTTTTGCATTTATATATGAAAGACTACCTCCAGAAAACTTTTCTGAAATTTGGTCGCATGAAATCTTCGGACGCCTTTTTTTATAAGGGTTTAAAAAACAATTTGTATACATAAAATTTACGTACATTAGTATTGCAGAGTTAAGAGCATGGATGTGCAGAATCTTTACAACATTCTTTACCTTAGCCTCATCTTAAAAATTAAAGTCTTTATTGAACTTTTAGAAAAAAAAAAAAAATACTTTTTTTAAATGTTTTTTTTTATATTTGAAAATTAACCCCTACAGAAGGGAAAGCAAAATGTAGCCATTATGTAAATAAGAAAGAGGTAGTACATATTGCCCTGTTTGATGATTATCTCAAGTCTCTGGTGAACACTATATCAAAATTTATTGTGACTTTTCATAAATAAAATATATTCTTATGGATTTTTTTATTTTAAACCTTTTTAACAGTTTTTGTCCTCAAACGTGATGTAAATACGCCTTATCAATTGGTCTTCTACTCACCACTAGATGTCGTATAAAAGAAGAAATAAACAAATTTTGACAATATAGTCTGCTCAGAGAACTGCGCCGATCGGCTGTAAGCCGGCTGAGTCGAGCCGCCGGAGGTGTTTTAAGAGCCGCCGCCGCCGATAAAATTTCGGCTAAAACACGACTCAATTACAGTCGCTGATTTCGGTCAAGCTTAATGAATTTAATATAAAACCTTTAGTAAATTCATGATATTCTTGAAATTTTAAATTTTAATATTAATTAAAAAATTTTTTTTTTTCATAAATTTCCTTATAATGTCGGCGACATTTTTTGCATTGCTGTCGACTCATTTCGACGATTTTCGTCTAAAATCGAAATCGATTTACCTTTCCCTAGACAGTAGTAGATACCTTTACATCCTTTAGAAGGATAATTTGTTGCAGAGTGCAAAAAATCATATATTTGATATTGCCAACATAACGATCCGAATAATAAATTTGGTATTGTGTACAATTTGCTAATATATAAAGGACCAATTTTAACAACGCTCTCTAAATAGTCGCCAGACCTCAATATTATTGAAATTTTGTGGTCCATATTGGAAATTTACATAATAAAATAGGTATTAGGACCTAAAAATACACTATGAACACATTTCACCTAATATTACATAAAAACTGGACGCACGCAAACCGCATCTAATCTGTTGCATACAATTAAGACTACCATTCCAGTAATCAGGTATGTGATGAAAATCGATTTCGAGCAAAAAACGAAAAAGGTTGTGATACACATAAAATTTTCGATTTTAATTTCGTTTTATTGTAAAAACGAAATCGATTTCATTTTCCATTTTGTTTTATGAAAATCACAATAAATTAGGTTGTGATCATGGTTGTGATAAAAACGAAATTGACATGATTTTATCGTTTTCAAATCGAACAAATTTTGGTACTCGTTTTAAAATTTAATTTGATTAAAACTGTTACAAAAGAATTAGAATAATTAAGTATCATTAAGCATGTGGGTAAAAAATAAAAGCTATATTGTAGAAAGAAAAATAAAATAAATAATACCTTTTAAAGAATATATAATGAGGCAGAGGTTAAGAAAAGTATAGAGATTCTGTAAATCCTAAACTTTTTTATTCTGTTGCTTTAAAACACAGAATTTTAAGTTTAAAACTTAAAATATATTTTGTAATTTGTAATGGAACTTGTAATGAAGCGATGTACCTTATTGTTTAAAAACCTATCAGACACTCGAATTAAACTGTAACTTCACATATGGGTTTTACAATTTAACTTTTAAGGTTTCTGGATATATCTACCACAAAGGAAAAAACTGATTTTTTATGGGCAATGTTTTTTTTTTTTTAGAAACAAGGAATATCTCCTTTGTGGCAGCTTCACGCAAAACTTAACTTTTGATAATTTTTTATTAAAAAATTAACATTAACATAAAATTTATTTAATTTAAATAATACAAATTTCAAAATTAATTTGTTGTGATTTGACAAGAAACACATTGAACAGAAACAAAAATGGAAAATGAAAACGATCGAAATTCATCACAACCTAATCGATTTAAGAATACGATTTACTTTTGAAATTGACCGAATTTCATCACACATCTGAATGTAATTATTGGTAGTAATTTTCAATTTTTTTATGTCATAAGTGGGTGCTTAAAATAAGCTGTGAGATAAAAATATTGGATTTTTTGTTTTCATATCTTTAATTTGCTTAAAGGTAAACTTTAACACTAAATAATGGTTATATATTAAACTAGAAATCTTCCTCTTTCTTATGATACCAAATTTTATTTTTAATTCCAGTCTGTTACTTTGTCATAGAGCTTTAAAAATAAAATTGTATAATGCATAATTTAAGCTGTGAGCCACTGTATATTAGTGTGTAGCAAAATCTCAAGAGTCTTGCAATTTGTTATTCACTTTAAAAAGGAAGAGGAATAACGACACATGTCTTCAAGATTATCACACGTTACTCTGTAGAATACATTTCATTTCACTCTCTCCGGAGTCAGTAACAACTTTAGCGTGTTCATCATAAATCGTCGATGGTTATATGAATTATTTTTTCATCCATATTATGGACGCATTCACTTAATCTTTTTGTATAATAAAAATTCAACATTAATCTCAAGCCAAGAAGCTACTATAGGAAATTACATATACAGCGAAAGCTTCCATAGGCGGTGATTTTGTCCGTTATCAGGAGATGTCCGTCTATGGGATATGGTTCATCATAGTTTTTAATAAGAGGTAATTCAGTAGCATAGGTACTGGTGTCTTTTTATTTCAACATCCAAGATTGATTGTAATGAATTACCTTATAGATAAAAATATTCTTATATATACATATTAAAATGCAAAAGACCGTAACGTGACGTAAAAATCAAATTTCAAATTAATTAATTATTTGATTTATTCAACAATTTGATTAAATATATTTATGATTAATCAATTAATCAGGAATTTAAATAGTTAAAATCGTGAATAATTAAATAATTTTAAATTTATTTGACTTTCTTTTTTATGTTTTTAATTTTCATTATAATATAAAATGATAATATTAAAATGTGGGTCGTTTAATCACCAAATAACATATATTATATATTTAGCATTTTTTGTTTCATTTGTTTAATTGTAAACTAAATTTGAGAACATTGAATAATATTATTCAAATTTGATTAATCAAAATTAAAAATAATTAATCAGAATTTTTTTATTAATTAGAATTGTTGATTAATCGATTAACTGATTAATATGTGTATAGATTAAATAAAGATTTGTATAACCGATTAATCGCACATCCATAGTATTGACAAAAGTCAAATGATCGTAACATTAATTTCAAAAACAGTCATAAATTTTGTTCCATTGAAGAAAAATGTTATTTGAAAAGTGTTTTTCTATTTATCTAGTATTGAAAACAGTATGACAGCGGACATTTAATTCTTCGACCAATTATTTGTAGGACCAATTTGTTTTGTTTTTTTTTTTTTTTTTGAAAATTTTTAATAATTTATAGCACGAACATCATTTTCGTTACTCATTTTGGTCAAACTCACAACAAATCAACAGGTTGACTTCAAGAATAATAACTGACATATTTTCAATGATAAAATAATTTTAAAAATAGCTTCGGAAAAAAGTTATCAAGCAAAACGTGTGTTAATATGAACTAAAATATGAACTAAATATATACTTACCCAATTCACAAAGTATATTATTTGAGTTATTGTGTTGTATGTTATTTAATATTATGTTCAGACACTGTTTTTTACTACACTATTTTTAAGTTAAAATAAAAACTTTCTATATGATATTATGAAAACAGCAATTAAAAATGAGGTTTATGAATTCAGTTTCAGAAAAGAACAAATGAGAATGAGATATTCCAATTCAAAATTTGAAAATATCATTTTAATTCAGAAAGGAACATATTAAAATAATATTTTTCTTTTAATTTCAGAATATAACAATTGAAATTTACATTTTTCACATAAATTTCAGAATTGATCATTTGAAAGTGAGATTTTTTATTTAGAATTGAGAAAAGATTAATTGAAAATTAGGTTTTCCATTTATAATTTTGAAAATAACAATTTAAATTTGAATTTTTTATTTTAATTTTTGAAAAGAAGAATTTTCATTTAAAATTCAAAAAATACAATTGAAATTTTGAAAAAACTATATTAAATTCAGAGCTTCAACTGAAATAATATATAGAGTGAAATTTGCATAAAGAGTAAAATTAATGCATACTTTACACTCCAGAAGAATTTGATACAATCTCTAAATTTTATTTGCTTAAAGGTAATATAAATTAAGTTGACCTAACATTATGTTATCATTTAAATCTCTCTTATTCAATGTTCTAATGAATTTTTCTCAATTTCAATTGTTCTTTTCTGAATTAAAAAAAAAAAACTGAATTTCATTTGTGCTCTTCTGAATTTAAAATGTAAAATTTAATTATAAATTGATCTTGTCTAAATTTAAAATATAAAAACTTATTTTAAATTGTTCTTTTCTAAATTTGATATAAAAAACTTATTTTCAAATGTTCTTTTCTGAATGCAAAATAAATAACTTAATTTTCAATTGATATTTTCCAAATTTTGTATAGAAATTGTAATTTCAATTAATCTTTTCTGAAATATTAATGAAATATAGAAATTTCAACAGTTCTTTTCTAAAATTTAAATGAAAAATCTCATGTTCAATTGTTATTTTTAAAAATTTTAATGAAAAATCTAATTTTCCAATGATCTTTTCAAAAATTTAAATAGAAAATATTATTTTCAATTGATTTTTTTAAAAATACCGTTATAAGTGGTGTAGTTTTTTAAGAAACACAATAAGTTTAAGCATCACTGTTCACATATAATTTTATTATGTGTATCCTTTTGGCCTGTTTTTCGTTTGAAAAAATATTTTCACAAATTGTTGATTTAAATAAAAATTTTACACACAAATACTTTCTAATTCCAAAAATAAAATTTTTAAACAAATAATAAATGTGAACAAATATAAATTTTGTTTGTAAACTTTTCGGCAATTTTTACAAATCCATTTTTAAACAATTTTCTATGTACTAAAAATACTAAAAATTTCTTCCCTATATGGAAATTTAGATGTTTTCGTTGTGTTAAATAATTAAATAACTCAAATCGAGATGTTTTCTGGCTTTGAAATATATGAAAAAACAAGTCAATTTGTTTTTTGGAATAAACATCTATATTCTGCATTTTTCAATATTACATTTATCATTAAATATAAAATTTAAAATGTAGAATTTGATCCCCTATTATGAAAATATTATCCTGAAGAACAATTTTTAAACAAGAAATTAAACAAAATGTTTGGATCATTTTGATCTATCTAACAGGAAAAGCTTAACCCGCTAACTTTAGGATAAATCTTTAGTACTTGGCTCGTTCATCAGATATTTTTTGTTAATAAAATAGTAAAAACGCAATTAATTAAAATATACATATCAGTAGACATAGTAAAATATAATTTTCTAAAGTTTAATTTTTGAAGGTTGATAATTAGCATTTTTATACGATAAGATTAGAAAAAAATCTTAAAAAACTTATTAAAATTTTTTGGACGCTTAGGGAAAAATCGGTTTTTTCACCAGCCGTAGGTATTCTTAAAAATTTCCACTGACAACACTGCTCCAGCTTGAAATTTTACATGTGTAGGGAGAAGATCTGTGTCAAGATCATATATACGTTTTTAATAATTTTAAAAATATAAATAATGTTCAAGCAAAAAGTCTTCCGTTTTGACACATTAGAAGTACAAAAATACGGTACTCATTTACCTCTCTAATTCACTTAAAATAGTAAATATTTCCCATACTATTTATCCGATTGCAAAGATTAAGGTATCAATTAAAAGCTCTTACTTGCGCATTTATAAAAATAAATAAATATAAAAACTTTATAAAAACAACTTTTTTAAATATTTTGTAATTTTTAGTACAAAAAAATAATTTTTTTGTGGAAATAATTTTCTCTTAATAGTCGGCCTTCGGCCGGGCGGAAGGAATTTTAACTCTGTGGTATGTCCAAAAGCGGCTTCGCTAACGTAATTCTTCCTTTTTACTCAACTTTTTTTTTTATAAAAATTATTTTTTTAATGCGAGTTTCTTAGGGAAATTCGATTTTCAAAGCCCTAAAACTTCCAAAATATTTAATTGCGTTGACAAATTTTTACATCATTATTTTCACCGATAAAAGTACTATCAATGGCGAAAAAAATCAAATAAATTGGAGCTGAGTTAGGGAGGTCTATTTATGCCAAAAATACAAAAATGTATAATATAAATCTTTTAGGAAATACTTATAAATAATGTTCAAACAAACGGTCTTCGGACCCCCCTATATCTAATGGGACATATTTGTGAACCAATGTTCAGCCGGCTAACAGCCGATTTTGAGCCGCCGCCGACAATTTTTAGCAAAGCCGCCGCCGCCGTTAAAATCGTTCGGCGCAGGTCTCTGAGTCTGCTTTGAAACAACGAGCAAAAAATAATCAGCTGATCTTATAAGGTTACCTTATTTAAAATTATTATAACATGGGGGAAGACGTATGTCATAACTTTGAGTCTACATTAGAGAAATTTGTATCAAGACAAACGTCAAATTTCTATTTGAGTTGCAGATAATTTTTTATCACTGTCAATTATAGGGGAAAACGTATATCATAATAAACCATGCAAAAAGTACCAACAACAATCAAGATGGCGTCTTTTATCAAGCATTATCAAGACAAAGTTGTCAGAGCTCGAGCGCTGACAATTTTCTTTTAACGCTGCAATAACACTGACAAACTCTACATTAGACAAATCTTTATCATGATAAAATTTTGACGTTTGTCTTGATAAAAATTTGTCTAATGTAGACTCAAAGTAATATATGATGTAAAAAGTACCGACTACAACTACTCAGCACTCGAACCCTGACAACTTGAAGTTCTCAAATGGCAACACTGTAAGAAATTGACTTTCGAGTAAGAAATGTCCACTTCGACTTTACGACATTTTTCAACAAAAAATCGGTTAATCGATTATTCGAAAGTCGATTTGTTCGTTTGTCGATTTTTTATTTATTTTCAAAACAATTCAATAGAAAAAAACAAACGCACGCACATACAAACAACAACAAAATAATGCGCCTGCGTCAAAAATTTTTTAAATATTTAAATTAATTAACAACTGTTGATTTTTAAACATCAAAATGAATACGCCCGGTGTAAGTTTATTCCAAGGAGCCGAAAGCATTAAGGTCAATACCAGTTTAGAAAGGCAAGAAGAAGAGGAGGCTTTGGAAGATCAAAGAAGACGTAATGAAGAGGTGAGTTATGGTTTGTTTTCCTTGTAGTTTTTTAATATTGTAAATATGAAATTTTCTTTAAGCTGGGTATTATGATACAAAATGCCTTTGATGATTTGGATGATGATGAGACTACCATAGATTCAACAACAAATTTTCAATCCGATTTGATGGATGGTGGTGGTGCAACACAAGCACATCATAATGCTGTACATAATCAAAATCCTTATGGCAATGCTATAAATAATGTTTATGCACCTGCGCCGCTTGCCGTGGACCATACGGCTTGCGAAAAGGAAATACATAACCTTAAAATGCTGGTGGAATCGCGCAGTCGTGAATTGGAACACTCTCAACATTTACTAAATGAAGAGTATAAGAGACGCAATGATTTGGAAAAGAAATTAACTATAATGGAAGCTGAATTAGATCGTGCTTTATCTAACAAGAAAAATAATCACGAACTGTTGGTTGAGTGTAAAGAAAAATGTTCCAATTTAGAAAATACCATTAATAAAATGAAGAATGAAAAGAAGGTTTTAGAAGCTGATAACAATACATTGCTAGGGAAATTGGAGACAGCTCAGACACTTTTGGCGGACGTGCAAAGAAAATACGATATGGTCGAAAGAGATTTGAATAAAAATCAGGAACGTAATTTTGAAGTAAAACGTAAGCAAATGGAAGATCGCCATCGGGCAGAAATTGAAATGCTACAACAGCAAATGGAACAGGTGGCCAATAAGTTGGATAAAAAGACCTCGGAATTGGATAGCATGAATACGCGTTATCAGGCATTGCAAGAGTCTCATCAAATGATGTTGTGTGATAAGGCCAGCAAAATCAATGATCTTAGTCATGCTTTGGATGAGTCTCAAAAGAGATGTGAGGAACTGCTATCGAGACCTGATTATTTCCAGGAGAACATAAGATTACAAAAACTTATAGCCAGTCTTCAAGAGCAGATACAAAGTATGGAAAAGACTATAAACTCTTTAAGAGAACGTTTAGAAATGACTACTGCAGAACTGGATTCTATGGATAGTGTATTGCATCAATATAATCAAGAGGACACACCGCGCAGACTAAGCCAAACACAAGGTCGAGTGGTAGGCAGTACTCCCATGAATCCTGTCGATAGAATGGGTAATTTAAAGGAAGAACTTTATCGAGCATTAGCCAATATCAAAAATAAAAGAGAAGCCATACGTAAACTGCAACAAACTCTAGATGATAAACAAACGGAAATAAAACAACTTAAGCAAGAAGAAAATAAATCTTTGGTACAAATTTCTACCCTAAAAGAGGAGAATACAAAATTACAAACAAAATTACGAGTGCTAGAAGAAGAATTCGATCAATTGAAAAACGGACAAGACCATGAAATACAACAAGAAGATAATCGCTTGATAACTCTACAAACTCAACTGGAGGATATGCAAACACAATTAAATACAGAAAAACATAAAACCCAAGAATTGGAACAGCATAAATTACAACAGGAATGCGAACGGAAAAAACTCGATGCCCAATTGAAAAATCTTGAAATTGATTTAGAAGAACTCAAGCAAGAACACGAAAGTCTTAAGCGTAATTATGAACAGATACTCAAAGAAAACGTGGGACTCAAACAGCGTCAAACGGCTGACAATATACGTTTAGAATTGGAAAAACATAAATTTCTTTTAAAAGATTCACAGGCCGAATGTGATCGTTTGAAAAACCTCTATGTGGAGATTTCAAACGCCAAAGAGGCTTTATCCTATGAAATGGACAAATTACTTAAAACGGACAAAGCCAAAGAGCTGCAAGAGGAAAAAGAAAAAGTGGCCAATTTACAAAGAGCTTTAAAATTGGCTGAAGTTAAATGCTCGGAATTGTCAAAGATATTGGAAACGGAAAAGTTGTGTCACGAAAGAGAGATATCCGATTTGCGTGATAAATTGGAAAAGGAAAAGTTGGAAACTTCTAAGGCGGCCAAAGAGGCGGCAAATGAGTGTGCCAAGTGTATGGACTATGTGGCAGAGTTGACGAAGGTAAGAATAGATTGTTTTGTTATCTCTTTTTGAAATGAAATGCGGTGAATTTTTTAAATCAAATTTTTTTTTTTTTTTTTTTTTTTAACAAAAATTAATTTTTTTCAAGTTAGAATTCGGTACATTTTTTAAACTAAACAAATTTGTTTACCAAACATTTATTTTTTTTAAGATGTTACTATTTTTCACTTAACTTTTCGCCAATTTCACTTATTTTTTTTTTAACAAAATTCACTTAAATTTTTTCATAAATAATTCTTAAATGAATTAATTTTTTTTAACTTAAAAATTTATTTTTTTATCTAAAAATATAATACCCTTGATATTGTTGAGAAATATATATCCTTTCATTGAAAGTCATTTGTATTTCATCTTCAACACAATTTTAACTACTTCCAACCTCGGAGATAAAAAATTTCACGTAGAGTACCTGTCAATAACAAATCGGCAATAAATTCACTAGACAACTATAGGCCTATTAATATTTTATTTACCTTCTCTAAAATCTTTGAGGCTATACTTAAAGATCAAATTATAGTCCATGTGGAGTCAAGGAATCTTTTTGATGACAGTCATTTTGATTTTCGAGCAGCTGGGAGTACTAACGCACTATTACTTTCTCTAACAGAAATTATTCGCAACAATTTGCAGAATAAGAATATATCAACCCTAATTTCTGTTGATTTAAGCAGAGCGTTCTATACGGTTAATTATAACATCTTGGTAGATAAGTTACATTCCCAATTTGTATTTTGCTTCGTATCATGTAGACTTATTTATTTATTTATTTATTTATTTATTTATTTATTTATTTATTTATTTATTTATTTATTTATTAAAATTCAAGTAATATAAAAAAGCTATTAAGGCCAAATAAAATATAAATAGAAAATACTAATTATAAAAATTATATAAAATATTATATAAACAAAATATATACCATAAAAATATATGAGTGTTAAAATACTTCTACATGTTGGCTCTCCTGCCAAAGAAAATATATTCATACTTAATTAGTAGAAAGCAATTTGTCGGATTACATGATTACAGGGCTCTGTTCTGTCCCCATTGTTATTTTTATTTTATATCAATGATTTTGCGAAATTTATGGTAACTTCTCGTTGTAAAACGTTCACATTTGCGGATGACATTTACTTGTTGTTTGGTAGTGATCTATGTTTTAGATTAATCTGTTACTTGGGCCAATATTAATAAACTTAAGTTCTTTCAAAACAAGAGCTCTTTTATTTGGTTTAGATGGTGAATACCTCAATATTCTCTTTGATGGATGGGTGTGAGGTTAGGTGGAAATCTTATTTTTATCGACAAATGTATATCACAGACCTCGGCTAGAGTGTGATATATGTTACGTAAATTATATAATTTAGATTGTGAAAGTCAATTTGGCTCATTCATTGTTTATGACTGATTTTCGGTATTGTATAGAGGTATATAGCGGGACGACTAAGAAACAACTTAGACGCTTACAATTGGTATTTAACCGGATAATAATATATGTCTTTGGTCTTAATTATAGAGAACATGTATTTGAATATGCTATTCATTTTTTATCTTGTTCATTTAGGAACTTCATAAGCATTAACAATTTGCCAGTTATGTATCGTACATTATAGACTGAAACCCCCGAAATATCTTTTCTTTATTCATTTATCTCGCTAAACTCGGAATCCTCATCTAATTTTAACCAGAATATCTAATTCTATATTCGAAAGGTAATTTTTAATAAGAACATCTGTATTATGGAACTCACTTCCCGTTGATTTGAAAAATTTCAACTATTCCATTTCAATTATTAAACGCAAATTATTAGAGAATTTAAAAATTAAGTAATAAACTATTTTTTATATTTCATGTTATAAAAAAATTCACTTTATTTCACCAAAAATTAATTTATTTTCTACTATT